>OX438763.1:2842239-3442239 GCA_949316455.1 Acleris holmiana | reverse complement strand
CCCTTTAATTTAGTATTATAATCGCAACCAGTTATTAATCAAACGTACAAGAATCGCATGTGTTCGTGTGCCCGAGCATATCGTCGCGTTTTGCATAGATTTAAAAAGTCGATAGCGATGCAAATGTCGAGTGTTTACTTGCGCAGAGTTACTACAGCAATAGACCCCTATTCGAATAATACTTTTTAGAGGATTTTTGTTTGATTGCGTGCAAGGACGTATGATTAAAAGTGAGGAAATTAAACTACGAAACATTTTTAAATTTGCTTTATGAATTATTATGCGGTAAGATTTTTAGTTGAAAAAATAAGAGTAATCATGTTTTTGTTTCCTGTTCGTATTCTGACAGCAAATGTCGAGTATATACCGAGTTACTACAGCAATAGACCCCTACTCGAATAACACTTTTTTAGAGGATTTTTGTTTGATTGCGTACAAGGACGTACGATTTAAAAGTGAGGACATTAAACTACGAAACATTTTTAAGTTAATAAAAAATAAGGATATCGATGTATTTGTTATTTGTTCTTATTCTAACAGATATGCGACACATACATTGTTTGGACTTTATCATTGTGTCACCCAAATACGTTTACTTCTGGGCATATACTTCTCCTTTTTAGTGGTGGTAGGACCCTGTGCAGGGTCCGTCCGGATCGCTACCACCATCTTATCCATTAACCTGTCGCCAAGCAACAGTGTTCGCATTGTTGTGTTCCGGTGTGAGGATGAGACAACCGGTGAAATTACTAGCATAGATGCATTCCATCTTAGTCCTCAGGGTTGGCATTTGAGGTGTTAGGATTATAGTCTTGAGAATTCAAATGTCTATGGGTCTCAGATTCCACTTACCTACCATCAGGTGGCCTGAGTGCTCGTGTGCCTTCTCCTTAACATAAAAAAAAATATACTTCTATTGTTAAAACTCTTTTTTTAAGAGCAGAGGATAGTCTTTAAAAAGAGATACTTAGACATAACTTGTAATACAGAATAATTTTCAGCAATGATGGTATATGTAGCTCAAAGATTCACTCTATATTAAAGACGTGTAATGTAGCCAATTTTCTGAAATGATTTTGCATGTGGATATTTTTTCATGCCCAACTTAATCGTTCAAAACAAACTATTACAGTACGTGACGTGTTAGTTATTACGTCACTAAATATTCACATTATTATAGTGAAGTAATAACGTTCTAGCCCGCAACGGGGCGTGGTCACACACAAGAACGATGGCTCCTCACTATTCATGCCACCCTGGTAACTAGCCTGACTAATCAGCATAAAAATTAGCCAATATAACTTATCTCCTAGTTTAAAACGATACACGGAGGCTATGCTATGCTTGGTCAAATTATTTATGATAGATAATATTAAATTAGACTATATTTATTATTTTGATTTGAAATTTAAATAAGATTTAATGATCAATTTATTCAATCAAAAACATGAAAATACCATAAAAACAAAAACATTCACCTGTGTAATATAATTTATTTAGCAAACAAATTACACTAGGATAAAAATCTTATCTACCTTATATTACATACATATATAACATCACACCTTCATTCCCAGAGTGGAGTAGGCCGAGCTACAGAAATAACAATAACTCAGACTTGTTTATAGTTCTATAACCACATTTTGCACAATCAGGCCAAGAAGTTTACTAGTGTATTAGTGACAGTTTGCAAGCCCATCGCCTAACAGTACTACAAGCCCTTATTCCCTTATTCGCCTCCTACGACATCCACAGGAAGACATGGAATGGTACTATTCTAACCCGAAAACCACACGGGACAGCCTTATATTAAAACTGATTTAACTTAAAATTACTAATCTAACTATGTATGGGTGAAAATATGGGCCAAATCGCAATAGCTGCTGATGGTGCCCAAGACTCGAGGCTGGCAGCATTGCCTCTATGAACAGCTAGGCCTATCATCAGCCATCTGGTCACGCGGAATGTCATTGAGGAGCGAGCTAATCTCCTTTAAGAGTTCTTCGCTCCTGGCTCCCAGGCTCAAGTCTCAATTCCCAATTGAACAAACATGTAGCCCTCTAGCTGGTCCACCTGCAGCATGGTCCCCATGACTCAGACTTCATTACTTCTCTGGATAGCTGTTCCTATCCTTTGAGGGAGATAGGACCCAGCTCTGTGATCTCTGGAGTCGTCTGAGCCGGGATGACTGGATCTTTATATAATGTCGACACGGTGGCCTAGTTGGGAGTAACCCTGCCTCCGAAGCCAGCGGTCCTGGGTTCAAATGCCATCAAGGGCAGATATTTGTGTGATGAGCACGAATATTTGTTCCTGAGTCTTAGATGTTTTCTATGTATTTAAGTATGTATTTCTCTATATAAGTATGTTTATCATTGTCTAGTACCCATAGTGTAAGCCTAGAGCTTAGTTTGGGACTAGGTCAATTTGTATACTTTTAGTCGTGGTAAGACCTTGTGCAGGGTCCGTCCTCTTTAACCTACTTCCACGCAGCGTGTTAGCATTGTGTTCCTGTGTGGGGATAAGACAACCGGTGTTACTAGCATAGAAATGTTCAATCTTACTCCTCTGGGTTGGCAACGCATTTGGAGCCCTGGAATGCAGTTGAAATTGTAGTATTGAGAATTCAAATGTCTATGGGTCTCGGATCCTACAACTTACCATCAGGTAACCTCTGTGCTCGTGAATGACTGGGAATAAAATGACGCATGGGCGTATTAGGCGTCTCTGTACATGTTATGTTATTTATTTATTCGAAGGTTCCAAAAGCTATTATCAAACGGATTGTAACTTCGTTATCTCGCCATCTCAGTGTTACATTTTTTTAATTATAAGTGTGTTACTACTGTTGATGAATGACCTCGCTGTTTGAGCGCGACAATAAGTAGATGTGGCATTTTCAGTTGTTTTTGTTTTTTAAACTTGGGAATACACAATACAATAGATCTTGAGGTATCACTATGGCAAGAAGATTAAGCCAAGAAATTTCGGTATCGCTTGCTTTTACCTACTTATTAAAAAGGCTATTATGTTGCACCTTGATTTTTTTGTTGATAGGCAGAGGTATAATGGATGTGAAAAAAAAACTGCTTTTTTAACTAACTATTTTTTTCCGTATAGCTTAGATTGTGTCTTTTGAATGTTATGTTGTTAGACGTCTAATCTTTAAGAATTTGTAAAGGAGGTGGTAATTGTTAGGTTACAAGTTAGAGGTATACAAAAATAAAAGAGAACTACATTTTAGTTACCTACAACAGCCGCATCCACTTTTACTAGCTCCAAGAAAAAACAAGTACATTTAAGTCTTCATGAATATTAACACACTCGACATCAATCATACAGTATTACCGCACCTAATCAAAAAGACTTAACCACCAACTATAACCTCCATGTTAAGATGTTAACATCCAACACATATTAAACCTTGCGAGTAAATAAATAAGGCAGCAATTCGAATTAGATTTTTTCCAACGTGTACGTTCTTTTTTGTTCGGTTGGGTCACTTGTCCGGCTTCCTAATGACCTCCTTAACTTGGTCGCGGTAAAGGGTTGCCATAAGAAAGTGGGGTAATTCTCCCCGTTTTCATGGTGATTAGGGAATGTTAATTAGCTATGGATAGGGATAGTTTATGCGATAAACTCGAGGTTTTACGCAATATGAATAAATTAAAGCAATGCAACAAAGAACATTAGAGAAAATGATTATGTAAGATTAATTAATACTATTTTAGGCAACGTTCGTTAAGTATCATCTACGGTTTAAATTAATTTGGTCTGGCTTCACGATTGTATGAGCATGTACAGAGAGCAGCAAAAGTAGAGATTCTATTATTAATGGAATAAGAGCGAGCGTAGGTAATTTTGAGCTCTTCGTCTGCTCACCTAGTCTTGCTTCTGACTTTACAAGTACCCCAGAGAAATATTTAGTCCTTAAATCATCACATCACTTCAGTTTCACATATGCCTACCCCAAGGTTTGCCAAAAGGAACGGTCCTGCGACTCCTGCGCCGCTTGCATCCATGCTTCCCACACCTTAGACACGTACAGTCAGCAGCAGAAGTAGCTACGCAACCGAAAAGCTTAAGATGATCTGCACTCGACTCTATTGTCAAGAGGATAGTCGTGTCTAGATCATTTTGAACATGTTGAAAATGAATAAATAAAGAAAATAAATGTTATTCTGCTTAGCTACTTTTGATGCTGACTGTACGTCACGTCGTCAGTCCATCTTTTTAGAGGTCTATATGTGCTCCGTTACACACTTTAATGCTTTGTCATAATTAACTTTCAACATAGAAATTATTCAATGACATTTATAATGACAAGCTTTAAACATACTCAACATGTTTACTTCACGTATGGGTCATACACACTCTTAAAAACAAAAGTTGTCTCGCCTGTGGTCAATAGTTAAGAGCTTGTGTGGATATAAGTTATGGTTTTATGTGATAGGTCTAAAGCAGTCCTTACGGCGTTTTTGCGGGTATGGGCTTAGCCAGAAAATTAGGCCTTAAAAACGTTAACTTTCGTGTGTCCACAGGAAAGACGGTAACCTAAATATGTGTATGACCCGTATGTACTATCGAGAGCTTGACGGAAGCACGTAGAGCTGACTCCATGTGCTTCTATTTAGTCCACAAGTGAAAATACTATTTTACCGAACAATTGTCTTTTTTTATGTTAAGGAGAAGGCACACGAGTACTCAGGTCACCTGATGGTAAGTGGAATCTGAGACCCATAGACATTTGAATTCTCAAGACTATAATCCTAAGACCCTGAGGACTAAGACGGAATGCCTCTATGCTAGTAATTTCACCGGTTGTCTTATCCCCACGCCGGAACACAACAATGCGAACACTGTTGCTTGGCGGGTTGCTAATGGATAATATGGTGGTAGCGATCCGGTTGGACCCTGCACAGGGTCCTACCACCACTAAATCGTGTCTTTAAATAACTCGACATTGGCGAAATACACCTTAACAGGAGTGAAAGAAGTTAATTAGAAAAAGAAGAGAATGTACGTATGTATGTATGTATGTGCTGTCAGCCTAATCAGCCCCTTGCCCACCATAGAAACCAAGCCGGCCAAGTGTGAGTCGGACTCGCGCACGAAGGGTTCCGTGCCTATACAACATTAGACACTGTATTATAACCTCTTTTTAGTTTTACCTGTTCCGGTGTAGGTATGTCTGTTACCACGGACGGTGTCTTTATTAAGATCGAGAAAAAACGGCAAAAATCACGTTTGTTTATTTATTTGTTTATTCAATCTTTATTGCACAAAAGAATACACTTAGTATACAACAGGCGAACTTAATGCCGTAAGGCATTCTCTACCGGTTGACCTATGGGCAAAGCAGAGATTGTTGTGACGGTGCAACATAAGGTGTAACTAATACACATACTCTTACATATCAATAAGCTATAATAACATAAATACATATATTGCGCTAGTAAAAATAATAACACAAACATATATAATATAAATGTATAATATATAATAATATGAGGATAAACAAAAATTAATTCAGATAAAGCAATCATAATATCAAGATGAAGACAATTCTACCTGCTGAGAAATTCGCGAACTTTCTTTTTAAAGGAATACTTGTTAGGAGCTTGCTTGATTTTAAGGAGAAGGTCGTTCCAAAGTCGTGCTGCTTGAAGGGCGAAAGAGGTGGACATGAAGCCAGTTCGGTGAATAGGGATAGAGAGTGTTTGTTGTATTTTTTTTTTAATGTAAATTATGTATTTTTAAAGTGAATATGCTACCAAGTATTCTTTGAATATTTCAAGTGTCTACCTGTTGCCGTTATTAATATCCAGCAAAAAAAACACGTTTGTTATATGGGAATATTTATTTTGTTTGTTGTTATAGACGGACAGACAGATAGACGGACTGCCGTAGTAATATAGGGGGCAACGGAAAGGGTAGAAACGGGAGTCTATATTAGAAACCCCACTCACCATCCCTTTCTTCGAATTCAATTTCATCAAACGCTATGTTCTGTGCAACCATAATGTTTTCAGTGTATCTTAAACATCTAACCTAACCTAACCTACGTAATTAATGTTTAACATACCCTGAAAACATTATGTTTTCAGCAGAACTTAACAACATGAAATTCGATGAAATGATACATTCGATGAAGTGATGAGTTACCAATATAGGCTCTTGTTTCTACCCTTTGGATACGTAACCCTTAAAATGGACACTTCTTACGACTTGGGCAAGGGTTCCAACGGGCTCATAGTACCTACCTACTTGGCGAAGTACCAAGGTCTAAATTTAATATAATCAGACACATTTTACACATAATTAATTAAAGGATTACTTAGTGGTGGTAGGACCCTGTGCAGGGTCCGTCCGGATCGCTACCACCATCTTATCCATTAACCACCCGCCAAGCAACAGTGTTCGCATTGTTGTGTTCCGGTGTGGGGATAAGACAACCGGTGAAATTACTAGCATAGAGGCATTCCATCTTAGTCCTCAGGGTTGGCAACGCATTTGAGGTCTTGGGATTATAGTCTTGAGAATTCAAATGTCAATGGGTCTCAGATTCCACTTACCATCAGGTGGCCTGAGTGCTCGTGTGCCTTCTCCTTAACATAAAAAAAAGTATTATTTTGGATACAAGTTGAAAAATACTTTCCAACGCAACTAAAGTCACCAATGATACTAGTATCACAATTTAAGAAATAATGTTATCTACGTGCATCGCAAATGATTTTACAACAGTTCTATACTTTTCCCTATCTCGCTCGGGCGCATCGCGATTTATTCGTCATGGGACAGGACATGCCCACTGCCCTGCTAACATAAAATGCAGTATCTCAGACAAAACTTCTGTAGCAAGTGCAACCTTATTACTAACGGTATAGGATTGCATCTGCTTTGGCCAATAAATCTGAGATACTGCTTTTTTGCTTAGGAGGACAGCCCACTACAAGGAAATGTTTATCTACCCCGCTTACCAACGTTTTTGCGGCGCGTTCCCACTGTCCTACGACACGTCGAGATTCAGGTGATATGGAGTTATTAAAATGAATCTGCCATTAGGACCTAGGCTATATTGTTATTTTTGAACTATGTAACCTATAACATAAATTATTATGTGTAGCATTACCGTAAATATAAGTCAGTTAATAAATTTTGCGGTTACAATATGAAATCTTGTAACTTTTAACACTTCTTAGAACTATTCGATTTTTTACTAGGGTTTGCACTTTGCAGGGATCGCATCTAAACTTATTTGATCATTTAAAGATTTTATAGACAAATCAATCTTTAGAAAACCATGAAAACCAAAATTAATTATTTAACATTTATTGCACAGAAATAAATACAAATGGTGGACCTAACGCCTACAGACATTCTCTACCGAACAAATAAGCAATCAGAAATTTACATAGTGGATGCATAGAAAAGGACGACCGACAAAAATAAATACTAATAACTTAAAACGTAAGTCTTGTTAATAGTCTGGACGCCTTCGCGTGAAAGAAAGCTTATTCCCGAATCGACGATCGTCGACATTTTAGTAGTGATGGAATGGTATGTTCATAATCGCTACCACCACCTTACCCTTTAACCTGCTGCAGTGTTCACATTACTGTGAACACTGCAGCAGGTAAGGTATAAAAGGCACTGTAAGGTATAAAACATCCCATCTTCTACAGGGTTTGTCTTAGAGCTTACTACTTAATATCAGGTGGCCTTATTCATTTGCCTTCTATCAAATCATAAAAAATGTTATTTACATGTCCCGTGTGATTGCCGGGTTAGAATAGTGCCACTCCATGTCTTCCCGTGGATGTCGTAAGAGGCGACTAAGGGAAAAAGGGCTTGTAGTACTGTTAGGCGATAGGCTTGCAACCTGTCACTAATACACTAGTAAACATCTTGACCTGATTGTGCAAAATGTGTTTACAGAATTATAAACAAGTCTTTTTAGATTCGTTGGTATTTCTGTAGCTCTGCCTACCCCACTCTGAGAATGAAGGCGTGATGTTATGTATGTACATACATACGTGTACACATACATAACATCACGCCTTCATTCCCAGAGTGAAGTAGGCAGGCAGAGCTACAGAAATACCAAAAACTCTAAAAAGACTCGTTTATAATTACGATATCCAGGGAAAGACATGGAGTGGCACTATTCTTACAAACAACCGCACGGGACCATATTGCGGATGTTATTTTAATAGCAAGTATCGTGGTGCAATGGATCCGAACACCAGCCGCGACACCGGGTGATAGCGGAATCGAATCCGCGATATGTTAATGTCCGTCCGATCGTGACGCACGCCCGTCCGCCCCATCTGATGTTCACTAAATATATTTGCTAACTTCTTATTCGCTTAATGTATTTAGTACTGCAAGAATTGTTAGGTTAGGATTTAAAGAGATTTATCAAACTACAAGTCGGTATCTTTAATATGAACCTCGAGTTTAGGCAGTCTTCAAAATACATGGAGTTCGTATCTGAAATTGATAATGATTATAAAATTGATAAGTCGAGAAAGAAAACTGCAGTACTTTTGGAGTACGCTTCAGGCAATGCTGGCTACTTATTCGTTTAAAAACAAGTGACTAAAATAAAAGTTAAAAAGACAGAAGCGATTGAATTTCAAACATTCCAATTTCGAATTAAACGTCCTTACCACATGACAGATGAACTAACACGTAACACAAACAAATCAAGATGCCAACATCGATAATCTACACAGTCACTCAACCTCATTGTTTAGTTTTATTTTAAACTAGCAACACCGCACTAATGGCGGCCGAATCGTACTGACGTTAAGTTGACAGCGCGTAGATTCTTTGTATTTGTAGATGGTAACATTGATAAATACTTTCTAAGTTGCTAAGTTAGCTTGATTTGATTTTAATTTATTTGTATGTACCCTAATCACTTCTTTTGGCCTTGAAATGTAAGGCCTTGTAAGTAAGATTTTTACTACTTGACTACCTAAAAAGATGGGTAATGCTTTTCGGGAGTAGGTATATTCTACGTTTCTTTTTGACCTAGAGTCTGGCAAACGAAAGCGTGACCTGAGAAAGCGCGGCAATTCAAAAAATATACATGTGGTATTACTAAATTATAGTAGGAAAAAAATGTTTTGATACTTATATAAGTCCAGGTCACGTTTTCGTTTGCCAGACTCTATCAAATCATTTTTTTCCTACTATAATTAGTAATACCACATGTACATTTTTTGAATTGCTGCGCTTTCTCAGGTCACGCTTTCGTTTGCCAGACTAGTAGGTTAACGCTTTAACAGATTATAAAGGACTGGCTATCGTTGGATTGGTATTTCACCCAAGGAGTGTCATAGGCTAAATAAGAACGTCTTCAGCCGTGTTGCTACATTGGTTGTCGTTTTTTCAGAACTTGCTTTTTTGCTATTTAACCCCTAAGTGTGGGTGCAAGAAATGATAATGCTCCTTAACTAAATTGTCATGTTTAAAATTAGAAAACTGACGCAAAATATTTCACTATCAGTGGAAATCTGTCGTGACTAGTCTCTTTTGTCGTAGGCCCATCATCTATCCCTGTCGCAACCATAGTTGCAGAGGGAGAGATCAGTCCTCGATATGCACTAGTTTGCCACAGAGTCTTATTAAATGAGTTCTGCAAGTTAACATCGGCATTGACTTGCCACTCGTTGCATATCACCGGGATCGCGATGTCGACTCGAAGTAATTATGGGAACCAAATGAACGCGTGTTTACCTGACTTTTGAAGTTTAAATGGGGTATTTTCAAGTATTTCATGCAGGCCGGTAAATAGTAAAACAAGGATTATTTTTTTTAAAGTCCTTGTTCATTAGGGTAAATTGACTTGAATTAGAAATCGAACGCTCTCAATCCAAAAACCATTGGAACCATTTTAATAGTGTTAACAGTATAAGATCAAGATAATCACAATAGGTCCATGGCACCGCATGCATTATGCATAGATGTATTATTTATAAAGTTTTTATCGGGCTGTGGTTATCGGACGATCGATTTTACGCGCGAGGGCCCAGCATGGACATTTAGAGGCATTACTATTGTGTAACAATGAATATCTGTAATTTGATGTGTCGATATTGTCATGCTAGCGCTTTATTGATATACAATAATGGAGAGCAAGACTTCAGGTATTTTGGCCAAATGGCCAATGGACAAATGTCAAGAATGCGACCGGAATATGAAAATGTCGGATTATTCATGTTTTTCTTATTGCACCTTTAAAAAATACGGCACCCCAATGTATGGCGACATTGCTTTTCTTACACCTATCTGACGACACGCTAGTCTAGTTGGTAGTGACTCTGCCTTCGAAGCTAGGGGTCCTGGGTTCAAATCCTGGTAAGGGCAAATATTTGTGTGATGAGCACGAGTATTTGTTCCTGAGTCTTGGATGTTTTCTATGTATTTAAGTATATATTTCTCTATCTAAGTAACTTTATCGTTGTCTAGTACCCATGGTACAAGCCTAGAGCTTAGTTTGGGACTAGTTCAATTTGTGTGACATTGTCCTGTGATTTATTTATTTATTTATTTATTTATTTATCTTGATAAACTTTGCAAAAGTCATTTCTAACCACTTAATTCTCAGTAGCCTGCGTGTTACGTATCGCAAGCGCACTGAAGCACTCTATGTTCAATGAAGCTTTCAATGAAATGAAAATAGAAGTTCCTTCCCATAATTTGACTTCAACCAAACATTGAAAACATCACAATTATTCCATCACTAATCCCACTCTCTCAAGATTCGAAACGTGAACTCATCATCCAAATTTCTCAATGACAATTCATTGATGGATAACATTCAAATGGTAGTGGTTATCACATGTCATGTGATCACTCACGCCCAGATTCTTATCAGCTGATTGTGACGCGACCGATGCACGACTATTTTAATTGGCCCCCGATGCCACAGATAAAAAACAAGATGGCGCCCGGACACGTGTTCGTTAGTTGTAGACAAGTTTACATGTGTTCGGATTTACACAGGAGCGTGTTGTTTAAATCAATCTTAGTGTGTCTGTGTTGGTTTGCTAGCGATGTTCTGTTTCTATTCCTATATTTAATATTCTTATCCGTTTCGCCCAACACACCTCATAACAAAGGTCCTATGCGAAATTAAACTCAAACTAACAATAAAAAGTAGACACCAATCAATCAAATTCAACTGCCTAGACAATCAACTCCTAGATTGGTTTAGATAATTATTAGTCAGTTAGTTTCAATCAAGTTAAACTATAGTCGCTCTAAAAGCCCTTTTGACAGCTGTCAACTCAGAAGAAAATGTGTTTGAGGCATGATTAAGGTTATATTTTGTACTGCGTTGGCAGTTTTCAAATTGGGCCTTCTACAACGGCGCGAGTATAATAATAGTGTATTAAAAACCGATTACTCTATTCTGCTAGGGTAAAATTGCCTTTGAAGTTTTATCAAATTGTCAACTTTACGATAGCTCTTATTTTATTGACAGTAATGGTGGCCGAGTTAAAAAAATACCACACTCGTAACACGTCAAAAGCAATATTGTTTACCCCTTTTTAATAGAGGCCCTGATCTGGGAAACCTAGTTCTGTCCCCTTCGGAAAAAGCCTGCATTTTACACCTTCCCGAGCCAAATGCTACCACCTCCATATTCACACGGTAGTGTTTCCATTTTAACTTAAAATATTCAAGCGTTTACTTTCGCATGTGGGCGTGAAATAAATATAAAATCGGTAGCTATGAGTATCCACCAGATATCCCAAGATGGCAGTGCTGCTAAAACGTATCGTAAATTCTCCGGTAGTACAAATATTTGTTTTATTTCGACTAATGAGCAATAAGCGGCATACATCGTCTTGAATTCGCTGCAATTTTGCCGAAACATGTGTATGAACGTTGAAGCCGTAATCACAAGCTTGTTCCCACAAGAAGCATGGCGTAACAAAGCCAACGATAATATGTTCCGTCTACAACTATGCGGGCACATCGCATGCTTCTCGTTTAAAGGCCGCACTGCTCGTTTGACATGTTTATAAAGACAAAGGTTACAGATGAATATCATTTAACGAAATGAGCAGTTTCGCGAACGCGGCATAAACGACACCCAGTCACGCCATCTATCTGATCCTACGTACCTTTCACAGAACAATCGCTTTATAACTTATTTAGCGAAGCGAACGCTAACGAACGGCGATAACTCCCGGTATGACGCTAAACCGATAGCCGGTAGCCAGCCAATCACGCGTCATTGTGGATCGGACGGACCAATCAGAGAGGGGACTAGGATAGCGTGACCCGAACGCAATCCGATTCGAGTGGTATTCGTTACCACGAGATGGCAGCGCCCGCGCAGGCAATCGTCGCGCTCATCGCGCTGTCGTGCCCATATAATGATCTTCACAGCCAGGAGAATGAAGTTGAGCCCCTCATTAATTGGCGTTTTGAGCCGAGATCGCTGCGCGAAAGATAGGTTAATTCCTCGCTCGCGAGAGATCCTTGTCGCTCAAAAAGGAAGGTGAGCGAGCGCTTTCTGGAAATCAGATCCAATTACAACAGCCCGTTAAATTTTTGTTCTGTTTTCGCAATATTGATGGACTAGGTATCCTTTGGGACATTTATCTGGCAACATTTCTCGCATTTGTTAAGTCGGACGCCCCACCCACGCGGTGGCATTTACATAGCTCGACCACGTCTCAATTAGGAGGGCTAATGTATGCCTCGACTCCGCGATCGAGTGACGCCGGCAGATACGGCGAAACGTGACAAGTGACGGTTATCGCACCCGGCGACACTAATAGGAGCCGATATTGGGCTTTACTTTTGTACTTTGCATAGTGCCATTAGCGTCTAGCGAACCCTCTGATTCCTCTATAAATAACGAGGACCTTAATATATTCCAATAAAAATACTCTTAAGCTGAGGAAACGGTAACAACCTACAAATTCTTTCTATCATATAAGGACGTCAATTTATGTATGTTGTTTGTTTTTTTCAGGTGAGGACGAGGAATGGGGAAACGAGAGCGAGGCGATGCCAGGAGAACCTCGCACGCCGAGCTCGGGGGGCGAGCGGCCCGCGTCGAGCGGCGGCGCGTCGCCCGCGTCGGCGTCCGGCGGCTCCCCGGGGGCGTCCCCGCCGCGCCTGCGCCTCAACGCCTCGCTCGCCACCGACCCCGCGCTGGCGCCCTCGGCCACGGCGCTCAAGCGCGAGCCGCCCTCCCCCTCGCCGCCGCTGCCACCTCCGACCACGCAGGCTCAAGCTAGAGAGTACCTCGCCCTGACGGCGGCTGCGTTCCCGGCGCTCTTCCCCGTGGCCCCGACAGGCTACATGTGCACGCCTTGCGGCATCCGCTACTCTTCATTGAGCACACTCCAAGCTCACCAGGAACACTACTGCTCAGCCAGACTCCCGAAGCCGTCGGAATCTACTGAATCGACCGGAGATGCCGCCGCTGACGAGTCCAGCAGCGATGCGAAGACGCCGCGCCGCACTGGCAAACAATACGCTTGCACGTACTGCTCGTACAGCGCTGACAAGAAAGTCAGTCTCAACAGACACATGCGTATGCACTCTTCATCTCCGGTGAGCAGCGGCACGCCCGCTCCGCCACCGATATCAAATGGAGAAGCGACCGAGGGTCAGCCTTCGCCGGATCGCTACTGCACCGACTGTGACATCAGATTTAGCTCGATCCAAACCTTTCGAGCCCACAAAACACATTATTGCAGCACAAGACAGGTTGTTAAACCAGCCTCGGTTTCTGCCAGAGGAAGTTCAGTGACGTCAGGTTCCGCTCCTCCCTCTCCAGGCGCGACTCCTCCCGCCCAGAACCAGTACGCGTTAGCCTTGCCGACTAACCCGATTCTCATAGTTCCGTACTCTATGTTGCGAAGTGCAAGCACTCTTCCAGGCACGACTTTACCAGACCCCGATACTCCGTGTTTTTTGTTGCCTAACGGTACTTTTCAGCCTCTGAGCCGAGCTCTACCAAATTTAAGTATTGACGGGAAGGACGCGGAAGTCCTAAAGTCAGCCAATCGGCCTCGTGAACCTTTGAAAACCGGAGATACGCCTATGGATTTAAGCGTGCGGCGTACTCCTGAATCGGTGGGGACAGATGAGCATGAGAAGGAAAATCGATTGAGGTCAACGACGCCAGAACAGATAGTATGCGCGCCCTCACTGCCTGGGTCACCGGGAACTCCTTCACCGTCCCCGCATCGTTCTTCCTCACCCAGCGGGGAGAGCTCACCTAAGCGCCGGCGGCGGGACTCCCGCGGTCCTACTCCAAAACCACCAAGCGTCCCCTCTCCACCCGAAGATAAGTTCACACCAGTAGTCCCCGCGACCGTCTTACCACCCGGCTTAGCCATGCGTTTGGCGACAGAAATGCCGTTGGCGGGCGCGTCACCTCAAGTCCTAGTCAAGCAAGGCGTTTCAAAATGTAAGGAATGCAACATTGTGTTCTGTAAATACGAGAACTACCGCATCCATAAACGCCACTACTGCTCCGCGGGCGGTGAAGAGCGAGCGAGTCCTGCGCCTCCGGAGCCTGGTCCTCCTCCTCAATACCGTCAACTGTACTGCCTGGCTTGTGGGATCCACTTCAGTTCCCTGGATAATCTGACGACGCATCAGTCGTTTTACTGTACGAAGAGGGAGACTCGTTCGCCGCGGACGGTTCCAGAGATCCCCAGACCTGCGTCAGGGTCTGAGGGCGGGTGGAAGTGTCCCTGCTGCGACGTGGTGTCGCCGACGGCGGCGGCGGCGCAGCGACACATGGAGGCCCACGCGGGCGTGAAGGCCTTCCGCTGCACCATCTGTCGGTACCGCGGGAACACACTGCGAGGAATGCGGACGCATATACGAATGCACTTCCCTAAGAAGCCTGCCGATTTGCAGGTAAGTTTAGTATAACTCTTATAAACAAATGCGCTTGTTCTGGTATCCTAGATTGATTGATAACGTCTCTGTTTTTTTTAATAGCCCAAAATTGATTCCACATGATGCCAAAAAGACGTCTGATAGCCTTACGGAGGATCTTCATAAAACATTAGCTGACCAACATAACAAATCTGTTAAGAGTTGTGCCTTGTGATGCTTTCCAAAAATGGTATCTACTTTGTACTTTTTAACAGTAGATTTTAGTACATTATACGTATTTTGTCAAAATTATTTAATATTCGTAGTCTAAACTGCCAAGTCGAGTAGGTCCAATCCTTCAAACATCATTCTCCATTAACAAATAACACTCGCATTATTTCAGGAGGAGAGCTACATAGCCTGCGTGCTGGAAGACGACAATCGCGAGACGACCTCCCCCTCCCCCGCGGTGGGGGAGCGCGTGCACCGCTGCGGCTCGTGCGCCTACACGTCCACCTACCGCGGCAACGTCGTCCGCCACGCGCGCCTCGTCCACGCCAGTGACGACCCGGAACCCGAGGAAACCTCCCCCATCCCCGTCCCCGTCGCGGACATAAAGAAAGAACCCGACGCAGAAACAGAAGAAACCCCGAACTACTGCAAATCTTGCGACATATCATTCAAATACGTGAACACGTACAAAGCGCACAAGCAGTTTTACTGCACGGCTAACAACCAAGATGCCGCGGCGAACAACAACGTGTCGCCAGTGCTGCCAACTGCCAGAGTCAACGAAGTGCTATGAACTCGTTTGAAATTGGAATTGGAATTACTATTTAAACAAGGACAGATCTCTTTCAAAAGGTAGTCGTAGTTATCGACTTGTAAATCGATATAGGCTATAAAATATCGATTATAGCGTGGATTCTTCGTAGCTTTCAAAAGGCTTGGTCTTAAATTATGAATTTAGAAATCGTATGTAAACTTTTGGATCTATAATAATTAAGTAATGTGCAATAATTGAATTAATCCGATATACTTATACTGCATATCAACGCCAAATTAAACGGTTTGAATTTTGATTATTAATAATTAGTGAGTGAATGAATATTATTAATGCTAGTGTAAATAGCTCTCAATGCATAGAATTTTTGTTATAACCTGTTAAAATTAAAGTTACTCGTGTATGTATTAGTGTTACGTTAAAAACTACCAAATTGTAAATATTATAGTATGTGTAAAGATATTATTACATTGTAACAAAATTTTATTACCATTTGTTCTAAGAATTGTTCTTGGTTTGTTGTTAATTTTGTTTAATATTATTATTAGGTAACTGAGTATTTGCAGTGAACATTACAGGTACATGGAATACTGTGTATAAATTTTGTTTATATACTTTAGTACTTTGTCGCTTTGAGGTAATTTTTAAACTGCCACTTAAGTTATCAAAATAGTTAGAGCGGTAAAGTACATATTAATGATACTGTACATTTTGATGGTATCCATTTTTTTCTTAACAGGAAAGTGCAAAAGGTATTTTTGATCCTGCTGGCACCTCTGCCTAATTTTAACAAGGGTTGTCATGAGTTTTTGAAGACATTTAGTCATACTTTTAACGGTTTCAATGTTAATTCATTTTGTACAGGTTAAAAATGTTAATTGTCCTTGTAAATTGATTTAAAATTAAATCCATTTACCGATACATGAGGTCTACATTAAAACACCATCCAATGGCTTCAAGAACGCATAATATCCCATTTAAAATAAAATATCATCAAATCTTAAACTAATCTGTAACCACAAAACTTTTCGTTAAACGGAACGTTTAAACCGTCTCCTACGGTTATCTGCGTTCCGTTGCACGCAAACCCATTCCAATTTTAATAAATTTAAGGAATAAAGATAAAAAATACCATGTTTTGTCAATGCCAAAGCATCGCTAGAGTAATCGTGCATTTATAGATATCTCACTAATAATACTTATAGTTTTAAAAACACAAGACTTATTCCGTAGACGTATTTGTAAATTGTCACTGTGTTTGTCCGTCTCGAAGTATTTGTTTTATTTGAAGTTAGTACAAACTTATTCTTGCTGGTGGTGAAGAGTGGAGTCAACGTGTTGCAAACTAGTTTTGTTTGAATGTGAATACAGGAGCGCCCTTCGCAGCGGCATGTATAAGTTTGTTTATCTATAGGTTCATCTCAGGAAGCCTCATACCTCAAAGTAAAAGAACTTTGTCAATCCAATAGTCTAAATATGTTTTAAATTTTCTAATACCGGTCTTCTATAGCATCTTCTAACTTTTAAATTCCTTTTGTCTCATCTATGGAAGAGAGGTACAAGGATATATGAAAAAAAACACGTTCTTCTCACAGAAATGTGATCTTGAATAAGGTATCATGGTGAATCTCAAAAATATTGTAAATGATTAAGTCCAAAAGAATACTAAAGGACTAAATTGAGACAACATTAACTCTTCCATTGTGTAACGAAAGTTAATTATACAACCATATGGTAAATTTTCGTCACACGAAGGAAAAAAATAAGCACTTTTTAATTGATGTTTTATCAAGTAAATTTTTTTTGAGATATTTTATCAGGTATTGAGAGAATCTATGGATAACTAACTTTGAATATTTTTTATTCAATGATCTAGTGATTAATTTTTAATAATCATGACTTTTGTGAGTTCAAGAAACAAGTAACTAGGCAGATGAGAACTCTACAGACACATTGCAACCACGAAGTTTCCGAATATTTATAATATCGGCAGTAACGCAACAATGCTAAGCTTATTAGTTGCTTGTTAAGGAATATTTACTACTCAACATTATCAATATTCAAAACTTCAAGGTTGTGCAATATGTCAGGATTCTAATGAATCATGTAATGTTAAATTCAAATGTTAATTACCGATCATATTTTAGTAAAGATCTTCCATTAATAGTAACTGTTAAATAATGACGTTATATTGATGTTTCTGTCAATGTAATAAGACTAATAAGTGCTCAGTTTTGTACTTTGTCGCTTTAACCACTTTAACGTCAAGTATGAACTGTCAAACGAATTGCCTAGTGAATAAAAACGACAATGTACAAAAGTGGTAAGTAACTTATGACCAGAATTTTTACGTTAACATAATTTGACAATGAACTATTTCGTAAATCGATAAAATCACTTATTGACATCTGTCACCAAGGGAGCGCGCCCAATTTTTTTCTCTATAAAGTAAATAGAAAGTCGGAAGTAATATAAATCAATAATAAATTTAAAACAATCATTATTAATTTTAATACTTATTGTAGTAATGTCTTAAACAGAACCGGGCACTATTACTAAATTAGGTGTCGAGAATTGATATGTTTTTTTATCGACATACGAATACTAGGTAATCAAATTATTTTGCTTAACAAATCCTATGTGTCTGCTTATAACATTGACTTTACATGTTACATCAGATCGTCCAATATACTTTGACCGCTAAAATCGTGTTTAGATGATCTAAAAGCCACCTTCACCTTCTAAAATAAAGTCGAATTTAACTTTGCTTTAGATCTCACAATAAAGTTAATTTTTGGCGGTCAAAGCGTAATTAATCATGACATTGTTCCGAATTGCATCTGATATCGTGCCATACTCTGTGTTCTCAAAAATAGTTGTTAATTTGATGGATTTCTCGAATAACAGGCAAAATAAACCTTTTCTAGAAACTTACATGGCCTATAATTACTTATAACAATCTATACCGCTGCCTTATATACATAGATTAGTGATTGATCTAGAGATACCTATTGGCATCTTCTCTTTACCATTAATTTGTCGTTACCGTTTTTTTTTTAATTGCTTCCAGTAAATGTTATCTTCTTCGTACATACCTAGTTTTTCATAATCGAATCGGACTAACATTGAGGGATGATAAGGATAGTTTTCAAAATAATTGTACCTAGTTAAGGACTAAAATTAAAAAACGGTAACTAAAACATGTGAGTCACAAAAATTAACAATAAAAATGTGCGACTAATTTAATTTACTTACATTTAAAAGTCACCGTTTCTTAATTTTAGTCTTTAAATGGGTACAATTATTTTGAAAACTACCCATAAACGTTATCGCGATGTCAGCTTCAGTTTGTTTAGAAATAGTCAGGTTTACATGTTCTTCATCTTCCTCATATGCACTTAGAAATGTCCGAGATAAGTTTAATGTAATGTCATTGAAGTTTCTAGAAAAGCTATATCATGTATTTTATGGGAAGTTCTTAAATTTTCTCGTAAAATAAGTACTCGTAAAATTGTATTCCAAAAATATTCAACTTGGATTTATTTCACAATCCCACTCGTAGGGAAATTGACTTTTAAGGCATTGCATTAGGATAGGTACTTGGGTGTCATTGTGAAATAAGTTAACGTATTACTTAAGATGTTAATTAAGAGTGGTTCTATAGACTTCATTAAGTACTCACTTTTTAGCTTAAGAAAAAAAAAGATTAAAGGTCACGAGTAGGTCTCCCATCCAGACCGATATTTGAGTAAACACATCAAAAATTTCAAGGGATAACAAATATCCCAAGATATTTTGTATGTATGTAAGGTAAGGACACAGTAGGTACTCGACAAAGGACAAATGTTCGATACTGAGAGTCAGTATTCAAAGAAGATAAGAATTATTCATTTGTTTTGCAACAATCAATTTATAAACCTATGATCCTTGAATTAAAAGCTTCTGTCCATGTTTGGTGCATGTCAGCTAAAAGTGTCGAACACTGCTGTTATTACCTTACCTATGTGAAAACTTTATTGTATCTACTAAAACAATTACATTATTGTTTTAATTAATTGTAGTAAGATATTTTACAATGTACAGTCAACGAAGATTCCTAGGCCACTATTGACTTTGTCAAAGTGACATATTCAATCAAAACGTAAGAGACTTCTCTTGATTTTATTTAAAATGACACTTTGACAAGGTCGAAACTAGCCTAGGAATGAAATTGGTTAACTTACTGCGTTGCAAAACATAAAACATCAAGATCTTGAAAGAATATTTTTTATGCCTTTTTGATGTCTGTATTTGAATTTAGTAACACATTTCGACAAGATAGCAGTTACATAGCTCTTTCCTTCGTTACAATCCCTTCTCTGCCAGAGACATTACTGACGAAAAACTAACAAGTTTAAAGGGACAGATATAACTCCTATAGCCCTATTTCATTCACTAAATAAACCTTGGTAAGCTTCAACAGTTTATCCAGCCCCTTCCACTCGGTGAAACAATATTTCTTTTCACGTGTTATCGTATTGTCAACGTTGATAACTCTTATTTAAAAGCAATACAGCAGCAAATAAGTTTAAACCAAGCAAAATAAGGCCCATAAACAGTAAAAGAAATTGTCAAGAGAAAAGCTTTGTAACTATTATGACTGTATCCTTTTCACTCCTAAGATATCTGATGGAAACCTTCAGCACATAAACACATCTTGACCATGGGCAACTTTGTATGAAACTTAGCCCTAAAGCCAACACAGCTGAGAGTTAGGTCATTAAATAGGTCTTTAAATCTACTTCATTTCGTTCTATAGGCACCAAATTGAATTCCAATGCAGTACTGAGATATTCGTATTTTAATCAGCGTGAATACGATCTATTAAAAAACTTGGCTTGGTGCGTATGGAACGAAATGAAGTAGATTTAAAGACTTATTAAACGAACCAACTCTCATGTTTGTTGGTTTTAGGGTCATTTTGACGCATAGTCTTTTCCAAGGATCAGAATTTTTGATTCTAAAACATATTGTAATTTCTCTAAAGTCAGTAATTGATATGCTAACTGAGAAAGCAATATGAAACAATTCGGAAAAATACCACTTCAATAATTCAATATGTATGTGCACTGCCGAGCATTGAAAATTATCACTTTACAGTCGACATCTCTACTTTTAAACATGTATACACTTTTGCACCTTATTTCAATGGCATAAGGTGCAAAAGTGTATACACATCTGAAAACTCGACTGTACAAATCAACGTCCTCTGTGACCAATTTTCACTGCTCCCCTAGTAAAGCGAACATTACACGTGGGTATTTGATGAAAGTCTATAGAAACGCCCTGAAGTGATAATACATGTAATATAAATCATTAACATGATGTAGGCATGCAATGATATTGTAAAAATACGCCAGACAATAAATTATTTATCACATATTAATGATTTTGTTTAATTTTCTTCCAACATTGTACCTTACGCAGCGAAACTTAGCTTATCAAGGTAAACTTTTATTCGTAGACAGAGACTAAGTACCAATTTCACTAAACGGTGTTAAATTTGATCAATGTTAATCGACTGTTAGTTCATACATTTTGACAAGTATTAACTCTCTAATCGTCTGTTAAGTGGTTAACATTGTATGGTGAAAATGGTATTAAACTGGACGTGAAAAATAAAATACAACAAGTAAAAGAGAAACATTTATACGTAAATGACAAACAAATAAAGAAGACGTCATCTTCACTTTCGGCGTATTTTAGTTTAGGACCACTTCTGGTGGCAAACAATGGAGTGTATTCGTATGCTCCGTATGTAATCTGAATTGTTGTATTTTAGTCTGCAAAAGCCACATTGCTCGAAAAGATGAAAACAACATTTCACCGGTTATAATTTCTCGTGATAACCGCCACAATAAGATAGGCGCTCAATAGCAGAAACTTTGTCTGCTAAAGGTGATATGTGATTTGGTCGGGTTGTGTGTATTGCTATCTTAAAGGGTATATGCGAGTAGCTTGTCTCGGTTACTCTGTGTACGCTAAAAATAAACAAAGAAAACCACGTGACTAATTATCCTAACCAATCAAGACATAACATATACCATATATTGAACAGATCAATTAAGAAAATCTTTATTATCTGTGGTTTGTCTCGCGATTGGTTATCATAATGAGCAACGTGATTACGTATAGTTTGTATGTAAATTCTTTATTGGACAAAAATACAGTGAATATAAAATTTGATTACCTACATTAATATAAAAATGTAAACTTATTCCTAAATGGGATCTCTTCCATTCCTGAAGTAGGTGAGGACAATGCACGAAGTTCGATACATACAAGCTTTGCACAAAAATATGTATATGTACATATGAAACGACATGAGTTTGGAATATTAATAATACATATAAATAGATAAACACTTAAATTAATAAACACATATATTATATTAATGTTAACTGTACTGTTAGATTACATGTGTAATCTGTATTGTATGTCTGTAAAATCTTGAAAATTGGACAAAAATACAGTATATTATACATAAATATCAAGACAGAAATTTATTTCTAAATGGGATCTCTTCCAACCCTGAAGTAGGTGAGAACAATGCACGAAATTCGATACATATAAGGTTTGCACAAAAATATGTATGTCAACATACAAAATTACATGAGTGTGGAATATTAAGACAGATAGAAAAAGAAACAGAATTATCAACAAGTCTTTTTAGAGTTGTTGGTATTTCTGTAGCTCTGCCTACCCCACTCTGGGAATAAAGGCGTGATGTTATGTATGTATGTATGTATAGAAAAAGTAAAAATAATAATAAATACATATATTTGTGTATTATACTGTTACATTACATGCGTAATCTGTGTTATGTATGCACATACAGAGAAATTGGATTTTTTAACCTCTTGAGGCCCACAATACTACAATCCGGTTGATTTTTGTGAGTAGGAATTTGAATCTACTAGCAAGGAAATAAAGTTCAATTACCTTTGCACTTAAATGACATTTTCAAATTTGAAACAAATAAAAATGAACTGTATACAACTTGAAATAAAGTTTAAATTGAATTGCCTGGATTATGTACTCTCTATAGCACACCGGGTCTTATGAGATTAAATTATTACATTCCTTTTAGGGGCGCTTGGTTGAGCTCATTTGTAGCCAAAAGGGGGTTATTCCCATCTTCGAACCTGGATAGGTTATGAAATTTTGCCATATACCTGGGTTGGAGAGGTTGGAAGATGGGAATAACCCCCAAAAGGTCATATAGTATGGTAGAACACTTAACCCTTTTTCAGGCCGCACCATTATGCATAGTTCAGCAAATAATGCAATGCATATCAAAGTTATTTGAATATTGAGAATTAAATTCATAGCAAGAAATTTCCCTTAAATTCAATTAGATTTGAACCTTAAACTAAGGTACTAAGATTGAAATTGTAACTAAACCTATGTGGTCAATTTAGTATCCTGTCGCAACTATTGATATTCTAAATTCAAACCACTTTGAGTTTAATACGTTATTGCGACAAGGTACTAAAATGTAAAGCTACTAATAAATTTGTACCCTGGCCGAAAATTTAAATTGACTTTTTTTATTAATTGAACTTGAATTTCTAAACATAAATGTCTGATATGTAGCGTTTATATTACTAAAATAACGTTCTCTGTTAACGAGCTATGTATAGGCGGAATAATGTGATGCATTTAATCCCTAAGGACTAAAGTATATTTTATTTTTAATTTCCTAATGAGCAAAAGCCTTGGAAAACCACAAACAGCCAGATACATGTTGCTTGCTTTGCTCGGGTGGATAAGTACATATTTCGTGTCATAATGGTTTACTTTAGTCTCTTGTTGAACAATCTACTATTACATGCCCATCGTGGCGCATTTAACCCTTGTTCAAGCAATACATATCAAAGTTATTTAAATTACAAGTAAATGTCACATAAATTCAATTAGAATTGAACCATAAACTAAGGTACTAAGGTTGAAACTGTAACTAAACCTATGTGGTCAATATAGGGCCTCTGCCTGGAAAAGGGTTAACGGAGTTCTCACAGTATTTACTCATTCAGTTAATGGCAAAATAAAACTCGAAATAATGAACATACATATATTCCCGACTCGGTCAGTCCGGCTCGTCGCTAGACTCGTTCTGGCCCCGGAACTGCTCGGAATCTTCCTCCTGCCCGTAGTAGAAGCCGTCGTCACTGTCATCCTTATAGCCTTGTAGTGATTCTTTGTCTAGATCCTGTAAGAGAATATAAATAAAAAATCTGTCAATATTAATATTTTTGACTCCGACTTTGTAAGGTTCCGAAGTCCAACTAGGCACCCTTATATTTTCGCCATGTCCGTCCGTAGCTCAGAGAGTCAGTACTAGAAAGCTGTTAAGGTGTCTGCTCACTACACCGTGTCATACCATGACCGTAATAGGATCGCGTCAGACAAAAAAAGAAATGTATTAAAAAGTACGAGACTGCCCACTAGACCGGTCATAGTATGTAAAGATAGACCACAAATATAAGTTACGCCGGCAATCTTCGTCCACGCAGAAAGGTGCTCACTAATGCCGAAGATAAACGAACTTAAAAATCAATTCAATACAAACCTTCTCGTGTTACGCGTAAGGTAGAATATGAAATGACAGTAAAACTCGTGCTTTCTCGCTCGTGCGTCTCAGCTTGCGTACGAATGACAACTGACGACGCGACGCTAAATGAAATGGCGGTCGACGGCGTCGCTGCAATGGCTGCCGAATATTTACCCGCGCAAGCGTACTGCCTTATAATTGGCCAAAACGTTTTCGCGCCTTCTAAAAAAATGCTTTCTGCGCAGGTACATCGTTGTAACTTATATTTGTGATACTAATGTACGGACATGTCAACTGTATGGAACGGTGTATTGGGCAGAGACCCTTATTCGGCAGTGTAGTTTTAATAGTATCACACGAGCGTTTTAAGGCCTAATTATGTACAGTTGCATACCCTAGTTCATCTACACACATATACACAACAAACAAACAACTTTTCACAATCCTACTTTGGTAACAGCAAAACCCCAAACAAACAAATGACAACGATAATGGCGGGATTTCAATCCACAGTCAAGACGAATGTTTTTTTGAAATCATAGACAAAGGAATGAAGTCACTAATCTCATATCACTCGAGATCAAATGTCATGCGGTTTATATTAAAAAACTTACTGAATTGACGTTTCGTACCGATAACTGTTTTATTATCTATGGATAGAGACCCTCTTGAATTTTGACAGGTGTTCCAAATTTAAACTTATGAGTTGTTAGGGTATGCCCTAACAAAAATTGATACTGTAATAAATAACATAACAGTACAGATTTTACCTACTACCACAGACAAGAAAGTTCTCATAGTAAAATTGGTTGTAATAATGCTGGGCCTCTATTCAGGTGCGTTAAAACCATATCGTGTCTGACACGTTTAAGAATCGTTTATGTCGCAGTCGCCATTATTGTAAATGACATAAGAGTTATCAAAACGTTGACAATATGGAAACAGGTCAAAAACGATATCGTTATAACGCAGTTGAATAGAGGCCCAGGTCATTTCCTACGGTTTGCGCTACCGCATTTTAGAGCACTAATGAGACGCCCGTAGATCAAAATATCAGGGGACGATCTCACACAAATTGACCTAGTCCCAAACTAAGCTCTAGGCTTGTACTATGGGTACTAGACAACGATAAACATACTTAAATAGAGAAATATATTCTTTAATACATAGAAAACATCCAAGACTCAGAAACAAATATTCGCGCTCATCACACAAATATCTGCCCTTACCGGGATTACCCAGGACCGCTGGCTTCGGAGACAGTGTCACTCCCAACTAGGCCACCGTGTCGTCAGATAAAAATATGTATTGCGGGTTTGTAAAATCAATTTTTCAATTAAGGCGTCCGTTTGTGAAGTATTAATTTATAAGTAGGCTACATTATTATACCTAGTGTGTTATTTAACAAAGCTTTAAAATTTGGAGTTGTTACCTGAACCTCGGCGCAGTGAACAAAGCCCTCCTTGCCGGGAGTGCCCATGACCCGGGCCTTGTACTCGGCGTACGCGGCGCCGTACCGCAGTGCGTCTTCGGCACTCAGCTCTGGAGGGGCTTCGTATATGTTGTCCTCTTCGCCGTCGCTTGAGAGGTCGCCCTCTGAAAGAGAAGTTATTTTTAAGTAATTTCATTATTCATCAGTTTATTATCCTCCTGGGACCCTGTACCAAAATCGAATAAAACTATCTTCTTAGTATGGAGAACAATATATAAAATATATCACGTGATTCCCTCCTTATTCCGGTAAGAGGTTTTTTTAATAGTAATTCCTGTTATGCCACACTTTGTACAAAGACACATGGTGCCTCTAGAGTGCCCTTTTCGGGATGCGAAAACGGGTTTTTAAGGTTTTTACGAATCATCTAGTATTAATGTCATTGAGCTAAGCAGGGCCGAGATTCTACATGATAAAAACGATATCGCCTTTGAAGGGTTTCCGTATTGTCAACAAACCATATTGTTGAACAATAGTTCAACCCTGCCAAACCTGAGGACTGAGAGCTCATAAAATTATAGGGGAACGAGAAATAAGATAGAGCATATTATATTTTCTTCAGAACACACCCATTATAAGATCACAAAATGAAGGTTAAATGTATTTATGTTAAAATGTATTTTGAAGCCATAAGTATTTGAATTACTGTAATTCAAATATTTCCCAATTGTGCTGATGGTGCAAGTGTGATCTAGAGTCTACATCTTGGTAAACATAGTGCGGGCTTCTGTTCACGGGAAGGGACTAAACGTGCGAAGCAGAGGAGAGCATTATGTCCAGCAGTGGACTGCTGTGACACTACACTGAACTTAAATATTTCAGTCTAAAACTATTTATCATAAATCCAGAAACAATGGTCCATCTACTGACGAAAGATTCTAACTTCAACCAGTCACACCCGTCATTGGCTTGACATAAATATTTACGCAAACATACCTAACCCAATCTTCTTGACAGCCTGCACCATGTCCTCCTCGTCGATGCTGCTCTCTTCGTCGGGGTAGTCGTTCCGCCAGTTGTTCTCGTCGTTGGAGTCGTCGTCGTCCTCAGCACCTTCGCTCGACGGCGTCTGCCGGCCGTTGTCGCGGTGTGAACCGAATATTAAGCTTGTTTCGTAGTTTTCTATGCTGTAATAGGATCAGAATTAATTTAAAATAGGGTATGTTTCATAATCAAGTCATCAAGTCAAAAGTTAAATATTTGACATTACTTTTGTAGGGGACAGTAATGTCAAACACTAACTTTACTTGCAAATAATTGAGGCTAGATAGGTTGGAAGATGGGAATAACTCTAATGCAGTATTTATGAAAAGTCAAAGAATCAAATGTAATGCGTGGCTGTTAGAATTATAATTAAATTTTGTATTAGCATTCAACTTGGGCCAATGGCCTTGACTAGCGATATTGTGGTATTTTCCTTAATCTTTTAAATGGAACACAATTAAAAAAAAGAGAGGAGAATCAAATAGACTCCAATTTGCAGTTTTTTTTTAATTTGAAATGACTAACTCTTTACTTTTGCAAAAATACACAAATATCCAGTAAGTTATCCTCAATAAAACTAACAGATTTTTCAGATTTTATTATTTTTTAAAGGTAATAAGGAAAACAATTGAAAATTGCATGTCTCAGTTTTTGGCCCAGGCTAGCCCCTTAATGCAATTCTTTAACAACCTTCATTTTATATTTTAATTTAGAATGAACATTTCACATTCAGAATGTTTAAAACAATACCTATAGTAAAGTGTGAAATATGGTTGACATATTTCTTTTATATTCAAAAAATGAGAAAAATCATAACCGCACAATATAATAGTAAAATGATATCCAAATATTGAGCAGCTATCCATAAGTCAAACTAGGAACCCTTATAGTTTGGTGTAGCCTAGCTCAGTCTTAAAACTAGAAACCTGCAATTTGGCATCATTATACATTAGTCACACCAACAAAGTGGTAATAAGAAATCTTGAAAATCATTTTTTTTAGTGTATCTCCCCTACACGTTACGTAGGGATGTATTTTTATTTTAAGGGATTTGTTTATGAAATATTAAGTTTTAACAAGCAAATTTTTGTTACAGTCAAGTGTCCCCCCTCTACAGCCAACATTGGTTCTTGAGATACAGGGGATTAAAGTGTTTATACCTACTAAAATCATCAAAAATTAAAGAAGAAAATTAGTCATTACTTGTTGTTTTTATGTTTGTAGTACTAAACGGCTTTGGAACTCTACACTGAGCAAGGTCTGACATGCTCTTGCCTACCTTTTTATTATAAAAATTTAGACCTTTTTATACCTTACCTGACTAAATTATCCAGCATAGATATATGAAAGTCCTGTTTGGCAGCAGTGTACAAGTCGTATGCATATTGCTCATCTTCTGCCTGGTCCTTCCGTGCTAAGTCAACCAAGTCGAAGTGGTCAGTGTCCTCGTCTTTCAGACCTCTGTGACAGTTAATTACTTCATAGCGGCTCTCCTCTGATGCTTCTTTTCTTTCTTTCCGTATCTTTTCAATAATATCGTTAACATTGTGCTTTGACTTCAGTTTAATATCTGTCCTTGGTACCACGCTTATCAAATTTTCTGATATCTCCTGCAAATTGAAAACAAATTGAAACAAGTCAAAGCAAACATCAAGGATCTTTTAGAACGTAAATATTGTGACGATAATTGTGATGATATTGTGATTAGCTGCAGGTTATCTATAATAGTTACATATTATAAGTTTCATCCTACTAGTATACAGAAGTGGTTTTAAATATTAAATGTTTCCTATTGCGTCAGAGGACTCTCATAGTTATAATAAACTAAACATACCTGATTATCAACAGTGCCTCTAAACACAAAAAGTGATGGCGAAACCTCTTCGACATCGGTTTTAACTCGTTTACACACAAGAACAAGGGCATCCTGTGGGTTGTCTTCTAAGCGGCGCTTTACACGCAATATTGTAGCTGCAGCCTCAGCCATGGCTTATTATTTATGGCGGTTCAATTCAAATATTTGGGAAAATAATGGCCCGACAATGCTACGGCGGTTATACATACAAAACAATACAATTAACATAAAAGTCAAATCAGATGTCAAAACAAGTGTCATAAGTGACAAAATTTGTTTTTTTCTAGTGGGCATTAGGTTTACTCATAAAGCCTAAATGTAGTATAAAGATACTTAATAAACTATCTCACAAACATCTGATTTCATTATTTTTTTCCTTGAATTATAAATCAGTAACGAAAAAAAGTCATTAACACTTCTATTATTGTCTGATAGGTTTTAAAGACCTTCTCACAAATCTTTTCATACTTAGTTGAGCATGGCAGTTTTGTTTTGGCAGTACAGGCATAGTAACTTGTGGCTATACTGCATTGTAAGAAAGAAAACATTATTGTATCGTTGTGTGTACGTGAGATTGGTTGTGGAATTTTTCTGTCGATATTATTCAATCAAAACACTGTAGAATATCAGTAAAATTTACTGCATAAATCTGCAGTCATGAACAACATGGAGAACCTAAAGTTAAACTTTAATTCTATGGGCTCGGACGATTGGCGAACGCAATCCTTTCGACAAAACGTTGTGTCGAAAATGTAAGTGTACTACTGATTGTGATTCCTGTTCGTTTCAAAATACTAATATTCACTATAGTTTATACCCTTTCCAAGTGTTGCTGGTTGAATATTCACGTTGTATCTTGGTTATTTCGCTCGATATTCCATTCAAATCTTTTACTTTGTCCAGTGAGGAAGTGATCCAACGCTCTGGAATGCAAGTAGCCCGGAACAGCAGTGAAATGGAAAATCATGTGTTCATGAAAGCCAAAACTCGGGAGGAATACATGAATATGGTGGCCAAGCTTATACTGCATGTGCGGGAGATGTGTAAGCATATTTTTTTTACTTTAGAGAACTCTAAGAAACTAGAAATAGTTCTTAAGTATTAAAAGCACCAACTTTGACCTGTTTCTGATTGGCCTCTTGAGTGGTAGAGGGCCTCAAACCCGATAGTCGATATAACTTGTGTTAAAAATAACATAATCAAGACATGTTGGTTTAAATTACAATAAACAATTATTTTGATTTATTGGGTTTGACCACGTAACCCCCCGTAAAGCCCATACACAGCCCGTACATGTAACCCTCAATAAACAGTTTTTTTTAATCATTTAATCATAAAGGGTTAAAGCAACTTAGCCATTTGTAACTATCAAGATTCAAAGGTTTTGCTTTATTTTGTGATAGGTATTTTATTTGATTAGTATGCTTGATACATTATTCATTAAAAACCCTTTCTAGCCCAACCAAAGCCAAACCAACAGCAAAACATGCAAGGGCCGAATCAAAACCAGCCTGGACAGAACCCTCAAGTGCAGAATCAACAAGGGCAGAACCAGCAAGTGCAGGGCCAGGGTGGCCTGGCTCCAGACCCCATCAATGCTCTTCAGAACCTTGCTTCGCAGGGAACCCGGAACCAGATCATTAACATGGGCCCTCAAGGTATGAAAAAATCAATACCTCTTATGTTGATGATGTACTTATCATTCTCAAACACATCTTCATTTCCAGAGTGAGGTAGGCAGAGCTACAGAAATACCAACAACTCTAAAAAGACTTATGATAGTTCTGTAACCACATTTTGCACAAGTAGGCTAAGATGTTTACCAGTGTATTAGAGGCAGGTTGCAAGCCTATCGCCTACAAGCCTTTATTCCCTTAGTCGCCTCTTATAACATCTAGGGGAAGACATGGAGTGGCACCATTCTAACCCGGTAACCCCACGGGCGAAGTAGTTAAAGTTATAATTTATAGTTCTCTGTGTTTTTTTTTAATTAGACATTATTAAAAGCGATTTAAGTTTGATCAAGTGGCCTGTCAGTTTTTCACAGGCAGTAAGACTATAATATAAATTAACAATTTGCTTTAGAAAGAAAATAATCACATTCCTGGCTGGTTTTCAAATTCATAACTAAAATCTGTAGTGCCTTTTTAAGAAGACATCAGCAAGCCTTTTGATAGTGTTGATACTAGTAGAATGCTCAAGCATTAGGGCATTTGCGTTCCAGCCACAAACTTGATAGCAAGTTGTTCTCAACACATAATAGAAATCATTATAATAAATAAAATCAACAATGTCATAGAAGATAATAGTTCTACAATCAAGATAAAAATGTTGTGCCACAAGGAATAATCTGGGGCCTTAGTATTTACAATCACATGAATGATCTCCATGTAACAATGTACTAACAATATATTTTGTATTTAGATAAAATCAGTTGCAGTCTTAGGATTGCAGTCTCCTGATTGTTATCTTGACATTGTATATGTGTATTGGGTCTCCGATTTTACGTACTATCAGGTGGACTGCGTGCTCGTTTGCCTTTGCCAACCCCAAAAAATGCAGCTATTTTAGATAACAAATATTAAAGGAATAGTGATGATTACAGGAAAAAATATGCCATTACTTTGATCTTGTGGTAGATTTCGATTTTGTTCGATATTAATAATGGCAACAGGTAGACACTTGACATTTTCACAGAATATTTAATTGTATGCTTAAATCTTTAAACTACGCAACAGATTTTGATGCAGTTTTTTTTAATAGATAGAGTGATTCAAGAGGAAGGTTTATATGTATAATACTTTAATCCGGAGCGAAGCAAGGGCGGGTCGCTAGTATTCACTATAATAATTAAAATAAAATAAAATAAATATTGAAAGTTATTTTTTGTGCCGTTTTATTTTTGCTCGATCTTAGTACAGACCCCCTGGTTGTATAGATAATGTTACAGAACCCTTCGTGCGTCAGTCCGACTCGCACTTGGCCGGTTTTATTTATGTTGATATTGTCTTACTTTATCTGTTTTTACGTTACTTAAGCATACCTTCTATACTTTGTACACTGCGTTGCCATCTTCTTCTATACATATTAACTCCTCCATGAATGACTGACAGACACACAGGCTAAACTTTAAGTAATAAAAGGTTTATATAAAATCAAGCCCCCCAACAGGAAGAAATAACAAGAAAGGCAGGTAACTAAGACAAAAGGTAGTATCTCAGGCAAAACTGTAGCAAATGCGACCCTATTACTGACGGTATAGGATTGAATCTGCTTTGGCTATTGAATTTGAAATACTGCCTAATAAAGGCAGAACTATTATCCTAATGTTCATCCAAGATATGTCTTAATTTACACAGTGTCTCGTTACATACTCACCAAAATCTCTTTGTTATCCATTAGTCATGCTCTGAGCTTGGGTTTTGTAACAATTTAAAGACGCTCTTTCCTGGTTTTGTAACTTAACCAATATAATGTGAGTCATTTGTGTTCCCAGATATAAGTATAAGGTCATCTGTATATAGTATAAAACAAAGTCGCTTTTTCTGTCCCTATATCCCTATGTATGCTTAAATCTTTAAAACTACGCAACGGATTTTGATGCGGTTTTTTTTAATAGATAGAGTGATTGAAGAGGAAGGTTTATATGTGGGTCAATCAACATTTCTTTGTAGCTCGTTGCCATGGTGACGTCTCCTGGGTCACTCTTTAAAACCACGATTTTAAAGTATATAAATCCAGCAAACATCGGCTTTTGTGGCAATTACAAGCCCATTCTTTTATGGGTTTTCTTCCAAGCGTATTGGTAGTGTATATTATAACCATTTTTCTAAGGAACTCTATCACTGTTGTCTCCTGGCTTACGGGACAGAATAACAACAACGAAAAGTTGATCCACCCATGTATAATACTTTAATCCGAAGCGAAGCGAGGGCGGGTCGCTAGTGTATCTATATTTAAACATCCATATCAGTGGTCCTCCTAAAATTTATTTACATTATTGGATTATTGTATACTTGGTTATTATACTAACTATTTGAGGACGAGGTTAGCCCTGCCTACGAAGTTAACGGTCTCGGGTTTGACCCGGTACGACCAAGTATTTGTGAGATTAGTGTGAAGTTTTCTATATTTTACTTATCATTTATCTTATTAAGTATCTTTGCCTAGTACCCAGTACAAGACTTACTTTGATACTGAGTCAATTTCTGTGAGGTTGTCCCCTAATTCATTTATTTTACGGTGTGAGTAATTTAAATAGTGAATAATTTAACAATGCTTAAAATGTATTAAAATCCCGTGTGGTTGCCGGGTTAGAATGGTGCCACTACATGTCTTCCCGTGGATGTCGTACGAGGCGACTATGGAAATAAAGGGCTTGCAGTACTGTGAGGCGATGGGCTTGCAACCTGTCAATAATACACTAGTAAACTTCATGGCCTGATTGTGCAAAATGTGATAACAGAACTATAAGGAAGTCAAGAGTTGTTGGTATTTCTGTAGCGCTTCCTACCCCACTCTGGGAATAAAAGCGTAATGTTATGTGTGTGTGTGTGGTTGTTATAAAAAAAAACAATCATAATTTGTTTTTTTGATGACTAAAGGGTGAATAGGGACACAACCTAAAATTAAGCATATGCTACTAACTATAAGACAGAAATAATTTCCAGTAGAATGTAACATTATTTTCATTGAATACTTGTTCTTATTTGTCAGCATAGTCTTTGGAGCAGGCTGAGCTAACTCTATGCAGCAGCGCATACTGTTGTGTTTCCGCTATTCCTGTATGAAAAGCAAGAAAGTAGAATACCAGAGTAGAAACAGTTTTTATATACGGCTACGGTTTGTATTGTTTGTGGCAGGTCAAATGCAACAGCAAAGTTCCATGGGTCCGAATCAAGGCATGGGCATGCAGAGCCAGATCATCAACCCCCAGGGTCCCCAGGCCCAGACTGCGACGAATCTGCTGCAGACCCTGAATCGACCTCAGCTCAACATGCAGCTTCAAGGGAAAATGGGTGAGTGATTTTTTTATTGTGTATCATACAAATATTAGTATGCACCATATTTAAAAAATATATACAGGGTGATTTCAAATTGGTAATACAAAACACTTGATTGTGGCTTAGTTAATGCCACACAGTATATACATTAACCCCTTTGTTAAATTTAACTGTATGTAATTAATGCTAATTTTCGAACAAAACAAATAATTAAAGTCCCAAAGTGTGGTTACACTACATTTACAATACAATATTATTTTCTTTGATAAGTGACAATTACTAATCAAAACACGTTTTCTTCATAAATTGCGACAGGTGACGGATAACCAAAAAAGGAAAGTGTTCATTTGAAATTCTTTAAACTTCTTTGTTAATTATTATGGTAGGATAACCATGTTAAGCCAACAAAAATGGGATAATTTAAAAATAAAAAAAAATACTTCTGATTATTTTAAAAGTATGAGACTTAATTGAGGGGCTAAGTTTAGGGGAAATGTGTGTAAAACATTGATTTTGTATTACCAATTTGAAGTCACCCTGTATATATTTGAACATAAACATAATCCTTAAAACCATTTTCAAGTACAATTGCTCATTGACAAACAGTGTTCGCAGTTAATATGACAAAAACAGTAATTAATAATTCCTCCTAGCCTACTGAGGCAGGGTGATAAGTAGACATGCCTATATACATTACCAGTCGCCCGTCTTACTAGGTTACAAATTACAAGCGGAACTCCCTTCTATAGTCTGTACTTTTAGGTATTTAAAAAAATGTAAACAAAAAAATCCACGTGACATTGACAGATGACAGTTTATCAGCCAATAGGAGCAGAACACTGATACGTCAAAGCTCGACCAAACAGCTTGGATTGGTTGATGAGCAGAGCCACGTGGTTTGGTATGTTTACACTTTTTTAAATACCTAAAAGTACAGACTATAGCAAAGAGACTTCCGCGTGTAATTTGTAATTTATTGCTTCGTGAAACGAGCCTCAGGGATAGGAAATTCGGTATGATATTTACCTAAAGTTGGCAAATACCCGGCAAAAGTTAGGCAATGGAGGTGGCTTCTTAATGAAATTATTCTAACATTATGTTCCGGGATTCCAGGATTGCATAAAACGATATGAGAAGGTAAAAATACCGCATACTAGAGAATTTGAAAGCTAAAATGTGTACTGTGGTTTACATTCATCTGGCATAACTTTGGCATACTTAATCATCACTTGGCATAATCATCATTTGGCATACACTCTTTTTTTTCAGAAACCGTATACTTTTCAAGATTGTTATAAAATAAACCTAACCTAACCTAATGGGCTCTATGCAATGCTATTTTAAATAATCCTGAAAACTAAGTTTTCTGAAAAAAATGACTGTATGCTAAATGATGATTATGCCAAAAAAAGTTATGCCAGATGAAGGGTAACGTGTGTACTGTACCTCCCAAATGGGTACCACGAAATAAAATCTGGCGTCGCGGCAGGCCAAGACGACGTTAGCAAGATGAGTTTGATGCCTTCGATTAAGACTCATAGGAGACTGCTCCAGATAGGGTTATGTGGAAGGAAGGGAGGCTTTTGCCCAGTTGTGGGACATCACAAGCTGTTAAATTGTATTAATATCCTACTTTATTATAAATTCGAAACTTTGTGTGTGTGTGTTAGTTTGTTACTCTTTCACGCTGCAGCAGCTGGATTGATTTGGATGAAATTTGGAATGGAGATAGCTTATACTCTGGATTAATACATAGGCTACTTTTATCCCGGATTTGTTTAAAGTTCTCGAGGGAATAACGTTAACCAAAGTCTACGTGGGCGACGTTGCGGGCAGAAGCTAGTAAATAATAATTATGTAACCTTGATTTTTAGTTTATAAAACTCTAGCCATCGCCCTAGACTTCGCGCAGTAGGTAATGGTTAATCGCTCTTCCCGTGGAAACTGTTCAATTTAACGGCATAAAAATAAGTGTTTTAAAAAACAAAAAATTGCCTTCAAAACGCAAAAAATAACTTCTTTCAAAAGTGTTGGCACCTAATAGGTTAGTCCAACTGAAGTCGGCTTTTTTGCTGAAAATATTGTGGTTGCCGACTTCAGGTGGAATAACCTATTAGGTGCCTACAATTTTTAAAGAAGTTGATTTTGCGTTTTTGAAGGCGGTTTCTGTGTATTAAAACACTTATTTTATTTTATACTTTTAAGTGACGCTGTTACGTAGTCCCACTTATTAGTTGATATGAAAATTTAAGTTATTTCAAGCGCGCCGAAAGCAACGCCGCGGGAAACGGGAAACCTAGGATTTTCGATACTGATTTTGTGTGAGGTAGTCGCGGTAATTCCGCTGCTGGGGGCGACTTCTGACATTATAGTGCTCGAAATCAAAGTCAAGTGATGTTCGCAACCCGTCACTCGTATTTTAAAAATACGGTTTCACGTTTTTTGCTCACTTTCGAGAGGAACTTTTGAGCGCACGAAAATCAAGAATCGCCCTCCTGGCCAATACATTGGGATACTGAAAACCATTCTATAATAAACTACGTATAGTTCAGCAAAAATAAATTGCTCGTCTTTTATCTACTTTGCGATCACTGCGTCAACAATAACCGAACAAAAGGCGCGCGCGCAGCGTATCTTTATTAATAGCAACACAGCAACACACAAAGCTTCTTAACCGTTGTACAGTGCAGCGTGAGCAACAGGTATGGTTGAACAACTCTTTTTGGTTAGATATTGACAAAGAGATCGATAATGGTGGATTAAAAAAAAACGTATTCGAGAAAAGGCTTGTTTTTTTACTAGAAGTAAGTAGAAGGCCGTTTATGTCAGCCATTATTTTATCTAAATTTCAAATCAATAGTACTAAGTATTTTTTTATTGTTTTTTACAAATGAATTTGTATGATTTCCTTATTATTATTTGAAAAAAAAAAGGATTAATGCCCCCGTGAAAACGGAAAACGGGCCCTGATTCGAATTTTAATACCTCGTCAAGCAATCCCCGATTTACTGTACAATGTAATGTTTCCTGAACTATGCCAAATTTCACATCGAGTTGTAATGTTAGCAATAACCTGTAATTTATATCAATAATTTAACTATCTGTGGGGTCCGGTCTGTTCACGCTTGTTTGGGCCTGTTTTCCAGTTAGTTATTTTATTTAACGTTCCTGACGTAGAAACCTCGTCGTATTGTTTTCCTAGATGTTATTTTTAATTTAAAGTTTTTGATCTTATATTTGTAATGATTTTATTTGTACTAGTATTAATATTATAGTACTTTATACATACATACATAACATCACGCCTTGATTCCCAGAGTGCGGTAAGCTGAGCTGCAGAAATGCCAACAACCCTATAAAGACTTGTCGGTAATTCTGTAAGCACATATTAACCCTTCTGATTTCTTTATTACCTTCTAAAACAACTTAATTTCATGTCGATTGTATTTTATGACTGAAAAACTGACCTTCTTTTGAGGTTTCTTGCGGCGCTTCTTCTCCGCAACGATGGTCTTTTTCTAACCCCTCTAGTAGATTCACTCTATAAAAAACAGCGCCCTAACGTGGTCAATTTCTTTAATAAATATTTTGGTTTTATTACATTTGACTGGAAGTTTAATAAACCTTTAATTTACAGGTGGTGGCATGGGGATGGTACCGAACCAAGGGCAAATGGGTAGCATGGGTATGGGTGGTATGAACCCCATGGGGAACCAGCTCCAAGGGCAGATGGGTCCAGGAATGCAGGGGCAGATGATTAACATGCCAATGGGGTCCAATATGCAGGTTCCCATGAGTGGGGGGAGCGGGATGCAGTGCAACCAGGTGGGGGGGATGTCGCAGATGCAGCAGGGAGGGATGCAGGGACAAATGGGAGGGCAGATGGGTAAGTTGAACATATGTTTAAAATGAATCAAGATAAAAATCATGGTGACACAGTTCTTGGGGTCGTGAATGTCAGTGTTGTTTAAATAACAATGTTTATTTATTTATTGATAAGGATAAAGCCAGTGTACCATATCAATGCATTTATTTAAACGTGTATTTATTTGCAATAAATAAATACACGAATTGAACTCACGAAAGCCTAGTTGGGAGTGACCCTGCCTCCGAAGCCATGGAATGAACCCTTGGATGTTTTCCTATGTATTTAAGTAAGTATTTCTATATATAAGTATGTTTATCGTTGTCTAGTACCCATAGTACAAGCCTAGAGCTTAGTTTGGGACGAGGTCAATTTGTGTGAGATCGTCCCCTGATATTTATTTATTTAATTATTATTTTATCGAAATACATTTTAACGACCGCATCGTTACGCAGAATTTTCATTTCAATCTAAAACATTTCTCGCTGCAAGATTTTTTTTTTGTTGTAACAAGTCTAACCTAACCTAACCTACACGTAATTAATGTTTAAGATATCCTGAAAATGGCCTTAGATTCAATTATACACTCGATGCCAATAAATGCATGCGAGACTCATCCCACAATAACTCTGCAATGAAGTGACATCAGTAGAAATCTCAAGTTTGTTAATGCCAATATTGGTTTTTGGTCACACAACACGTTTTGATACTTACAAGTATAGCTCTAATTGGGTTATCCCATAATTTTGTAATGTATAGTGATTCAAAAACCATTTCGAGAAAAAGGGTTGTAGAACCATTCCCTGTTATCAGATTATTTTACAAAATTAGTATTAAATAGTTATTTCTAATTTATCATTTGACATTATTTGACCTGTAATTTAGTGACGTCACGATCTTCATTGGTAAGTTGTGTCTAATCTGTGATCAACCATAGTACTGCATATAATATGAGTCCGGAATGCAGTAATAAATAAATAATGTATATCGCATTTTGTCTTATTTATTTCTGTTTTATTTTAACGCTTATTAAAATTAAGACAATTTTTAACTGTATATAAACATGACAAGGTCAAATCTTAAAAAAATGGTATGATTAAAATACAAGTCCGTTTTGGAACCTCCGCCCGTAGGCTAGTCTGTGGGGGAAATTGTCAAACTCAACTAACTAAAAATAAAATTTCGGTTTGTTTGGTGTGCAACATATAACTACTCGTTTTCTGATTTTCTGTATTTTAACAACATTGCTTCAAATTCTACGGAATCTGACGATCCTGCTACACATATTGACCATCGCCAGATCTTGGATACCGATATTCTTGCTTATAATGACGACCAACGCATTTATTAAACTTTGTAAGGGCTAATTCCACTAATCTACCCAAAGTGGATATAGTAGTCAGGATATTGACATACTTGGGAGACAACTCCAAGCACAACGTAGCTGAAATACGTGGAGCTAAAGCTCTAATGTAAGTATGATTTAGGTATAAGAATATAACGTTCACAATACCATTAATACTTTAGTTTACCTATATTGACATGACTTGACATTGACATTTTACGTGATCTGACAGAAACGCGTACTCTCAAACGAATTCAATAGTTTTAAAGCATTTCTCAAACAAACCAGCTTGTAGTGACGTCATAAAATCATTTTCTTTAAAAATTAAAATTAATTAATATATTGATTTAAATGCAAAAACCGTGAAATTAGTGTCTTCAATTAGTCTATTTTATCGAAAAAAAAATTAAAAACTAGTGGTATTTTTTTTTGGGATAACCCAATTATTATGTACTATGCGCGGCTATTTATATTTCCTTATTATGTACTACGCGCGCTGCGATATATATTTCCCGACCATCCTAACTCTATCTATGGATCCTTACTTCTACAATTATATTATAAAGAGTATAGATTTGTATTTTTGAATGTCTGTATAGAATAAACTCAAAAACCACAGGACCGATTCCAAAAATTATTTCACCATTCGAATCCTAAATTATTCCTGTGTGTCATAAAATAATATGAATATAAAATAACTCGGAAAGTAGTTAGACTTACTAGTAAGTAGTTTTTAGAATTTCATGTAAACTTTGCTCCTTTTGCTTACGGACGGACTCCATTTCTTCTTTTACATTTTGGAAATGAGCTATCATCCTGAAAATATGTTCTCGAATTCCACTTTTAGTAGGTTTACCCATTTTGCAAATAGGAATCGTTGAAAAACCCTCAACAAAATATCCACATAATACCAATAAGTCATGTTTGAGTGACATGAAAGAACACAGATCATAAGGGTATTTCATGGGATGCCATTTAATATCTTGTGCAAAGTTATTGTGGCATGACTCTAAGTTATTATGATTTTGATAATAGCACCCTTTGACTCGGGTAATTATTTAATCATTCGTGATTAGTTTGCTCATTTGCTTAAATTTGATGAATGTTTAGTCACGCGCGTCAAGCTTCGGAAAATTAGCACTATCTATTCGGATCAGTTGTACTGTATGTATTCAGTTATGACGTTGCAACGCCTCGTGGCTTAACTCAGGAGCCTTTATTATGTAACAGTTGCATAATGAATAATTAACTTTACCACACGTTAGCCTAGTTGGGAGTGACCTTGCCTTCGAAGCTAGCGTCCCCGGGTATAAATCTCACTATGGGCACATATTTGTGTGATGAGTTCGAATAAGTATTTTATTCTGAGTCTTGGATGTTTTCTATGTATTTCTCTATACAACGTGTTACAAAATATCCGCTAAAAAGAAATTACGAAAGTTGTGTCAACCCTAGTATACTGTATACCTAAGATACTGACTTACCATATGTACATACCTAACTGACGTTATTTAATAAGGGTTGACACTACTTTTGTAATTTCTTTTTTACGGATTATTTTGTAACACGTTGTATAAGTAAGTTCATCGTTGCCTATACTTCGTTTTATTTGTAATACAGTGGTAATACAAAATTTAGTCTCCTCTGAAAACGGCCACTCTGTCATAGTATATTCTGAAAAACCACCATAAAGAAAAAAACATTATCGCCACCGAAATAATCATTAATTAGTCCAAATAAAAATTCACGCAACGTATTTTAAAATCAAAAATTAAAACCATAATTATCAATAGTTGAAAAACGCAAAATATTGAAAAATGACGATGTATTGTCGGTAAAAAAGTAGAACGACCCAAAAATATTATTAAAGAGGCCACGTTTTGTAAAGAGTTAAAAAAATATTTTTTGTTGAAATGTTACTATGACTTAAAATATTTTTTTGATAGTTAGTATACTCGCCTAGTTTATAGTTTAAGCGACCCGCCCTCGCTTCGCTCCGGATTAAAGTATTATACATATAAACCTTCCTTTTTAATCACTCTATCTATTAAAAAAAACCGCATCAAAATCCGTTGCGTAGTTTTAGAGATTTAAGCATACATAGGGACAGACAGCGGGAAGCGACTTTGTTTTATACTATGTAGTGATAGTAGTGTCATGTAAATAATATTAGTTATAACAATTCTTGATATTTGACATTTAAATATTTAATGGTATTGACATTGCAGTGTCCTCCCAGGGTTTATGTTAGAGCTATTAATTTACTATAACATCTTTGTAAATACAACATAAGGCAATATGAACATAGAAAACATCCAAGACGCAGGAACAAATACTCTTGCCCATCACATAAATATCTGCCCTTACCGGGATTTGAATCAGGACCCCTTGCTTCGAAGGCAGGGTCACTACCAACTAGGCTAGCGTGTGGTCAAAATATATGTTGGAGTATACCTTCTTTTGTTCAGTGGGTGGCATGGGCAACAACCCGATGGTGAACATGAACATGCTGCACATGCAGGGCCGCGTGCCCGCCAAGCAGGACGTGGGCATGGTGGGCTACAGCCGCGCGCCGGCGCCCGGCCAGTTCCTGCGCCGGAGCCCCTCGCCCTCCGCGCCCTCGCCCGGCATGCCGGGGCCCAGCCCTGTCTCCATGGCCGGTCAGTACAACCCCCCCCCCCTCCCTCCCCGGACTTGTTTACGGTTTTCTTTCATACAACTAATGTTTATGTAAGTATAAGGGTGCTAATTTAATTTTACAACAATAAGTTATATAGACCAAGGGGGCAATTTTTGAAGGTCATTGACGAATAATGACTATCTGTAAAATCCATTTGTGTAGCGATTTAATCTACAAGCGGGCTTTTGGATTTGATATGATAAAGGCGTTATGATGTCAAATTCAAAAGGTCCTGCTCGTGCATAAAATCGCTGCACAAACTGATTTTAAAGTTGGTCATCTTTCGTCGGTGAGATTCAAAAATCACACTTCAGGCTCGATGATTTTTGAAACCGAAAACAATATTTGTAGGATGAAACCCATTGGAAAAGGAAGACAGTATAACAAAAAATAAAGGATAAATAATTTACGGGCGATCCGAGGTCGGGGAGGTGGGGTTTAAGGGTAAAAAACGGGCTATCTCGATTTCCGGCAAAACTACGAGTTATATGGGAAAAAGTTAGATGGCATAGTTGTAGGTAATAAAATGATCTATAACTATTATAATTACACTTTTTTCAGATAACCTCAAAATGTATGTAAAAAATTGAAATAACTTAGTTTTTGTTTTTTATTTTTAACTTTTACCACTCTCATCATCTCTTCATCTCCCCTTTTCAACTCGACCTCAGATCGGCCGTAAATTATTTTTCCTTTAATTTTTGTTACATTATTTTCCATTTCCAATGGGTTCCATCCTACTATTATTTTAAATCACTTTTTACCATTTTCAAAGGCTTCCGCCCTGGTCTGATAGTCCAGGAAAGTTATACTTACTCCGTCATTTACACTATTAAAGAAAATTGAACTCGTGTCTTAAATTTTGTTAAATAAAAAACAGTCGTAGATATAATGCGTTGTAGTTCCTCATGACGTCACGCCGTGGCACAATTCTTACCACGTTGTGACGCCACGAGCCCCCACTCCCAAAAGTTGATGTGTGTTATCTTTTTGATATTGTAATTGACGAACTGATTTAAAAAAAACATACCCATTATGCAAGCCTATTGGCTATTCGACTTTTGAAGTCAAGTCTGTTACTGTTTTCAAATGTCGGAACGACAGCCACATTGAGCTACTAATGAATTCCCTACTCTTTATAGTTCCAGTTATGATAAATATAGTTGCAATTTAAAAACTGAAAAAAAATATGTTTTTTTCTGTGTCCAAAAATATTACTTGCATAGAGTCATTCCATCTTAGTTCTCAGGGTTGGCAACGCATTTGAGATCTTAGGATTATAGTCTTGAGAATTCAAATGTCTATGGGTCTCAGATTCCACTTACCATCAGGTGGCCTGAGTGCTCGTGTGCCTTCTCCCTTAACAAAAAAAAAACAGAGTGTAAGTCAAGATTGTTGTTGTGTGATCGTGCAGGTGTGATGGGAGGCGCGCTGCCGTCGCCGATGTCGCTCGGCATGGGCGCCTGCGCCGGCAGCCCCTCCGCGCACCTGCCGCACCACCCGCCGCAGCAGAGGTACACTAGGGCAGCCAAACAACCGATTATTAACCGACTTTGAGTGTGCAAAAGACGGTTTATAACCGGTTTTATCCGGTTATTTACATTGCCTAATTTACACACATTATACTCACTATGCAACACTTACGACGCCGCTCACTCGTAAAAGAAGACAATTTCAAAATACCAGTTGCGAAATATTACGTAAATATAGTCAACAATACCTTAATTTGAATGTAAAGTATTCGGATTCCAGTATGTTGAGAATGTGGTATTTTAAAACCCTGCTATTTCGGCACTGAGCGGACGAGGCACAGCCCAGTCCTCTAATATTAATTAAATTCCATGTGACACTGTTATTTTTAGGCATTAATGTTATTTATCTACGCACATGTCATTAGTGCTCTATAACCTCGTGAAGCCCACGTCAAATTTTACTACTTCAAAAAAGAACCTTGTGTAAGTCAACTAAAGTTTAAAGTCACTTTGAATAATGTCCTAAATTTAGGCCGTTGGGCCTTACGAGGATAATGCTTTCAGAGACCGAAGGAAATGACCAGCATTACAACTAATTTTACTATGAGAACTTTCTTGTCTGTGGTAGTAGGTAAAATCTGTACATTATCTGTGTATTATCGATTTTTGTAAGGTTATAAGATTAAATTTGGAACAGCTTTCAAAACTTAAGACGGTCTCTATTCTAGTATCCATAGATGTTAAAACAGGTATCGATACGAAACGTCAATTCAGTATGTTTTATTAATATAAACCGCACGACATTTGATCTCGAGTGACATGAGAATAGGGATTTGTTTGTCTATGATTTAAAAAAAAAACTCATTGACGCAGAATCGAATTGCCGCTATTATTGCTGTCGTTTGTTTGTTGGCGTTTGTTGTATATATGTGTGTAGATAAAATAGTGTATGCAACTGTGCAAAATTAGGCCTTAAAACACTCGTGTGATCCTATTATAAAACCACACTCGGATTTTAAGGCCTCTCATTATGCATCAGTTGCATAAACTACTATTATACAACGTGTTACAAAATAATCCGTAAAAAAGAAATTACAAAAGTAGTATCAACCCTTATTAAATAACGTCAGTTCAGTATCTTAGGTACACAGTATACTAGGGTTGACACTACTTTCGTAATTTCTCTTTTACGGATTATTTTGGAACACGTTGTATACACATATTTTTCTACTTAATTAAAATGGCAATTTTTAAAAAATTTAATGATATCTTTTCCCGTAAGTATATTAATTAATTAATTAATTATTTTTTACTGTTACAGCTCGTACGGCAAATATTTGGTACCTAACACGTTTTAAAGAATACAAATAAATTTGTAAAATGAGATGATTATTTTAGTTCAGATAGTTTGTGTCTGTAGTGATGGTCCGACATGCTCTTGCCCGTTTTCTTAGGGTTCCGTACTTCAAAAGGAAAAAACGGAACTCTTATAGAATCACTTTGTTGTCCGTCCGTCAGTCTGTCTGTCTGTCATTACCCTTTATCTCGGAAACGCGTGGAGGTATCCAGTTGAAATTAAAACCATCATACTCATAAAGCACAGTCTTATAGTCTCTTAAAGCTGTAACAACATCAAACTTCTAAGTTAACGTAAAAAAAAAGAGATATGGCCGTTTATGCCGCAAAATATCTATATTTCGACACTCTCGAGAGAATCAAAATTTATAGGGAACTTCCCTTAGACCTAGAATGCTGAAATTTGGCAAGAAGGAAGGTCTTTCAGTACAAGTAAAGGAAAAAATCCGAAAATCGTTCATTTGTTGCTCCATCACAAAAAAAAATGTTGTTGTGAAATTATATGCAGTTAGTAAACTAATCGCCACCTGTGTCGATGTATTGAGACAACAGTTTTTCAACGGCAAAGTCAAGTTTGTCCCTCAATTCTAAGTAGGTTTATAAGTTTGTACGGAATCCTCGGTGCGCGAGTCGGACTCGCACTTGACCGGTTTTTTTATTTTATGTAATGGCTTGTTCCCAGAGTCGGCATCGGTATGGTGGCGTCACCGTCCTCATCCCTGAACACCCCAGTGGGTGCGTCAGTCGCGTCACCCAGCAACGAGGAGGCGGCGTACCGGGAGAAAGTGCGTCAGCTCTCTAAGTACATCGAGCCGCTGCGCAGGATGGTGCACCGGATGGTCAGCGAGGGGGAGAGTGAGTCTTACATATTACTATCGGGACTTTGACGTTTAAGCGAATCATTTGAATGTCCTAATGTATTTTTTGGTCTTTTCGTCTAACATCCTTTTAGGCTGAAATTACAGAATTTAATCAAAGTTTTATTGTGTGGATGGATTGAGTTAGGTTAGGTTAGATATTTATAATAATAAAAAAACGGGGCAAGAGCATGAGCCGGTAAGTACTTACTACAAACTACAACAAGTAATAACTAATTTTCTATTTAAAGTCATTTGGTGCCGTCTAAAATGATTTTAGTAGGTATAAACCCTTTAAAAGCCTGTATCTCAAGAATCAATGATGTCTACTTAGTCGTGATAGCACTTGACTGGATCCCTTGATCGATTTTTTTTTAACAAGCTCACAATATTTTTGAAAGACCTATCCAAAGAGCCACACTATGGGGTAGACGAGAAAAAAAAAACCTACACGTTACGTGTGAGGGCGACTTGTTGGCGTGACTAATATGTATATTCATGCCTCTGAGTCTCTGCGCTAGGCTGCGGACGGACGGACGGACGGACACGGCGAAACTATAAGGGTTCCTAGTTTGACTACGGAACCCCAAACACAGTTTCAATTGTAAATACCATTTTCGAACAAACAATAATTACTCGATATAGACCCCGTTTGAATTTATCGTTTCCTAAACGAAAAAGATATTTCCCGAATATGGGAAGAATCAGTCTCGGGGTGGTAAGTGTTAGTATTTGTTATCGACCATGTGTACCATGCCCAGTCCTTCTCAAAGTGCGATAACGCCCCCTTGTAGAGTAGCAATTAGGCATTCGAATTAAAGTAATCGTTACCATTGTAATTTTAAGATGTGGTAAAGGGAACATCATAAAATCGGCGGAAAACGAAATAAGTTTTTCCTACTCCTGTACTTTTATCTGTCATTTATACAGTGTTTTTTTTAAATGGGACAGTATGGGGAAATCCGAATCTAAAGGAGATAGAGGAAAAGTGTCCAAGGAGACATTAGGTGTTTTTTTATGTAAACAAATTTGGCTCATTAAAATTTTTGGTCAAGCGTGAGTTGTTCTTAAAAAATTATAAAGTTGGTCAATTTTTTTTTTGACGCGGGTCGACTCTGTTTCATGTAAGGATTATTTCATTGTATGGAAAGAAAAAAATCTGAACAGCAGAAGTTGGTCAAATTTAATGAAAACTAATCTTCATACAATTGCAGTATTCGCCTTTTAATATTGTTACAAGTGCCTAGGCGTGTAAAAAATTTAATGAAAACTAATCTTCATACAGTTGGTTTATTACTTGAGTAAATGTTCGATGTGGCCGCCGTCTTGTCTTATGCAGGTACGAGCACGCTTCAAGACACTTCTAGTTGCATTTAACAGAGACTTATGGTGAATTGTGTTTAAAGTGTTGTAAACAGCATCTTTTAATTCTTGTACGGAGTTGTATCGGGATTCATAAATTCGACCCTTAAGGTAACCCCATAAGAAAAAATCTAATGGCGTTAAGTCGGGCGATCGTGGGGGCCACTTTATCGGCCCATATGTACCCATCCAACGGTTTGGAAACTGCTCGTCCAAACACAGTTTACTTGCCCTACTGTTGTGGGCTGGTGCACCATCTTGTTGGTAGATTATCTTACCAAAGTTCCTTAAGCTAATAGTCTCATCTACTAAATCTGCAGCCATGTTCAAGATTTCCTGATATTTTTCACTATTTAGCGTTCCTTGGTAAATTTTGATAGCAAAAATTCTGTTATGTAATATCGCACACCAACAATTAAAAGAAAATCGGATTTGGTTGTGGGTTTCTGTAGTTCTTAGCGGATTTATTTTTGACCAGTAATGGTTATTTCTCCTGTTGTACATGCCATTGTTCGAAAAGTTGCATTCATCAATCCAAATAATAAAATTAGGATAACATCTATTTCTAATAGTCTGAGCCACATACCAATTACAGAAATGTAACCTGCGGTCTTTATCTCCAGGTAGTAACGCTTGTACAAGTCGACCTTCTATGTAACACTTGTATTTATGAGCCTTCAATATCTTCCTTACAGTTGATTTATGAATACCGATAGTTTCAGCTGCTTCCCGTAACGAAGCTTTTGGATATGCTTCAAAATATCCCAATACGGCAATAGTTATGAACTCACTATTGACTATCGTCGGCCTTTTACGCTTAGGTTTGAAACAGCCTTCCTGTCTTAGGTTCTTTATTAAACTATCAAATATCTTGCGATTCGGTACTACACGGTCAGGATAGCGTTCTTGATACCACTTAAGTGCATTATCTCTACTGCGATAATTAAGAAAATACGCCTCAATCAAATCAACTTTATGTGAATTAGTTAACGCCATGATGAATAAAATTACAAGCATGAACTGATTGGAAACAAAATCACAGCTGCAGAAATAACTTACGTTCCAAATTTGAATTCTTTGCTGCAGAAATAACTTACGTTCCAAATTTGAATTCTTTTTTTTATAATTTCAAGACTATCGCGTGCCATGATGTTTACGAAGATTAAAAAAAATTTTCTTCTCTTGAATCATCTGGAGCTCTTATCGATTATCGAAATTTAAAAATGGAATAATTTTAAATATTTTTTTACACGCCTAGGCACTTGTGACAATATTAAAAGGCGAATACTGCAATTGTATGAAGATTAGTTTTCATTAAATTTGACCAACTTCTACTGTTCAGATTTTTTTCTTTCCATACAATGAAATAATCCTTACATGAAACAGAGTCGACCCGCGTCAAAAAAAAAAATTACCAACTTTATAATTTTTTAAGAACAACTCACGCTTGACCAAAAATTTTAATGAGCCAAATTTGTTTACATAAAAAAACACCTAATGTCTCCTTGGACACTTTTCCTCTATTTCCTTTAGATTCGGATTTCCCTATACTGTCCCATTTAAAAAAAACACTGTATAGTCACGAACACTAATATAAGAATATAGATAATATGTCCGCAGAACATTCCGTAGAAAACTCTATCTAGTCTATTCCCCTTAACAGCACTTGTGCTTTTTTGAGCCAAAACGACATGCCTAGCTGCCAAAGCTTACACCTAGGTTAATTTGACCAATCAAAATACTTCACCAAATTAATCCACCAATCACAATACACATTGACTGTCAATCGGAACGTTAGGTTCTTTTTGGTATGTAAACTCTTTTACTAATTTAACTCTTTAAAAACATGGTATCAACCAACCAGAATGCAGCTATATTAAAATCGACCAATCAGGTAAAAGAACTCATTTCTCAAATCATTAGGTGTTTTTTAGTCCCTATTTCACAAGTTAAATCGATTGTGCAACTTTTTTAAAATATAAAACCTGGCAAGTGCACATCAATTTAAAAACAATGTTAACCATAGACACATATTTTGTCCTTTTCGAATGATTCCCGCTCGTTTGTTGTTCTGTGCTTCGTTCGTTCGTATTCTAACCTAGGTATATTAATAAAATTTTGGTAATTTAATTTTGCATTTTATTTGAAACCTAGTCGTAGAAAAAGTATTGTATGCAACGGTGTATAACTAAGCCAAAAAATACTCGTGGCGTCTTGCTTTACGATGTTCGCCTGCGGCTCACATCGTAACCACACCACTCGTCTTTTTTGACCTCTCTTATACAACTGTTGCATAAACTACTATAAAAATCTTTGCTATAGTCCAACAAGTGATAGCGTTAAAGGCGTTTGCGGCCACGAGGCACCAGGGCGTCAGCGGGGGCGGGTGGTGCGGCGGCAGGACGCGCGCGAGCCTCCCCCGCCGCCTGCCACCCCGCGGGACGGCTGCGCCTAAACTTGACCGACTATAATCCATCCCTTTCAGACGTGGAGAAGCTGACGAAGATGAAGAATCTCTTGGACATCCTGTCGAATCCCAACAAGCGGATTACGCTCGAAACGCTCATCAAGTGCGAGGTGGTACTTGAGAAGCTGGACTTCAAGCGCGGAGATGGACTCGGCGTGCCGGCCGCGGGAAAGGTAATGTTACCATACATACATACATACAGTTAGTTGCAAAACTGAGTCAATATTAGCACCTTAGTAGAATGTTAATAAGTCGATGACAATCAAAGCTATTTTCAAATACTTAGTACAGAATAGTTATCCTTTAAGTAAGCTACAAAACTGCTGTATAAATAATTTATTTGTCATTTATATTTTTTTAAAGAAATTGAACCAAAAACCTGAAATATTCAATTTATGTTTATACTAGTAATTTAGTTTTCTCTATGGCAACCCCAAATAAGAAGACTATTTAAAATAGAGAATTCCATTCTTTTTAAAATGAGGTATCAACTGCTTGAATCAGAGACGTAGTTTTCTAGTTATTGCAGAATTTTAATCCCCTACCATAGTGAACTAACAACCAGTTTGTATGGCTAATTTGTCTCGGTGCAAAAGTGAACCGTGCACCGAACTAATGTTGCCAATAACTGCCACCAAAAGTATGTCCGATTTTAATAATTTTATACTTATTTCAAAAGGCTAAATTTCTTTAATTTTATCAGGGTCCTTATTTTGGGTTGCCACAGATAGAATTAAAATATTAGACCAATAAAAAAAGTTAAATACAACAGACGATAAAATTTCTTAAAAACTGTAAATGACAGATAAATCATTTGATAGCAGTATTTGTAGCAAATTTCAAGGAGTACTTGTCGTATTAAACATTTAAAAATACCTTTAACTATCATCAACTTATTTGCATTCTACTAAGGTGCTAATATTGACTCAGTTTTGCAACTAACTGTACATACATATCATCACGCCTTCATTCCTAGAGTGGGGTAGGCAGAGCTACAGAAATACCAACAATTCTAAACAGACTCGTTTATTATTCTGTAACCACATTATGCACAACCAACCAACCAACCATGTTACCATAATAATTGTATTGTGTCGGGTACAGTCGAGGGCATTAAATTACCTTTGTAAGGCCCACCATACTACTAACAGGAAGATTTTTGTGACTGGGATTTTACGTTTAGTAACAAGGAAATAAAGTTCAAATACGTTTGCTCTATAATGCCGTTTAAAATTATTAAACAAAGAAAAAAATTCTTTATTAACATTGTAATGTAGTTTAAATTATATTGTCTTGATTATGTATATCCTATTGCACATCGGGCCTTACGAGGTTATAGCCATTGTGTACATGTATGTACCTTACACGGACCTTATTGCCAGTGCCTAATTACTAAATAAAATAAAGGTATATAGGTATTTTTGACATCTTGGGAACGTATATATATTTATGCCCTTGACTGTACCATTACTTCACTAGTTACTGACGACACATACAAAAGCTTACAATAAATTATAACATTAAGTTTGGTTTGAAAATATTACCGGCAAAATTACAAGTATACTTTTATAAAATTAAACTAATAATGCAGCTAGGCTCTAAAAATATGTCTAAATTAATCAAATGAAAAATATGTCTATCGATGAAGTGAAATTCAGCGAAACAACACATCCGTTGTGAAAGCGTCGGTTACTCAAGGGGATCCCGGGAAATATATCTCAATTGTAATGGTTAAAATGTTAATCATTATAAGATTAAAGTTTGATAAACGTATCGTCGGTGAAACTTCAAAATCACGTAACTACCGAATTTAATAAGGAGCAAAATGCACTTTACTGTCTCAACAAGTAGTTTCTTAGTAAATATGTTAATAACGCGGTTTTGCTGTATCACCGACGGTATGTTTACGAAAGAAACTTCAATAATCCTTACTAATATTATAAATGTGAAAGCGTGGATGTTTGTTACGCTTTCACGCAAAAACTACTTGACGAATCACCATGAAACTTTGTACACATATTCTGGGAGGTACTAGAAGCACAATGGATTCTTTTTATCAAAAAAAATAATAATTAAAATAAAAATAAATGTCAAGAAAAAAATATTGCAGCCGGCGAAGCCGCTGGCGGGTCGCTAGTACCGTATAATTTCAATTAAAATCGTCATTTAAACAACACACTTTATTCAAATTAAATATCGAAGAAATTATATTTCTATATCATAACAGGTTAAGTGGATTCAAGAATAATTACGTGTATTACAGGAGCAAATATTCAACCCCCTGTTGGAAGTGGTGAACAACTGCCTGCAGTCGCCGCTCGCCAACCACACACTCAAGCGCACGTTCGGCTCCACGCTCGACGCGCTCAACGGGCCCGAGATCAAGTAAATATTATACGCTGTTCACAACCGTCTGCGCTACAAATCGTAATCCCCATACCCTGGGCCCATAGAGTTATCTAAAGCTGGGTACGAATCTGAGCAGCTCAGCCTGAGGCATGCTCGCCCCGCGCGGCGAGCTGCTCGCGAGCCGAATCGTTGCACATAAACAGGCGCGAGAGAGGTAGCGTGCTCGCCGCGAGCCGACATTTCAAAAGTTATATATTATGTAGACGATGGTATCAAAATATGTAGTAGTGTTTTTGCAGCTTGCATATTTTCACACTGGTTTTAAATAATGTTTTTTTTTCAGAAATTTGCCTCCACCATTAAAAGTTCCAAAGTACGAAGAGCCAGAGATTGAGATCCCTGATGTGCTACAAGGAGAAATAGCTAGATTGGACTCCAGGTTTAAGGTACCACCTGTTCATTTATTATAGTTTCATTTCATTGTAATGTGTGGTGATTTAACAATAGGTATTTTTATTATATTTGTGGTGGTCACATAAAAAATGTTTTTTTTTTTTCCATTTGTACCCGTAGGTGTCGCTAGAGACCATGCAACTGTCGGGCGGCAACGGCGCTATTTCACTCGTGGCATCCCTGGACGACGCGCGCCTGCCGTGCGTGCCCTCCGTGCACGTGGCCGTCCCGCGCGGGTACCCCGCCGCCGCGCCCGCGCGCCTCCGGCCCAAGGGGCCCCGCCGCGACCAGCACGAGTTCCTGCTGCGCGTCGACCGCGCCATGGACGCGCGCTGCGCCAGGTACGTCCCGCCCGGCTCCGGCCCGGGGGGCCCCGCCGCGACCAGCACGAGTTCCTGCTGCGCGTCGACCGCGCCATGGACGCGCGCTGCGCCAGGTACGTCCCGCCCGGCTCCGGCCCGGGGGGCCCCGCCGCGACCAGCACGAGTTCCTGCTGCGCGTCGACCGCGCCATGGACGCGCGCTGCGCCAGGTACGTCCCGCCCGGCTCCGGCCCGGGGGGCCCCGCCGCGACCAGCACGAGTTCCTGCTGCGCGTCGACCGCGCCATGGACGCGCGCTGCGCCAGGTACGTCCCGCCCGGCTCCGGCCCGGGGGGCCCCGCCGCGACCAGCACGAGTTCCTGCTGCGCGTCGACCGCGCCATGGACGCGCGCTGCGCCAGGTACGTCCCGCCCGGCTCCGGCCCGGGGGGCCCCGCCGCGACCAGCACGAGTTCCTGCTGCGCGTCGACCGCGCCATGGACGCGCGCTGCGCCAGGTACGTCCCGCCCGGCTCCGGCCCGGGGGGCCCCGCCGCGACCAGCACGAGTTCCTGCTGCGCGTCGACCGCGCCATGGACGCGCGCTGCGCCAGGTACGTCCCGCCCGGCTCCGGCCCGGGGGGCCCCGCCGCGACCAGCACGAGTTCCTGCTGCGCGTCGACCGCGCCATGGACGCGCGCTGCGCCAGGTACGTCCCGCCCGGCTCCGGCCCGGGGGGCCCCGCCGCGACCAGCACGAGTTCCTGCTGCGCGTCGACCGCGCCATGGACGCGCGCTGCGCCAGGTACGTCCCGCCCGGCTCCGGCCCGGGGGGCCCCGCCGCGACCAGCACGAGTTCCTGCTGCGCGTCGACCGCGCCATGGACGCGCGCTGCGCCAGGTACGTCCCGCCCGGCTCCGGCCCGGGGGGCCCCGCCGCGACCAGCACGAGTTCCTGCTGCGCGTCGACCGCGCCATGGACGCGCGCTGCGCCAGGTACGTCCCGCCCGGCTCCGGCCCGGGGGGCCCCGCCGCGACCAGCACGAGTTCCTGCTGCGCGTCGACCGCGCCATGGACGCGCGCTGCGCCAGGTACGTCCCGCCTGATATAAAGTCATGCTTTCTATGGATTTCGGATCCCGCTCACCATTAGGTGGCATGTGTGCTCCTGACCATAAAAAATGGCAATTTCTTTATATTCTACTACTCTCTACAGATTACCAAAAAGCTGTTCCGTGGGTCAACTCCTGGACGCGTGGGAGATGTCGGTGAGGCAGGCCTGCGCGCCCGCCCCTGTCGCGTACACACCTGTTCCCGCTCTAGGACTTTGAACGTCTCAAATGGCTACATCGATAAGTGGAAAACAATATATATGAAGGGTGCAGGGAATGAGCATGTACCTTAGTTACTTTAGGAGATATCGTGTTTTGAAAGTTAGGTTACTGTTTGAATTTTAGACGATAAGACACGATGCTAGTAAATTCACCATCCATCTTGGTCAGAATGGGCAATGCATTTGGCGTATAAAGATTGCAGTCTTGAGATTGTAGTCTTGAGAAATCTTGGGTCTCGGATCCCACTTACCATCAGGGACCATGCAATTTTAGTGTAGAGGTTTTTTTAAGTGAAAAAATAATTTATATAAACATCTATTTCTATTTCTTATCTGTTACTGTAGTTCATTGCTAATTCATATTGAGATTAAAATCTTATTTTTTAAAGTTTATGAACATGTTCTTTCCGCGTACCCTTCAAATATTATAAATTAGTAATATCGTTATATTTATAAGGTATTCTATCTACGAAGTCCTGCCCTACCACTTAATTTTACGTACATTGACGCTAATGCGCATTGACAATTTAAGTGACTTTGGGTGCCTTCGTGGATTGGAAATACGCTAAAATAAGTACTAGTATAGAATCCAGACAATATTGTAAGATAAACTTTGCACCAATTGTCCTTCTCTACTTTTTAAACTCATTACATAATGCCATTAATAAATAAAAAGCCAAATTACGTCGTTTGTTCATTTTACTGTCCGGTTTCTATGCTTATACTTATTCTGTGGGAAACACTATCAAATGTCATCTGTCAACAAGCAGCTGACAAGAGCCCTCCATCTTGTAAAACTTCCGACAAAAACAAAAAGGCAGTATATGCATATTGGACTTCATACCTTATTTTTTAGAACGGCAGAAAAGCAGTCTTATCAAAACTGCTGGTAACATCGTTTTTTTTTTTAATGAAATTAAATTATTATTTTTACCGTAGTATATTATTTATATGCATCATGGGCCCGTTTCACGGAAGCTTGAAGCTTGTATTACAAGTGGAAGTCTCTTTTCAATACGTTTTGTTCTAAAGGGATTTCTGCTTGTAATACAAGCTACAAGCTTTCGTGAAACGGGCCCAGGGTGTATTCAAATATTTCAAATGTGTGTAAAGCACGATTTTGTTGTGATTTATTTTAGAGTAATTAGTTATAAAGTAATATTTTTTAATGTTGCGTAGATATACAAATATAATTAAATCAAGAGTAAATAAAAACTTCTTATATACAAGAGTAAACCAACTTCTGACACATGTACGGTCAGTTCAATAGATTAATGTTCCTAATTTGGAGAATCAAAACCTATAATTAACCTTATACGTCTTAGTAAGGTCTTGTTCTGCCATCATAACAAAGAAGACAGCTAACTACAAAGTAGTAATCAAAGCATTTTATACTCTATTGGGTTATCCCATATTTTTATTATGCATGGTTATACGAAAACCATTTCGAGAATAAGGGTTCAGAAAATTAAGGGTTACTTAAGGGTTAAGGGATCAGATTATTTTACAAAATTGTATTAAACAGTCATTTTTAATTATAATTTTATATGATATTTTGATTGGCAAAGTTTATCTAATCTGTGATCAACCATAATACTGCCTATAATATGAGTCCGAAATGCAGTAATATACATATATTTTATATCGAATTTTGTCTTATTTATTTCTGTTTTATTTTAACGCTTATTAATCAAGACAACTTTCAACTGTATATAAAAATGACAATTAAGATCTTTAAAAAAAAAAATAAGTTCGTTTTGGAACCTCAGCATGTAGGCTGTCTGTGGGTGGTACATGCATTGACATTTGACGTTATCTAACAAGAAAGCACAGAGCTGCCAGGCAAAAAAAAACAATCACGTTTATTCAACCGAGTTCAATAGTTTGAAAGCATATCTCAAACAAACCAATTTTATAGTGACGTCATAGCGCAATTTTCCTTAAAAAATCAAATAATTAAATATACTTATTTCAATGAATAAACTACGAAATTAGTGTCTTCAATTATGGAAAAAAATATAAAAGCTAGGATTTTTTTTTAAGATATCCCAATTGGTAACTTCATTAAATTTTAAATACTTATACTATTACTGTGCAGTTAGCTGACTTCTGTGGTACGACGACAGCGTTCCGCGGACGCCCAACGGTTATGTTCGACGACTTTTTGCCTAAGACTACTTCCTACTTAGATCGAAGTTCGAAGTTACTGCCATCCCATTTCCCTTTCAAGGGAGACATCCGATATTTCGAATTTTGTGCTTAGTACTATCCTGACGTCTGAGGCAAAGAAAGCCGTTGGGTTGCGCCGTTAAAATATATCAATTAGATTTTAAGTGTATGTGAAAAGAGACTGGCGGCTGGCGGTTACGGTGTTTTTTATTATTGCTATACAAATAACACCCTCTAGATTCAGTAGTACGGTTGCATTGTACGGGACCGAACTAATGCTTCAATAGAGAAGATGCGTGAAAATCAGAATTGAGTTTCGTTGATACGATTTAGGAGAAAATGTAATACACTAAGCTTTGACCCGTTTATTAAGATTTTATATAGAATCAAAACTTGTTAAAATTTAAAACTAAACATGGAACAACAGCTGTGACGTCATTCCTGTCGTCGATTTTGTATAGAGTGTTTTTGCAGGGGGTCTGAACTATGACTTTAAAACTTCATATCTTATGAAAGATTTACACGACAATTATTTCGCGTATACAGTTATTACTCTCTTTCATAGCACTTCCCAGAGAGCCTATGAAAAAAGTGCACGTTAACTATTCTAGTGTGACCAGTTCGGTTATGACGTCATAACCGAACTGTAAGCAGGGTTTTTTCTTAATTAATGGCTTTCACTCATTGTTTTAACAAGGTGTATTTGGCCAATGTCGAGTTTTAGACAATCGCCATGAACTTATTAGAGAAATAAGTCTATGGATATCCCACGCGAGGACAATAGGGAACATGCAATTATTTTTCTTACGCTCCCTGGAAAGTGGTATAAAAGAGAGGAATAACTATATACGCGAAATAATTGTCGTGTTATTTTTCATAAGATATGAAGCTTTAAAAAGTCATAGTTCAGAACCCCTGCAAAAACCCTCTATCGACGACAGGAATGACGTCACAGCTGTTGTTCCATGTTTAAAATATAAGGAGCTAATAGAAAAACTTGCATTTATTTCGTAAATTAGAGTAGGGCTTATTCCACCTAATTTTTATAATACCTAATTTACTAATTTAACTAAGTTTCACATTGCCATGGGCTCATAATGCCCTAATATCCATTCGTCTCATTCCTAAAATGAACAAATATCATAATGACTGACCTTAAACGTCTCATGTTCGATATGCCTAAATATTTTAATGTACATGTCCTTATAATTCCGATTCACAGATACGACAAAATTTCGAAATAGCTTAAACTGAAAACTCCAAAGTTGTTTTTCCATTAGGGGAACAAGACATTAGAAAATTCAGCCGTATTAAAATTAAGGTGTTATGAGACAAAACGTTAGGCATTCTGGGATTTAGGTATTTTGACACTAAATCCTTTTGAGATCTAGGAGTATTGGTAAATGAGGCATTATGCAAATTAGGTGGAATAAGCCCTACTCGTAAATTACTATGTTTAAGCCAAATATGCGTTGTTTGCGTTGAATTAAAATAATACGTGAATAAAATGAGGATGCCGAAAACAAAAATCTAAACATTAAAATATCTTTTAAAATTTCAACAAGTTTTTATTGTATATAAAACGTTAATAAACGGGTCAAAATTTAGTGTTTTGCGTTTTATATGCATTTTTTTACATTTTCTTCTAAATAGTATCAATGAAACTCAATTCTGATTTTAGAATAGAATAGAAAAACGTTTATTCGACAAACACATCAAAGCAAGGGTTACATATTTAGTAGAAGAAATACAGTGATATAATAAAACTAGTTCTTATCTTCTTACAAGCGGCACTAATATAAAATAGATGACAGTTTAAAAAAAATACAAATTTACAATTATGATGATGTGTTCCGAAATGGTTGGCATGAGGATGTCAACCTTGCTGGTTTCTAAGGGAGCCAGGCGGCGGGTTGCTTGGGACAGCGTACTGTGACTTATGGAGGACAAATACATAACAAGGGATTCAATATAGTCGATACATACATACATAATATAGCTATTGTACTGAAACATGCATGTTCTCTATTAGTATTTTCGCTTGTGGACTAAACAAGCACACGGGGTTAGCTCCACGCGCTTCTGGCATGTTCATAGGGGGGCTGCTCATAGGACATAGGTGCGTACTTTTGGTGCCGATGACAGGCCTATGACGTCATACTACTTATCGTTGTTTTACTTATTCAAACTTGTATCTGCATGTATTCCATTCATTACGAGGCCGTATACGAAATAAAGCCGGTTTTGCGTCTTGTCATGATTTTACAAGTTTTTTCTATAAGTTTTATTGCACATCGTGAAATATCATTTCAGTTATGATCGAATAGAGTTACGAATGAATGAGCTACTTTTTTACTTTTGTCAAGTATTATAATGCGAGATTTATATATTGCTGTTTTTTCTTTTTCGATGTTTTGAGGTAATGGTTTAATTTTGAACTGAAGTTTATTACTGTTGTTTTAACTTTATGAACAAAAGTTTTAAGTAGTCAAATTCAAAAACAAAAAATATACGCAGATACGATTTTGAGTAAGTAAGAGGACGATATAGCCTGATTTTATATTAGTACTTATTTAATACATACTTGTTAGAAGTTGCCTTTGCTTTAATGATAATGACACTTGAGACTAACAAAAATGTAATTAACTGACATTGACATATTTATTAGAAGATGGTCAGTGACAGTAATAGTCTATTTAAATTGATTTGTAACTGCTTTCCTGTTGAAGTTAATCGTTATTTAATCTAAGGCATATTGTCAGGAGTTTCCTTGTCTGGTTGTTAATAGTTAACTTAGTGAGGTGTTCAACGACCAAGAGCTTTGACATCTGACCGAATGTATTGAGTAATGGTCAGGAATAGTTCAGAACGCAGCCGGTTTAATTAGTTGGCGAACAGCTTTATTAATCTGTTATAGGGGTGTCGCAATACAATACAATACAAAACACTTTATTGTCCACCAAACAAAAACATTACAAATAATTTGCACAATGTTAGTTAAGCATCCTGTCCTCGTGACTTCCACCAGACTACAAACGGGGAGATTTATGTAAGTGGGAATTTGATCCGAATTGCAAGGAAATAAAGCTCAATTACCTTTGCTCTTAAATGGCATTTACAACTTTGAAGTAAATAAAAATGAACTTTGCACCCACTAAAATAAAGTTTAAATTAAATCGCCTTGAGTGTGCACTCCTTAAAGCACACGGGGTCTCACGAGGATATATGTAATTGCATCATTTTGACGTCATCGGCACCAAAAGTTTGTTCCCAATGAGATGAAAAGAGAGGTACCTAGTAGTTCGGTTCCGGTCACATCAACCGTACTTACCTTCTGAAATTAGAATTCCTTATTAACACGGCGACCAATATTAAAGCAGCTTAAACGTCAGACGCCATTAAATAATTTCTAAATGTGCACAGCCACATTTTTTAAATCGTGTGTGTTAATTAAGTTTTAAGATATTTTATTTAAATTAGATATATTTATTCATAGATGTAGTTTGAATTATTAATAAGAATATTGAACAACGGGTCCTCTAAAAATGTAAACTATGTTAAAATGTTTTTTTTTTAACTGAGAACGAACTTTGATACGTGATATTTGTCTGTGATAATTTTAAACTGAATAGCATAACAGGGCATTTTGCAAATCACTTTTTACTATTCACCGTAGAGAAAATAAATAGCTTTGGGCGCGCAGTTAACCAGAGGTTCGTAACCATTAGGTAGGTTTAGGTTATGCTAGTTTTGCAGCAGGGCCAAACCACCCAGAAATAGGAGCTCCGCTAACGCGGAGGTCCGACGACACTGTCTAATTGATTTAAAATAAGCTTTTTGGAATAAATCGCAAATGGTTACGAACCTCCGGTTACGTACGCGGCCGAAGGGAAAAATGTCTTACTAAATGAAATATAAATATAATTAAATAGAGCATACATACGTACATACATTAAGCCAGTGTTCCTCCGAAGAACCGTGGCAAACGGCCGCACTCATGAGTCAGTTAATAACGATTAAAGGATGATTTTCACCAAACGGCTCGCATCGCTTCGGATCGGAAAGGATACGAACGGATGCGGCGACTACCGAACGCGTCTATTAAAATTACAGACATACCTACATAACATAACGTGTTCATTCACAGTGGGGTAGGCAGAGCTACAGACATACCAACAACTCTAAAAAGACTTGTTTATAATTCTGTAAACACATCTTGCACAATCAGGCCAAGATGTTTACCAGTGTATTAGTGACAGGTTGCAAGCCCATCGCCTAATAATACTACAAGCCTTTATTCCCTTAGTCGCCTCTTACGACATGCACGGGAAGACATGGAGACACTATTCCAACCCGGCAACTACATGGGGGAAAAATGTATTAAATTTATTATTGTCTATTTATTATGGAGCCGATCGTTCGTATACTTTACTTCTAATATAGACTTTAAATACCGTGTACAAGATTTAATATCGTTTAAAGGTTGTAAAATCCGTTCCGATCCGATGCGATTCGAGGCGTTTGGTGGACATCATCCTTAAGTAGTTCTTTAGTGTCGATATTTTATACACAAGTTTGAAAAAGGAACGGGTTAATTGTGTCTAAATGTCTCTGGGTACGGCAGTTAGTTACTAAAACACTATTTCATGCATAACTAAACTTCCATACAGCTTATCAGAATCAGAATCAGAATCAGAATAATCTTTATTCAAGTAGGTTTACAAATAATAAACTCTTTTGAAACGTCATAGTAGCGACTTAGCCTAAATTGACTGCAGGTTCAAATCGCGACCGATCAGAGAAGAACCTGTAAGAAACTCTGTCGGATGTCTTTTTTTTTTTCGACGTTCGCAACCTTTTGTCGTAAGGACTAAACATTTTATTACAAGCAATTCAGTCCCAAGCATTGTTATCATTAATATAGTCTTTAATACAATAATATGCTTTAGAAATTAGTTTACGCTTAACGTAACTCTTAAATTTATTTACTGATAGTTCAGTAACATTACTTGGGAGCTTATTATAGAACCTAATACAATTACCCATAAAAGAGTTTTTTATTTTATGGAGCCGCGTGAAGGGCACTGCGAGCTTATATTTATTTCTGGTATTAACATTATGTATGTCACAGTTCTTTCTAAATTTAGCGATGTTTTTATGAACATAAATAATGTTTTCATAAATGTATTGACTGTGCATGGTCAATATATTAATTTCTTTAAACTTATCTCTAAGCGAGTCTCTCTGGCCCATCTTGTAGACAGCACGAATAGCCCTCTTCTGCAGAACAAAGATGCTATTTACATCAGCAGCACTACCCCACAGTAAAATACCATATGACATAATACTATGGAAGTAACTAAAATAAACTAATCGAGCGGTATCTAAGTCTATTAATTGCCGAATCTTATTAACTGCAAAAACTGCTGAACTGAGTCTACCCGCCAATCCAGCAAGATGAGGACCCCATTGGAGCTTGGAGTCTAACGTTATACCAAGAAACACTGTATCATTAACTAGGTCTAGTTTGTCATTTTTAATAGTTACAGTAGTTTGACTATTTTTCACATTAGTAGTCATGAACTTTATACATTTCGTCTTTTTTTCATTCAGTAATAAATTATTAACACTAAACCAATCGACTACTTTTGATATAGCATTGTTTACATCGACATTAAACTGCTGTTGTCGTTTAACTTTGAACACAAGTGACGTATCATCAGCAAACAATACTATATCATGGTTGTCCTTTATAAGGTAAGGTAAGTCATTTATGTAGATGAGGAATAAAAATGGACCCAATATTGAGCCCTGTGGTACGCCCATTGAGACCAATGACCCAGGTGATCGTACTCCATTCACGTCTACCCTTTGTATTCTCCCGTATAAGTACGTTTTTATTAAGTTTAGCGCAGTACCTCTAACTCCATAGTGGTGTAGTTTCCTGATCAATGTGTCATGGTTAACGCAATCGAAGGCCTTGGACAAATCACAAAAAATACCTAAAGCATCCTGTGACCCTTCCCAGGCATTAAAAATGTTTTTAATCAACTCAACACCAGCTTCGGTTGTCGAGCGACCCCGAGTAAAACCAAATTGTTTATTGTGTAATAAATTATTATACCGAAAATGTTCCGCTAACTGTGACAAAATCAATTTCTCAAATATTTTACTGAAAGTGGGTAGTATGGATATTGGTCTAAAATTTGTGGGGTCAAAAGTACTACCCGTTTTGAATAATGGAATTATCTTACTATGTTTCATAAGATCAGGAAACTCACCACAATCAACACAGTGATTAAATACGACCATTAAGTCAGATGCTATGACTTCAATTAAGGATTTGAGTACATGGACCGACACTCCCCAAAGGTCACTGGTTTTCTTTATATTGATTGAGTTGAATGCCTTAATTACATCCAAGGCAGTAACGCGCTTGAATTCAAAGTATATACTGCATTCAGGCACGTTATCTTCTAAAAGTACAATGGCAGACGCAGGCGAAGAGTTCAAGCACTTAGTCGTGGACACTGGTATATCGGTAAAAAACTTTTCAAATTCAATTGCGATATCTGGATTGGAATCTATTATTTTACCATCTACTTTTAAACGATAGTCGTTAATGTTCTTTTTTCGGCGACCTGTTTCTTCATTAATTATTTTCCAGGTCGTTTTAATAACATCAGAACTATTCAAGATTTTGTTACTTAAAAAATTTCGCTTAGTTATACGGCAGTCTATCTTGAATTGCTTAGAATACTGTTTGACATGTTCCTTAAACTCCTCACTCGCGTTATACCTCCGTTCCTCATATAGTTGATACAGTATTCTTCTACGCTTATGTAAGTCCGCAGTAGCCCAGTCACTGAAAACCTTTGCACCACCAACCACAACCGATTTGGATGTAAATACTGCGTTAAATTGTTTCATGAATGTGTGAAAGAATGAGTTGTACATGTCATTGGGTCCCTTATCAGTTGTTAGAAAGGGCAAATTATGCACTAGGTTATGTCTCATTCTTTCCACACGGTCTGCAGTTATTGGCACAAAAGTAATTTCTTTTTTTGGAATATTATTCGATACGGACTTGAATTTAATTAATTGACCCAAATGATCCGATTCCAGGTTGCTGATCACACTCTTACCAATAGGAATTATATCAGTAAAAATGTTATCAATACACGTGGCGCTAGTGTTAGTAACTCTAGTTGGCTCCATAAAAATAATACATTATGATGATTGGAACATGGCCCCATCTTGCTTTTGACAGTAATGGCAGCCGAGCATAAATCATTATGATAACATGTAACAAGCAATATCGTTTTACCAAGAAGAAAAGAGGCTCTGGGTTAGTACAGTCAACAGCATTAAATATTTGGGTCAATCAACTTTTCTTTGTAGCTCGTTGCCATGGTGACGTCTCCTGGGTCACTCTTTAAAACCACGATTTTAAAGTATATAAATCCAGCAAACATCGGCTTTTGTGGCAATTACAAGCCCATTCTTTTATGGGTTTTCTTCCAAGCGTATTAGTAGTGTATATTATAACCATTTTTCTAAGGAACTCTATCACTGTTGTCTCCTGGCTTACGGGACAGAATAACAACAACGAAAAGTTGATCCACCCATTTAACTAACATTAGGCTCAAAAACACTGGCACATCTTTATAATTTTAAACACAATGTCAGCTAAAATATTACACGTGGTGACTGTATCCACGCAAACCTAGTGTGAATAACAATACATGCAAAGTGAAGGTAAAAAAATGTAGTAAAATGTTCATTATATTTATTATGGACTAAGCAATCAGTTAGATTTGTTTCACGAACTCGATATACAACGCATTTTTAAGCAATTTGGAACGCCACTGCGGCGCACGCCACGCATGCTACGCACCTGAGCCTCGTGGAACAATCGTTCCAGGCGTCTGTCACTGACGTCATGCTATGCGTGTGCTGCTAGGAGTATCGACATACATTTCGATACGAAGCGAATTTATACCCACGTTGGCGTGCTAACGTATGCCACTGTGGAATTCCGAATTTAAAGTAGGAAAGACAATCCAATTGACTTCGTGAAATAAGACTATATCGATGTAGAGAATAAACATACGACATCGTTTTTTGTCGGAAACGTTCGTACTTTCTTCCTTTCTCAGTCTGCTTGAGACTTGCAAAAATGTACCGATAATTAAGAGCTAGACTTTATTTACTCACTCTCTTAACCGTTACAATTTTCGCATTTTTGCGCCTTTTACACTCCCAATCTCCGAATGTTCTAGAATGTCTTCTTGAATTACCGGTGAACTTCGACCCACCGAGGACGTTCTAGAGAGTTCGTTACTGGAAGGCTCTACACATTGTGACTGATTGAGCCCGTTTACAATCGCGACGTCCTTGGCTCACGGGTCTTATTCTAATCTACCTACCTAACATAACCTACTCGTAAGATTACGAACTTATCCGACAATATACTATGTCGTATGATTATGTATACATATGTACCTATTTATTAGGGATCCCCTTGTATCACCGACAATCATTTCATCAAACGTGCAGTTTCACCGAATTAGTTTCATCGACAGCTAATTTCTCCTGAAACCTTAGTTTTTAGGTTATCTTAAGCATGGGTTACGTGGGTTAGGTTAGATCACCTGATACCCGACGATGAAATGAAAATTCGGCGAAGTAAAACATTCCATGAAATGAGTGTCGGTGAAGGGTAAACTTTATTTATAAACATAACATTTGGGTAAGGACAAAATAGTTGGACCATAGTTAAGCGTAGTTAACCATACAAACAACAAAAGTGAAAAAAGTTCCGTTGTGACACGAAAATTATCCCCACAAATGTATGGCTAATTTTCATGTCACAATGGAAAAGTTTCATAGAAAGTTTAATTGAGTGAGTTTGCGTGGTCAACTTTTTGGTCCTCGCCAATTTGTGTATGTTTTCCAACGAATCTTTTAAAATGGGATCAATTTTAAACATGATACAATAAATTAATGTATTTTACCGAGAGGTCCCTATGTCTTCGAATAGATGTTGTAAGTGTGGAAGCAATAATTGTTTTAAATAAATGTGATTGAAAAAATAATTGTTGTATTATTTTAAAACTTGAAACCTACATAATGAAATAATCCCTGCACCGAGCATGTCTTATTGGCTCCTATTCATTGATATGTTTTTTTTTCAATCAAAGTGTGAGAAACTGCAATAATGTGTGCATCCTGCTGATTATCTGCACCATGGAAGTTGATGGTTCCAATGAAGTTATTTAACAGGTTTCCTGTCCCATGAACCACCGGATTCATGAACGCAGTATATGTACGTGCCCTGGTCTGATACGTACATGAATCAAATAAGATCAAATTTGGGTATAAGTTAACATATAAAAGTAAGCATTCGAAGTACCTACCACAATGAAAATGCGCTCTTGTATATGGGGTCAGGGAAATGAGCATTATGGGAACAGAAAAGTTAGTCTCTTCGCTGTTATCATCAGCCAGCAACTGTAAAGGTGGGTACGAAAAAGAGCAGCCTCGGGTTGAGCCCCGCACGGCTCATCTATTTTGCCCAAATTCGTACGCGCTCACGAGCTGTGCGCGAGCAGCGCGCAAGTGGCGCGCGGCGAGCAGCCGAGAGTCGGTCTCTTGACCGTGCTCAAAGGCGCCTCAGTGTACGTGCCTCGCTTAATTTGGACGTGTATCCGAGTGTGCCGCGGGCAGAACGACAAGTTGTAACTTGTCTGTGGGCGAGGCGCCTACAAATTCGATAAAGTTGCTGAGCCGTTCCACCACCGAGGCGATTTCTTCTTTTTGTTAATAATTCGGTGAATTTTGATAAACGCAGCCGCGGCATACAGGACCGTTGTTTTTTTTTTTAATTCAATTTTTCTATACTTACCTGCCTAATATTGTTTATTTATTTAGGTATAAGTTTTTATTGAAGTAATTTATGGTGTTTTTAACCTTTTTAACGCTATGTTAAATACAAAACCAGAGGTTGTCCTCTTACTATAAGGGCAGGTATTTGTATATACTTGTGTGTGTGATGACTTGATGAGTTCCTGAGTCTTGGATGTTTCCTATGTATTTAAGTATATATTTCTCTATATAGATAAGTTTATCGTTTTCTAGTACCCATAGTACAAGCCTATAGCTTAGTTTGGGAGTAGGTCAATTTGTGTGACAAGGCCCTGTGATTTATTTATTTAAAGCTTAATTTTATTGTAAACACTTCGACGTAACATGATTAACAAAATAGTGAGGATGATAAATAAAACTTCTCTTGATAGTTGTACATGTATTTACAGCGAGAACTGGTAGAGGCTTGCGCGCGCGCAGGCCCCGCGGCGCTGCGTGCTGCCGCAGCACGACCAGTGCCGCGCGCCCGGGTGCCCCGCGTGCCCGTGCCCGCAGCCTGGGGGATGGTAGGTACTTAAAAATATACAGTACCCACGGCGTGGAGGCGGTCTGAAATAACTACCTACTCGCGGCTCTTTTCTTAGGCCGAATTTACAATTGCAATTGCTTCAAATTTTGACACGAAACTATTGGTTAGAGTGAAAAGCATACCGGGTGTTGCCTGTAATAGGAGCAATAAATTTGGGGATCGTTTCCACACCACAAACGTAGCAACATTTATTCTACAACTTTTGAAAATAACTTATTGTTAACTAAATATTAATGAATTTAGATTTTCCAAGCAAGCAATGTATTGCGAAAACTACGAAGTTTATGGGCTAGCAGTAGATGTCAACTAGACTATTGGATGGAGTACATTGAAAATGCTATTTAGTTTGTTTGAAAAAATCCCAAATTATAAAAAAAATGTTTTTAAAAATTTTCAAAAGTTGTAGAACAAATGTTGCTACGTTAAAAGAGTAGAAACAATCCCTCAATTTATTGCTCCTATTACAGGCAACACCCGGTATATCATCTCAGTCTTGCATATAGCTTTGTTTCAAAACTTAGAGCAATAACAATTGTAAATGCGGCCTTAGAAACGTAAGATAGGTATGTTCTACGACTTGGTTCCTATGCCACAAAATGTTGATAAATTCTATACATACACCATATAAACAAATAAATAAATAGCTTACTTACTAATTTAGTGAGTTTTGGCTCTCAATCTTACTATTTTACTAATATTAAAAATGTGAAAGTTTGGAGGTTTGTTACTCAATCCAGCCATCTCTAAAATTTGGACAGTTCCCGCGGCAATAGCGATAAACGATTTCTGTCGCCGTCGCGTGCAAAAGCTTTTAGAGTATAATTATTGTCAAGTATGGCTATGGAAAAATGAACAAGTTTGTGCGCTGCAGTAAGTTAAGCCGGAGCTTAAAATAAGGAATAAGCCAGACAAACAAAAATGCAACAAGAGAGCAAAGTTGTTTTTTGAAGCGAGGGTTGATTTTGAATCACGAGCAAGCGAAGTATCCTAGAATTGAATCACGAGCGTAGCGAGTGAAAATGTTATTATTGCTTAATAATAACATCAAATTCGATATCAATATTACATTCAAATTTCGAACATCTTTGAAAAAGAAAGTAATTTTATTTGACCTCGGTTCTAATATCACTCAAGATGACATTTAATTGGAAATGAAATGTCAATTGCATACAATTTCGACGAATCTCGCTTGTTACTTGATATCGAATGATATAAATTATAATGGTAGAGGACTCTAGTTTGACTCTGAATTAAAAAAAAAAACTACGGGTGCCGTCATGTTTGACGTTTAATCTGTCTTGTCGCAAAAAATTGTTTAGTTTGTTTTGTTTTTATAATAATACATATATGAATGTAACTTTACATAATTAGGCATTAAAACACTCGTGTGATGTTATTATGTAACAGTCACATAAACTACTATAAGGTAAAAGAAACAACATGGTAAAAATAAAGCGACATCCCCCAGCCGCCCGTGCACCGCACCACGGCCAACTTTATATTGTGAACAAAAATTAAAAAGTTACTTTGTCTCACGCTCGCAGCAAAATCGAATTTTGCTTATTGCCTTTAAACAGCAAAACCACCCTTTTTGAGGTGCTGAGGTGAAAATAAATACTCCCTTTATATGGGAAATCCAGTCAGGGCCTTGTATTTTGAATAAGCGCTCTTTCAATGGTTGGTATACAGCAAGGGGGTCTGGTTGCCTAGCAACCTATCAACACGCAGTAGTTATGTTCTCACCCCGGTATCCGGTCATGTGACCGCCGCAAGCGCAGTGCGCGTCCCTGCGCCCCCCCGACGAGCAGAACGAGCAGCAGTGGAACTGGCCCGAGTGCGCCGGCGCCGCTCGCGCAGCGCAATTGAACGGGCTGCCCTGGGAGACATTCACTTATAAGACAACACCTTCACAGACATCTTGGGGTCTGTACTTCCTAAAGATTACAATAGGCAACAAAACTGCGCGCCGTGATGGTCCGGGAGTACAGGACAGTTCGTTATCATGTTTAATGACGCGCTTTGATCAGGCTTGTTGAGGGTCACAGCCAGCGGGATCAGGACTGCGTATCATGGTGGTCAGGGTAACAGTTTGTAAAACGTGGGCATTCGGTTCTCTTAGACTCTTCAGGGTTAACTCACTTTGACCGGCTCGTTGTCAAGGGTCATAGCCCGCCAGTAGACTACGAGACTGTGCACCGTGATGGTCAAGGACTAACAGTTCGTAAAACTTAGGCATTAGGTTATCTTAGACTCTCCAGGGTAAACTCACTTTGACCGGCATTTTGTTGAGTGTCACAGCCAGCAAGTAGACTACGGGACTATACACCGTGATGGTCAAGGACTAACAGTTCGTAAAACGTGGGCTTTAGGTTCTCTTAGACTCTCCAGGGTTAACTCACTTCGACCGGCTTGTTGTTGAGGGTCACAGCTAGCATGTAGACTCCGAAACTACGCGCCGTGATGGTCAATGACAAGCAGTTCGCGACGTGGGCTTTGGGCCGCTTGAACTGTCCAGGATTCACTCACTTTGACCGGCTTGTTGTTGAGGGTCACAGCTAGCATGTAGACTCCGAAACTACGCGCCGTGATGGTCAATGACAAGCAGTTGGCGACGTGGGCTTTGGGCCGCTTCAACTATCCAGGATTCACTCACTTTGACCGGCTTGTTGTTGAGGGTCACAGCCAGCAGGTAGGCCCCAGGGCTGCGCGCTGTGATGGTCAGAGAGTACAGTCCATCGCCGCGGTCAGTGACGCGTGCGCTTTGGGGTCGCGCGCTTGAGTCGCTGCGGCGGAAGTAACCGGATACCTGGGATAAGCATTATAAAGTTATCAGTCAGGATAAAGCTTTAGGCGAAGAAGAGTTTAACGTGGTGACAGGTGGAAATACAATCACCTCAGTTTAAATGATCAAATCTGGCACTACTCAAACTGAAATTAGCTAAAAAAATATGTCGTTTCCTTACCTGTTCATTTGGTAAAGCACTTTTTTCTGAAATTGTACATATTTCAGGATTTATTTCAGGACCATTTTGTAGAACCCCATATGTTAGGTAAGGTTAGTTTTATAAAAATCCGGAAACAATAACAGTTTTGGAAAATAGCAAAAGTTGTGGAACAAGCCATTTGGTCAAAAGCTAGAGAACCCTCATAGATAGCTACATTTATTCGTTTGACCTTTCCATTCTGTTATAATTTTTGATTTTCAATATTTTAGAAGGATACCAGCAACGTCCTAAATAGAACTGAAACCACTTGAGTCTTGAGGCAGGTTTAAACTTTATCAGCGCCCAAGACGCACTTGTGCGCCGTAAATGTATACAAATAACTGTGAGGGGCACCTGTTCGCCGCCGCACCAGATGCGTTCCCCTTGGCTGTCTCGCAGCTCCAACACGGCCTCGTGCGGACAGTCTACTCTGAGGTCTTGGAAACCTGGAACACGCAATCATAATACCTAACTTTAAGTAGGTAACGGTGTATTGCAATACTTATGGCCGTATTAATAAACTTGTCTCAGTTTAAATGCCCATCTCAAGATGCGTCAAAGTACTGTAAGCTGTTTACTTGTTCTTTGTCTACTGCACTAACGTCCGTGGTAAAGGGCCCCACTGAAACTCAGCGCCCTGGCTTGCCACGGCATCGTGCTGAGTGAGTCCCTTATTGACGCAGACAGAATAAAGGGTAATTTTTTTATCAGTGCACAAATTTTAACATATGATTTTGTATCGTTAATATAATATATTACGACAATGAAACGAGTTATTTTTTTTTTTGTTGCAAATTATCTCTCTTTTACCTTCTCGTGTGGTTGCGGTTATCAAGCTGTAGGTATGCACACTGTATTGATATTCGAAATTTGAAATTTCATGTAGGTACAGCTTATCAGACAACAAGCCCCTCTCCTACTGATATTCTAAATTTGAAATTTCATTTATGAACTTACTTAACAACACTCCCTTCTCCTCGCACCCCTGCAATAGAGGGCCATGAATATCGTTAAGTTAGTGGAATCATTGAATCGGCAATATCTCTAATATTTTTTAAGCTAGAGTAAAAATAACACAACATGTGTTATTGATTAACAATAACGAAGCAAATATTAAAATTTGTGCACCTATTTAAAACTTACCCTGTATATGTTTGACGACTCGCTAGCCTGGTTGGGAGTGACCCTGCCTTCGAAGCTAGGGGTCCTGGGTTCAAATCCCGGTAAGGGCAGATATTTGTGTGATGAGCACGAGTATTTGTTCCCGAGTCTTGGATGTTTTCTATGTATTTAAGTATATATTTCTCTATATAAGTAAGTTTATCGTTGTCAAGTACCCATAGTACAAGCCTAGAGCTTAGTTTGGGACTAGGTCAATTTGTGTGACATTGTCCTGTGATTATTTATTTATTTATTTATTTATTTATATGGTTTTTTTATGGTTAGGAGAAGGCACACGAGCACTCAGGCCACCTTTAACTCTTCAGACAATTCTGAAGACTATAATCTTAAGACTGCAATCCTAAGACCTCAAATGCGTTGCCAACCATTTGGACTAAGATGAAATGCCTCTACGCCAGTTATTTCACTGGTTGTCTTATCCCCATACCGGACCACAACAATGCGAAAACTGCTGCTTGGCGGTTGGTTAATGGATAAGATGGTGGTAGCGATCCGGACGGACCCTGCACAGGGTCCTACCACCACTAAACCTTCAGTCAGTTGGAGCGTACCTTCAGTGTTGACGACGCAGCGGTCGGCATCAGCGGCCTGCGTGAGCAGCCGGCCGACGAGCGCGGCGGCCCCCGCGGCGGGCGCGGCGGGCGCGGCGGGCGCGAGGCGCAGCTCGAGGCGCGCGGGCGGCGCGGGCAGCTCCGTCAGCCGCTCCAGCCGCCGCAGCACCGCGCCGTGCAGCGACAGCAGCTCGTGCGACCGCCCCGTCGCCAGCAGCTGCGACGACAGGGAACCATAACATAGGTACAGGGAGACAGGCAGGTAGGTACACTATGGGCCCTGAACGGAAACTACCTTAAAACCTTTAGTTAGCTCATTTTACTGAAAGGAAACATTCCTTTATTTTTTAGAAGAAACTAAACTGCATTCTGCGATCTACTAAAATTCGCTTGACTCGCCCGGGAAAAAAGCAAACTAATTAAACCCTCGCTTTTTTGTTACACGAATCGGTAGGATTATTGTTCAGGTTAACATTTGTCTAACAAAAATTTGGTTTGTGAAATAAAAAAGGTGAAAATGAATATTTATTTTATTTTATCATCAGTACGAAGAACAAATAAAAATGTTACATATTTTTAACGCAGACCGATGTTAAGAAAAGTTGTGTATGCTCCTAATAACATTTTCTACCGCAACCGTTAATTCTTGTACAACTGAACAGACCAACAGGTACTATTAAAGAACTTGTAAGAAATATTCACTTTAATGGATATCTCGTATAACAGATACAGTAAGGCCAAATGTTTTATTGGATAATTTTTATCTTGTATAATCCTACCGTTTACTATAATAAAATAGCGAGTTTTTTTTTTATTTGTTGGTTCGATTCCCGGGTGAGACAAACGAATTTTAGAAGATCTTTGAATGCAGTTTTGTTTCTTTAAAGAATAAAGGAATGTTTCCTTTCAGTAAAATGAGCCATAGATTTTCCCAACCTGTATAGCGTCTACTAGACGGTCGCCAACAAGGCTCCGACGGCGCGACCTTGGTTGGTGGCTCGTCGGAGCCATGTCGTGAGTTGTATAGCTTACAACTTGGTCGGCCGACCACGCTGAAGCGTCAGTGCGTTCAGAACTCGCAAACGGACAACACTCATTGCAAGCGCACGAAATGGCACCAAGCCTTTCGAAATTTCAAAAAGTCGGCGTGGATTTGGTACTTTTGTGTACCTACACTTAATATACGAACGGAAAAAGAAAAGGATATGGATGTCCCGCTAGCTTAAACAATGTCATTCGCTGAGTAATTTAAATCTGATGAATTTTCGCTTCAAGGCATTGTTTGCATTTCAATCTCCAGTGTCATATAAGCTTCTTGAGTACAATGCGTGCGGACGCGACACTTCCTCCGAGCGAACTGATTACGAGCGGTCGGAGTCGGGCGGCCATACGGTTCAAAACCGACAGCCCCGACCGCCGCGGTCGGTAGCCCGCGCTCGACGACCAAAGGCATCCGAAGGGCAAACGAAATTTTGCTCGAAACAACTGTCTACACGGTCCGTGCCGACCAAGGGGCGTGTTGGCGACCGTCTAGCAGACGCATACGAGTAGCTTAACAAGTATAAAGGGCCAGCTAGTCGATCGCCAACACGCCCCAGCGACAGCGTGACCTTGGCTGGGGTCGACCGTGTACACAGTTGTTTCCAATAAACATTTTCTTCACCTTGGCCTTTACCAGACTTGTTGTGACTGTTGGAAACTTGTTGACGACTGTCTTGCCAGACAAGTTGACGGCTTCGGCGACGAGCCACCGACCAAGGTCACGCCGTCGGAGGCTTGTTAGCGACCGTCTAGCTGGCCCACAACAAAGAGCAAGTTTCAAAAACCCGACTGCACATTTGATCATGTCTTCTATATAATATGTTATTCCGTCATATTGTATTTTTTTTAATTTAAGTATTCAGTGACGATCGCGATGTTAAGACGAATCTAATGACAACTCACTTTTCAAAATCATACAAGCCGCTACAGGAGGTCACAATGCAACACATAAAAAAAACATAGGTTAGTCCGGCGAAAATAGAAGCGCTGTTCAAAATGTACCTACCTATTCCAATATTTACCACAGGTTTATGCGTGGATTCACAATCCTTTAAGCAGACGTATGCTTATTGTGTGACAAAAAAAGAGAGTTCGTTACTAAAAGGTTCTACACGTTACAATAGCGATGGCCTTGGCTTTAAACTCAATAAATTGTCCCTGTCTCATTCACGGGTCTCATTTAATCTTTGCCTAACCTAACCTACACTTAACAGTATCTACTCACATCCTCAGTAAACTCGACGGCATCCACGGCTTGCTCGCTTCGCTCGGCCAGCCCGCGGCTCTGCTCGTCGACGCGCTGGCGGTAGCGCGCGCGCGCCCGCGCCGCCGCCGACGCGAGGGACTTGACGTGCGTGTCCACGGCCGCCTTGTACTGCTCGCCCCAGGTTTGCACCTCGATCTCTACACTGGCAGCGTGGCTCTGTTGAAGCAAACACGAGTCTATTTTACCAGCATCTTTTTTATGATAATAAGAAGGCACACGATCAGGCCACCTGACGGTAAGTAGAATCTGAGACCCATAGACATTTGGCCGAACACATGGTTGAGAGAGATGATGGCTGAGATACGCGTCATACTCGTGAACAGGTGCTGTTTGTGGGGTCCGGTCTGTTCACTTTTGCAAGGACTGGTTCTTCAGTTTATTATTCTAGTTGTGGCTTTTGACGTAGAGACCTCGTCGTGTTGTTCTCCTAGACTCATTATTGTTAGTTTAATGTTATTAACCTTACATTTGTAATGATTTTATTTGTTCTACCTTTAATAATTATTATTTATTACTTTATTAAGTACTTGTAATGTAACTTACTTTTAAGTATTACTGTACTTTATGTTTGAAAAGATTACCTTCTGCTGGAGTTTCTTGGCGCTTCTTCTCCGCAATGATGGTCTTATCTGAAGCGCTAGTAAATTCACTTCATATTACCGATGTGTAAAAGAGCCCTATGGTGGCCTATTTACTCAATAAACATTTTGATCTTGAGGCCCACCATACTACAATCCGGTAGATTTTTATGAGTAGGAATTTGAATCTACCAGCAAGAAAATAAAGTTCAATTACCTTTGCACTTAAATGACATTTTCAATTTTGAAACTTTTAAAAATGAACTTTATGCGACTTGAAATAAGGCTTAAACTGAATTGCCTGGATTATGTACTTTCTATAGCAAACCCTTACGAGGTTAAATATGTCTGTGTGTGCTTCAAATCTTGAAAGTTATTTTTAAGATGATTTTTCACAGATGTAAACCCGATGACAATCCAATATTAAGTATCTCATTAAGAGCTAATCTGGTTTCGGAAGGTGGTGACAGTTAACGTAAACCCGTCGTGTCATTACTCCATGACTCATAAGTTTGGTCATGATAAGCAGAAATTTACTTTGCATAAAAAAAGTACAGTCGGCAACAAAAGCTGGTCCCAAATATGTTTTTTTTGACAGAATCTTAGCTTGGATAGTCAACGCTGACTATCTGTTGGGAAGTAGACTTTGAGCTCCAAGAACATTTGCAATCTCAGCAGGTTTTGGGGGTTATATCTTGCACACATTTACGGGAAAAATGCGATTTTAAAAGTAATATTCAGTTCATGAAGTTATTAAATTATAACGGTCCCGAAATTACTATTGTCTGGGTAAAGAAGCAAGAAGATGAGAGAGGTAGACAAAAGATCCCATAGACTCCGAGTGTATCCGTAAGCACCCCACGAGAAGATAAGATAGGAAGACGTTAATAACCAGACACACACCAGAAACGAGCTATTGCGTTAATGATCATAGTGTCTCATGAACACCCGTAATCGCAGACAGCAAGAGAAATCGCAAGTACGCTTGTAAACGGAGGGCTCATCAATCGTTGCGAAAAAAAATTTATGGTAATACCTTGAAATCTCGACATCAAATGGTTTACTTTTCCGAATTTTCATTCCATCGACAGGCTTTTCACGTGCAAAAGTTATAATTTTTTGGTGGCCACAGGTCCAACCTAACCTACGTAACCCATGCTTAAGATAACCTAAAAAGGTTTCAGTAGTAAGGAGCTTTCAATGAAATGAATGATTTTGACGACACGTTAGCCTAGTTGGGCCCCCAAGCCAGCGGTCCTGAGTTCAAATCCCAGAACAGAGGTAAGGGCAGATATTTCTGTGATGAGCGCGATATTTGTCCCCGAGTCTTGACTCTTGGATGTTTTCTATGTACTTAAGTATGTATTTCTCTATATAAGTATTTTTATCGTTGTCTAGTACCCATAGTACAAGCCTAGAGCTTAGTTTGGGACTAGGTCAATTTGTGTGAGATTGTCCCCAGATATTTATTTACTACAGCAAGATACCCATACTCGTAACTATTGGTTACTCACATCGACTTGCTGCGCTTGTAGATTAAGCATTCTGGTAGCTTGGTCCACATTCTCTGGCACGAGCTTGGCGCGATCACACGCGTCTCGTAGTAGGCGCGCGCGCTCGGCCGCCGCACGCGCAGCGTTGGCGAGCGCGTGGCCGGAGTGGGAGATAACACAGCAGTCGCGGCATACCACCTGCAAGGAGAGCAAACGAGTGGCAAACTCGAAGTGCCGATGATCCTCTCTTTGAAGTATCCTTTGTGGCAAATGATCAAGAAATGGTCAATGCCGCAAGAGACGCACGGTTTGGCACGAAGGTTAGCAATGGAGTCAGCTTTAAGTCTGAATTTTTCATGTGGTGTAACTAGTTATTATTCAACAAGCGTTTTTCATGTTATTATTGAATGTACTGGTGTAAACAATTGTTGGTAAACCTGATTACATATACCATAATTACCATTAAACAGAACCCTTTTGTTTTTTTGACAAAATGAAAGTCTTTCCTTGCAATCGCATTGCAGCAGTTTGAATATAAACTGTCGGCAAGTTTGTAAGAAAACAGCTGCGACGGCCTTTGCAGATGACAGACATTACTTAACAGTGGTCTTCCACATAGTATCTTACGAAAATTTTGATGCAGCAGACGTTAATATCATTCTACTGCTAAGTTACTGCTAGCAAATAAAAGGTTTTTCGTATGCCTTGAGCCTTACCGTATGTCTCTCGCTGATCCCACTGTGCCAATGGCGGATCCAAGATAAATAAATCCATCTTATTAATCCATCTTATTATCTTATAATATCATCGCGCATTGGTTGGGTTAAGTAACAAAAGAGACATGATGGGAGATTAGCGCGATGGGCTTTGGCGATCTAAGGATAGGATTTCCTGAGTAGAAATCCATTGAAGGATGGACCCGAGAGAATTGGAACTCTCACATTGGCTCTCATTATTCCTAAGAAAGCGCAGCGCGTGCCAAAATGGCATGGGCTTTACTGACCTGCTGGCAGGTGGCGCAGTAGACGCAAAGCTCCGCCTGATGCTGGCTGCACAGCTGCGCTGGCGCCTCCAGCGGCTGCAGCGAGTGCCGCGCTGAACTCTTCTGTCTGCCGTGAGCCTCGCCGCAGGTATCGCAAACGCTGATCAGGCACTGGTTGCAACGGCTTTCGGCCTGTGTGAACCAATTTTAGCATAAATAAATAAATAAATATCGGAGGACAATCTCACACTAATGACTTAGGCCCAAACTTAGCTCTAGGCTCGTAGTATGGGTACTAGATAACGATAAACATACTTATATAGAGAAATATATACTTAAATACATAGAAAACATTCAAGACTCGGTAAAAAATACTCGTGCTCATCACACAAATATTTACCACGATTTGAACCCGGGACCTTTAGCTTCAAAGGCAAGGGCCACTACCTACTAGGCCAACGTATCGCCAACCTTATTAGCCAACGTTTAAGTATAGTATATCGTGTCGCTTGATATAGCTTTGTCGTAGCATTAGTTTTAATACATTCGGGTTTAACAAGCATCACGCTTGAACATTATTCTAATTTCATAATTTAATTTTGAAAAACTATATCTTAAACGAGTTTTGTGTGGGTAATAGACATGTAGATATAAAACTTTGCTCTCGTGATTATTGTTTTCAAAGTTTTGTTACCATACCTTACAAATACAGATTATAACAGACGGACAGTGAAGCGTCCAATTAGGGTTCCTGCCCAGTCACAGAATAAGTAACGGCCCAGGGCCCAAGGACGGTATTAATCCATTAACGGCCGAACCCTATATTCAAACCGCGGATAGATAAGGCTTACTTCGGGTTGAAATTTGACATTTGCCCATACAAAATGTGTCAAATTTTAATCCGAAGTAAGGCTATCTGTCCGCCGTTTGAATATGGGGTTCGGCCGTTAAACAGAGCGTGCCCTTCGAATGCTTCTCTAGAATGTTTAGATCTCAACTATTTACAAATATTAATAACCGTTTGTCACAAGAACTTATTAATAGCGACTTTAAAATACACAAATGTATTATTCTCTCTCAAAAAGCAATGTGAGGAATCACTCGGGTCTTAATGTAGCGTTACGTGACAAATGCGAGTTTTTCGGTAATTGGGTGTATTGGAATTGAAGCGAACTGTTGCGCATGAGTTGCTCCATGTGGCGGGTTTCCTAAAATACACGACTTTTAAAATGATTATTGGGAATAAAGCGCTTCTTCATCAAGTTTTCTAATTTGTAATTGTGAGTAATTATAATCATTCCGTACCCAAATAAATCCGCTACCTGTCTGTTCGTTTGTTACACGGCTGTATCATTGAACCGTATCAGCTAGACACTTGTAATTTTTAACAGAGTGAGCCGCTGTGACAACAAAGGTAAACAAAAACAGAGAAGATATTTTTATTCATAACACCACAGTAGTTTTACATGTTATTCCTTAAGATATATACACACTAAAATAACATCAAAATATAAACTTTAACAAGACTCAACAATGTAGTAGTTTTATGTAAGTGACATATAATGAGGGATCTTAAAACACTAGTGTTTTAAGGCTTAATTATATACAGTTGCATTTATTATTTTATATTAACACATATTATAAGTACTCGCAGATGGGTTCACAATTCGGAGGTAAATGTTTATTGCTACCAGTGCTACCTGCAACATATCTCTATAGGTGATAAGCTAAGTTTTGTATCGATTAAAGTTTAATTTCGACTGATACTAGAATTGGGGCCTAATTAATTTGAGTTGGTTTTGGGAAATGTTCCAGAGTTGAAACTCATAACTTTATCATATTTGATATCGTTATAGAACATTACGTTACAGCCGCCAGCACACCCACACTGCAGATAACAAAATTTAATGATGTAAAGCTGTTCATTGCCACCGGCTGAACGCATTATAGAGGACGTATGATACGTGTGTAGGTAAAACAATAAAATAAGTTAAAAATTAAAGAGATTTTTGCATGATATTAATATTGTTTTGGGTTAGAATAGTGCCACTCCATGTCTTCCCGTGGAAGTCGTAAGAGGCGACTTATAGCGGCGGATAGAAAAGGCTTACTTCTGGCACAGCTTCGGGTTGAAATTTGACATTTGTCCATACAAAATGTGTCATATTTTAATCCGAAGTAAGGCTATCTGTCCTCAGTTTGAATATAGGGTTCGGCTTGTATTACTGTTAGGCGATGGGCTTGCAACCCGACACTATAATACACTGGTAAGCATCTTGGCCCGATTGTGCGAAATGTGTTTACCGGATTATAAACAGGTATTTTTAGAGTTGTTGGTATTTCTGTAGCTCTGCCTACCCCACTCTAGGAATGAAGGCGTAATGTTATGTATGTATGTCGTTTACATTTTCATTCCCTCACCTTATTGTCACAGTTGCACAGATCACAGAGCACGCTGGCGCGGCTCTCGCCCGACATCTTGCGCAGGAGCACGTAGTTGAGAGGCAGCGCTGAAACCCCACCAATGGGTAGCTGGGTCTCATGAGAGCATGTCGGGCAGACGATCAGCTGCACGCTTTTGCCCGAGATCTGGAGAAGGGACAGGGTTTACGGTTATTCGACACAAAATAGACAAAAGACCCGCTTTAGGTACAGGGACCGTCCGGGTTGCTAGCACCATCTGAAGGTCAACCCACATGTCACACCAAGTTTCGCGTACGTGCAAGTCACGCAAGCTGTGACATATTGTAAGAAGAGGAAGAACGTGCAGGTATCCGGTGTGGCTCTGCCTTTACACTTAACTTGCTGCCAAACTGCAGTGTTGTTGTTTTGCTGTGAGGGTGGGAGGTTAAATGGCAGCTTAGAGGTGTGTTAGTCCTCAGTGATGGCAATGCTTTTTCAGTCTAAACATTATAAATGGCTGTCTCAGAATCCCTCTTAATTTCAGATGGTCTGTGTGCTCGTTTGCCATCTCCATGCCATAAAAATCAAGACGGCAAGATCACTCTTCACCCAGCGGTATCTTGAAAGGCTTATTTGAACAAGTAACAGTGCTTATAGTGTATTAAATTCACGACTAATACAAAAGCAAATTTAATAGTCAAGATACGCAAAATTTGGTAATGGGTAGCATGCATTTTCCCAAAAAAAAAGACAATTCACATACATCTAAGTAAATCAATTAATTCCTGATAGTTTTCTGGAGAAATACTCACTTTTCTGGTAAATATTCCATATTTCTTCTTCTCCCAGCTGCCGTCAGAGCCGGAGCGGCGGGGGTCGCTCTCATACCCCGAGCCTGCTGACCCTGAGGACTCGCCAGCTTCCAGTTGGATTGAGCCTGTAACAATACCATAGAGTTCTTGATAGGACAAGGTACCAAAGTATGCAGTTACCAAAATAAGCATACAACAGCAAAACAAAAGAATAAAAATTATCTATTCACTCGCTAACATCCAACTATCCCGATTCAAATAGTCCTAATTTATACAGTATCTGAGTCCAATATCGAACGGCATAATTCGCAAGCATGACCGAAATGTCCACAAAATAAGGGACGACTTCCGTAACTCCTGAGTCATCAGCACTTGGCAATGTCTTCGGATGTGGAACATCTAAATACGTTGACCTTGTGAATCATTCGCTAATAATAAACCGCTGTGAATAGTCCGTGATTGTGTCATTTGTTTGAACTACAGCTTTTGATCGCGTCTTCGTGTACTTTTTTCTATCGCTGTTTCCATAAAAAAAAAAAAAAAAAAAAGAAAAAAAAAGAAATCTTAAATCAATACATATAAACATCAGGGGACAATCTCACACAAATTGACCTAGTCCCAAACTAAGTTCTAGGCTTGTACTATGGGTACTAGACAACGATAAACATACTTAATTAGAGAAATACATAATAAACACATAGAAAACATCCAAGACTCGGGAACAAATATTCGCGCTCCTCACACAAATATCTGCCCTTACCGGGATTTGGACCCAGGACCGCTGGTTTCGGTGGCAGGGTCACTCCCAACTAGGCCATCGTTTCGTCAATATAAACAGAGTTACTTTTGCATGTGTAATATTTAGTCATTTATCGCTATCTCCTCGGAAAATTCGTTCACCAAAGATCGGACACAATTATATTTAGATGAGAAATAAACGCCGTAACTTTTTACCTTTTATCATCACGTTGCAGGAATTCTTTATGATTCACTACTAAGAAACTTAAAAACGTTCTGTTGTTTTTATCCATTTCTTTAAACCCACTTATAACTGCTTCAAAGGAATATAACACAAATAAACGTTTGCCCTAAATGGTTATTCTTACAGCTTTGAAGTCGACATCGACCTCATCTACGGGCCATTTTAATGTATTCTTCTTGGTAACCCATAAGTTTATCGAATTTCACTTCATCGATTAGTGCATTTTCAAAATAAAGTGTACCCTAGTTAAGGAAAGTTAAGAAACGTTATTTTTTGTCAGTTTTTGTGACGGAGTTAGCCATATAGGTACAGGGTAATTTTTTTATCAGTGCACAAATTTTAACATATGATTTTGTATCGTTAACATAATATATTACGACAATAAAACGAGTTAAATTTTTTTTTTTTTTTTTGTTGCAAATTTTCTTTTTTTTACGTTCTTGTGTGGACACAAAGTCACACTAGAAATGATGACATGGGTTGTCAAGCTGTAGGTATGCGATACACTGTATTGATATTCGAAATTTGAAATTTCATGTACAGCTTATCAGACAACAAGCCCCTCTCCTACTGATATTCTAAATTTGAAATTTCATTTATTAACTTACTTAACAACACTCCCCTCTCCTCGCACCCCTGCATTAGAGGGTCCATGAATATCGTTAAGTTAGTGGAATCATTGAATCGTCAATATCTCTAATATTTTTTAAGGTAGAGTAAATAACACAATATGTGTTATTGATTAACAATAGCGAATCAAATATTAAATTCTGTGCACCTATTAAAAAATTACCCTGTATATATATAATTTTAGCGAACGCTGATGATTGATGAAACAACGATGCTTTCAAGATATCTTAGTAAATTACAACTGTCTAGCTATCACGGTCCATTTGATACAGCCTGGTGACAGACAGAGAGACAGACGGACAGTGGAGTCTTAGTAATAGGGCCCCATTTTTACCCTTTGGGTACGGAACACTAAAAATTTGATAATGCGGTGAAAAGTGCCTTTCGATGAAATGAAAATTCTGCGTAATGGTTACGTTAGTTGAATAGCCTTTCAATAAAATAATGGGTGCCAATTCTTCTTAGGCTACTACATTAACTGTTACATTTCGATCGTAATCACAAATAGACCAAAAATTTACTGAAACAAAAAAAAACTAGCCCTTATGTAGCAAATCGTATATTGTATACTCGTACATTACAAAGTTGGCGAGGTCCTAGGGCACTGGGCTTCTTGTAAGCTACGCAATGTACGCTATATGTCACCTTTCACCACACCCTGAAAGGTTTTTGAAATATAAGCCGGAGCTTGCTGGGCATTATGTGGACGACCTCAGTGTAATTTTGTATTTTTAACATGCAATGCAATTTATATTGGAATATTACAATGATGAATAAATTAACTAAACTAAACTAATAGATAAAACCCCTATAATTATAATGGCAACCCCTTTTTCAGAGTTTTTTCTCTAAAACGGGTTAACCGAATCCATATTTTCCTGAAACCTGGCTTAGAACCATCTCAATTATAAAAGCTTTTAAAAAAAAACGCATCCGAATCGCTTCACCCGTTTTTAAGCTACGATGCTACAGAGACATACAGATTAAACTACGTCCCTCTTTATGCGTCGGGAGTTAAAAAATATCGTTTTCAATTTCACTCCAAAACTTCGAACACCTAATTTGTTTCAACACGTAAGTCGAACTAAGCACGGAGTTGGGTCAAGGAATAACCCCTTCAGTCATCTGGCTCTGTTAATTCTCATAACGATTGGGACTGACTCATGCAAGTCATACAACTCATTGAAATCCTTTTAGAGGGCGATAACCGATTGGCATAACGTATGTATTGCAAAAGTTATGGGTATTTATTCTAAATAGGTAAGTTTGCCAGATTGCCATTTAAATGTGTAAGTGGAATCACGTGATAGACGGGAGTTATAAAATTATAAGCCTGTTTTTAACCAATTTCAAAAAAGGAGAAGGTTCTCAATTCATCTGCATTTTTAGGGTTCCGTAGTCAAACTAGGAACCCTTATAGTTTCGCCATGTCCGGCCGTCGGTCCGTCCGCAGCCTAGTGCAGAGACGCTTAGTACTAGAAAGCTGTAAATTGGTATGAATATGCATATTAGTCACGTCAACAAAGTGGTAGAATAAAATATAAAGAAATTTTTTTTAGGGTACCTCCCCTACACGAAATGTGGCGATGTATTTTTTTTTCTCGCCCTCCCTATAGTTTTGGGTGTCGTTCGATAGGTCTTTTAAAAATACTATGGGTTTGGGGTTTAAAATACTAAGGAAAACTATCACGAGTAAGTATACATCATTGGTTCTTGAGATACAGGCGATTAAAGTGTTTATACCTACTAAAATCATCTAAAACGGCACCTATTGACTTTAAATAGAAAATTAGTTACTACTTGTTGATTTTTATGTTTGTAGTACTTAACGGCTTCGGAACCCTACACTGAGTATGGTCCGACATGCTCTTGCCCGGTTTAATGTATCTCGTTTTAATGTAAATTACGTTATCAGGGTCATAGGATTCATGGAAAGGCAACGGAACTCCTTAATCATTGTTTATACATTGTTTATACAGGACCTTGTACAGGGTCCATCCGGATCGCGACCACCATCTTATCCATTAACCTACCAAACATCAGTGTTCGCGTTGTTGTGTTCCGGTTTGGAGGTAAGACAGCCGGTGAAATAACTAGCATAGAGGCATTCCATCTTAGTCCTCAGGGTTGGCAACGCATTTGCAGTCTTAAAATTGCAGTCTTGTGAATGCGAATGTCTATGGGTCTCAGATTCCACTTACCATCAAGGTGGCCTGTATGCTCGCTTGCCTTCTCGATGCCACAAACAAAAAAAACTTGATGGATGGTCCAGTGGCGGTGATGACTCGTGGTCATATAGGTACCAAGTTCGAACCATGGTCGCACCTAAGCACCATCGTAGCGGATGCTATAAGTGCTACATTATGGTGGTACCTGAATGGTACAGTCATTTATAAACATACCTAGTGCACATACGTCTCTATGCCACTGAAATTAAGGTACATATACAATATATTTGACGCGATGGCTGTATAGATATGAATGCTTTTTACTGTACCTAACCTTGGAAGATGGTTCAGGCCTGTGAGGCTTGCAACTTTTTTTTGAAATAAGGTCATACACAGATTTAGGTTACCGTCTTTCCTGTGGACACACCGAAAGTTACGGTTTTAAGGCCTAACTTTCTGGCTAAGCCCATTCCCGCAAAAACGCCGTCAGGACTGCTTTAGACCTATCATATAAAAACATTACTTATGCACACAAGCTATTAACTATTGACCAAGGAGAGACAAACTTTTGTTTTTAATTGTATGTATGACCCATAAACTATACCAATTTAGGAATCCCCTTGATGTCTACTCATTTCGAATCTCTCATCATACGACACGACATAATTGCATAATACTGACTGAATCAGTATAAACAAGTGAAATGCGACTGTTTGTTTACATTGTATACAGTGCCGGGTTTGTTTGTGTCATACGGGTGGCATGGCTATTAATAGACCGCATTAGCTATGTTCCGGTGCCGTCGGTCGGTAATGTGCCCAGTTCCCCAACCGGTGACATAGAAAGAAAATAATTACGTGTATTAATACATTAATAGTATATAAAAAACCGGGCAAAGGCATGTCGGACTATGCTCAGTGTAGGGTACCGAAGCCGTTAAGTACCTACCTTCTGCAAACATAAACATCGACAAGTAATAACTAATTTTCTGTTTAAACTCAATCGGTGCTGTCTTAGATGATTTTAGTAGGTATAAACACTTTAACCGCTTGTATGTCAAGAACCAATGATGTCTGCTTAGTCGTGATAGTTTTCCTTTAAAATTCGTTATATTCATTAATCGAAAAACTGAATTCACAAACCCATAATATTTTTGAAAGACCTATCCAACAACATCCCACACTATAGTGTGGGAATGAGCTGATTTTCTATTTAAAGTTATTTGGTGTCTTAGATGATTTTTACCCAAAGGGTAAATAAGGGACCCTATAACTAAGACTCCTCTGTCGGTCCGCTTGTCTGTCTCTCAGCAGGCTGTATCTCACGAACCGTGACAGCTAGATAAAGATAAAGATAAATTTATTTGTTAAACATCATATCATATCCTTTTTTAGGGTTCCGTAGTCAAACTAGGAACCCGTATAGTTTCGCCATGTCCGTCCGTCCGTTCGTCCGTCCATCAGTCCCCAGCCTAGCTCAGACTCTTAGTACTAGAAAGCTGTAATTTAGCATGAATATACATGTATACATGTTAGTCACGCTAAAAAATTGGTAAAGTAAAATATGAAAAAAAAAAAAATTGTGTAGGTTATTTTACGTCTCGTAGGGATTATTTTTTTCTCGTCTAACGCATAGTGTAGGATGTCGTTGGATGGGTCTTTTAAAAATATTGCGGATTTGCAAAAACTATTTTTCAATTAAGCGTCCCGTTTATGATATATTTTAAGCTTTAAAGCGGTAATTTTTATTAGAGTTTAGTTTCCCCCCCGCCCTACAGCCAACTACAAATACTAAAGATCTTCAATGAAAGCGCATATAACGAATTTAAAAGGAAAACTATCACGACTAATAGACATTAATACCTACTGTTGAGATACAGGCGATTAAAGAATACACCTACTAAAATAGTTTATGACCAAATTACTTTAAATAGAAAATTATTTATAAGGTATTTGCTTGTTGTTTATTTATGTTTGTTGTTCTTAACGGCTTCGGAACCCTACACTGAGCATGGTCCGACGTGCTCTTGCCCGGTTTTTTCCATTTGGCTATGGAACATGAAAGAAAAAGGGAATCAAACGAGTAGGCATACTCATAAAGCAGTACCTAGTTTGTGGAGAAGCCCCACTGGGAGTGACCTAGCTGCGTGGCATAATCGGATTAAGCACTGATCGATCCAAACGGTGGACTGATGAGTAAATCCTTGCTAAATACGCAAGTGTGGAGGGGCCAAGGAGTTCACTAAATCCTTAAATACGTAGGTGTGGAAGGGCCACGAAGTGTCATTCACACCTTTGACTTCTAAATTCAAACACAGGTTAGAGATAGACCTAGCCAAATGAAATCAAGAGATTCACGAGCACAACCTACGGGATTGTTACGTACAGTTTTTTTTAAAGTGAACCTATTTCTGCCTAACAGCAGCAGTTCGCACTGTTGTGTTCCAGTTTGGGAATAAGACATCCGGTGAAATAACTAGCATAGAGGCATTCCATCTTAGTCCTCAGGGTTGGCAACGCATTTGCAGTCTTAGGATTGCAGTGTTGTGTATGCGAATGTCAATGTCTATGTCTATGGGTCACAGTTTCCACTTACCATCAGGTGGCCTGTGAGCTCGTTTGCCTTCTCAATGCCAAAAAAATTAAAAACAAAAAAGTACGAGAAGGAAAAATGAAAACGAACTGTAGTTGATTTTAATTGGTTCTAGGTAGTGTGAACTTTACTCCGGTGGCGTGGGGAATTTTCGCGCTCAACGATGGACACTCTTTTCGCCGCTGAAAATGCATTTACCCGCATAGAGGCACTCCGTCTTAGTCTTCAGGGTTGGTAACGCATTTAAGGTCTTAGGATTATAGTCTTTGGGTCTCAGATTCCACTTACCATCAGGTGGCCTGAGTGCTCGTGTGCCTTCTCCTTAACATAAAAAAACCGGGGAATTTTTATTTTAGCTCATTTGGACTCGATTATTTTATTTCGCAATGTAATGTTACGATATAAATTGTACAGCATGTCAAATTATTATAAATTACATTTAGGTCGACAGAATTGCAAATAAACATATAAAAGCGATAAAACATTGAATTGAGACGTAAACAATTAGTAGAAGTCATGTCAAGTTAAGAATAAAAGAATTAATACTTCTCCGTAAGTATCGTCATAGCTAGCTTTGTCACATGAGTAAAAAATAACACAACACAAATACATACATACATAACGTCACGCCTTTATTCCCAGAGTGGGGTAGGCAGAGCAACAGAATACCAACAACTCTAACCTTGTTGATAATTCTGTAACCACATTTTGCATAGTCAGGCTCAGATGTTTACCAGTGAATTAGTGACAGGTTGCAAGCCCATCGCCTAACAATACTACAAGCCTTTATTCCCTTAGTCGCCTCTCACGACATCCACGGGAAGACATGGAGTGGCACTATTCTAACCCGGCAACCACACGGGCAAACAACAAAAATAATAATTTAAAAAAAATATATATATACAAAGTCTAACAATTACATCAATCTAGGTACATGTCAAGATCCATAAACTCATTTATACAGGGAGATTTTTGTAATTGGGAATAGTACGAGAGCATCATTACCGGCCCATGAAAAGTTTCACTGTTTAACGCTTTTCCAGAATTTTGAACACTTAACTTCTTTTTAGCCATTAATTGTATATTAATAGCTCGTAATTACTTAATAGCCCCTCCAGATGTTGTTAAACTACTGGTCACTAGGGCGCTATAAGCATATTTTATAACCACTATAACATCACCAACATATCAAGACTTCAGGATCGCATTTAATGCGAATTGAGAGTTGTTAGGTTGTTACGAAAGGTGTCTTATCAAACTGGTTGTGATGAAGTTTACAATTCGTTAATAATTTGGTCTGCGTTGGATGGGTTTATTACTTTTGGCTAAATCTTTTAATATTTTTCGATGATACTCGGGTTGATTAAGGTTGGCCGTAATCTGCAATAGCATTTTAATAGCAGTTAGACTACAAAGTCTATCGTGAGCGTGGACTGTATTTTAAGATTCTTAATGGTCGAATTTCAAGCCACAAATTTGCAATTCGCCAAGTTTAGTAGCACACCAAATGACAAGATGGAAGAGATGCGAGAGATACAGACCCAGAACCACTCTTACACCGGAAGAGAGGAACTTCCAAGTTAAAAAATACCAACATAACAATGTTAAAACTTGTGTTGCCAGCAACAATGTCTACACAGTGCCACAAATACAAATTACACAATAAATTTATATCTTTATATGACGGGCATAATAAAGCAGTGATTGACGTCAAGCACTACAAAATGTAAACAAAATGGCTTTTCTAGGAAGCTTCATTTATCTACGTATGCATAAATAAATAAATATGATGGAACAATGTCACACAAATTGACCTAGGCCCAAACTAAGCTCTAGGCTTGTACTATGGGTACTAGACAACGATAAACATACTTATATAGATAAACACATACTTAAATACATAGAAAACATCCAAGACTCAGGAACAAATATTCGCGCTCGTTACACAAATATCTGCCCTTACCGGGATTTCAACCCAGGACCGCTGGCTTCGGAGGCAGGGTCACTCCCAACTAGGCGGTCGTCACGTCATGTTTTAATTAATCCCTGCCCAACATACAAACTCACCATTTTTCATTTGAACCTCGGAAAGGCCTGTCATACCTCCATCGACCTCGCTCCAGACCTCCGCTTCTCCCTCCTGATGCAGCCCTTGAAGGCATCTAGTGCAAAAGCTGTGGAGGCAGCCCAGCAGCCGCGGCTCTGCCAGCTCCTTGCGGCACAGCCGGCAGTTCCACTGCTTTACCTCATGCCGCTTCCGATCCTGGGGTGAATAAACAAAGTTAAGGGACAATCTCTTACAAGATCGCGGAAACCTCATAACCGACCGTCGCAGAGATTTTTGGAGAAGGCCTATCCCAGCAGGTGGATCCTATCATTTCATACCAACGTTTCTCAAATTATTCTGAATTTATTTCAGGACCATCGTGTAGAACCCTATAGGTTAGGTTAGGTTACTTTTATAACCCTGACATATTTGTAGGTACAGAAAAAAGCGGGTTGGCAAATGAATAGGTTGCGAAACTATGCATTTGTCAAAGATTTTTCGACGAATAGACAGAAAACCGAAATTAGTAGCATCGAGGCATTCCATCTTAGTCCTCAGGGTTGGCAACGCATGTGAAGTATTAGGATTATAGTCTTGAGAATTTTAATGTGTATGGGTCTTAGATCTCACTTACCATCAGGTGGCCTGAGTGCTCGTGTGCCTTCTCCATGCCATAAAAAACAGTCATCGTTTGAAAGTCACTGCCGGGGTTCTCTAAAGATGGAATGCCTCTATGCTAGTAATTTCACTGGTTGTCTTATCCCTACACCAGAACACAACAAGGCGATTACTGCTGCTTCGCGGTGGTTTAATGGATAAGACGTAAAGTTCAAACTCAAAATGACATGCTGCCGAAGGGTACGGACCATAATATATAAAGTTCAAAACACACAATGTGACATAATACATAGTGGTCATAATATATAAATAATGTTTTTATTACAGAAACCGTAAAGTTTTCAGGATTGTTATAAAACAAACCTAACCTAACCTAATGGGTTCTATGTAATGACATTTAAAAAAATCCTGAAATGTTTACGGTTTCAGAAATGAAACCATTATATATTATGAACATTATGTAATATGACCCATTATATATTTTGATCTTTATACCTATCTTGTGACGTATTAATACGGCTCTAAGGTCCATGCTTAATTTTTGCTTGCTTTAGATCGGATATGTGTTTTTAGCATCGGATCACTACAAATTACACATATAAATAAAAGCATAATGCGAAGGACAATCTCACACTAACCTGATCCCAAACTAAGCTCTAAGGTCTAGGCTTACTATTGGTAATATGGATAACAATTTTTTATTTTTTTATGTTAATGAGAAGGCACACGAGCACTCAAGCCACCTGATGGTAAGTGCAATCTGAAACCCAAAGACATTTGAATTCTCAAAACTATAATCCTTAGACCTCAAATGCGATGCCAACCCTGAGGACTAAGATGGAATGCCTCTATGCTAGTAATTTCGCCGGCTGTCTTATCCCCACACCGGAACACAACAATGCAAACACTGTTGCTTGGTTGGTTTGGGCTTGTAAATAAATACAAACCAATAAACATAGAAAAAAAACACATTGAAATACTGATTCTCACGCTCTTCACACAAATAGGCATTTTACTGTCACCAGGGATTGAACCCGGGACTGCTTGGTAAGCTAGGCCTAGCTTACGAACTAAGTTAACCGGGTCAACCAACTTTCGCGTAACCAAACACACTCATACAAACTTATTGCTGTCAATATCTCTCACACCCATTATTCGTATGTGTCGTATAGGAGGCTGGGTTCACGCGGCATTGTCCTGCACGTTCTTGATACAAATCTTACCGTATACCTACCGTACCGTATCTGTAGTTTATTAATATTAGTACGGAATAAACGCGCAGGACAATGCCGCGTGTGTGGTCTCTCATAAGTAGATGCACAGTTGTATCTTGCTTTAACGACTTAGGCAAATTAGTGCAGCATTTAAGTGAAAGGGTGATCGTACCTTAAGAAAAAAAAAAACATTTTTTTTTGGATCTTACCCTCACATCTCTAACATCCTCGTAAGCTGACGTCCGCGGAGCGATGCTGGCCGGCCTCCGCAGCGGACTGTTGCCCGCACTGATCGAGGACTGCTCCAGTGATCTACGTTTATCTTTCTTTCTGGTAAAGCTGCCGAAAATGTACAGAATGCGGTCCACTTCCATTTTAACCTAGGTTAACTGCTACTCCAATAAGTGAAGATTCCGCAATAAGTGATTTTTCGTTACAAAACATGACAACTCTCTTAGGTATTAAAGAATATTCTACGGCCTAAAACCGGACAAATTATCGATAACACGTCAATTTATACATTAATTGAGCAGTGTTTGTTATTGTATTTCTTAGACGTGGTTGTATTGTATTTATAGCAAGTGCGTGCGTGCTCGCGCCGCGATGGGGGTGGACTAAATGCAGCCGAGTGCGGGTTTCTTGTGTAGATTTCTTATTAAAGAGTTTGATTGATCGGTTGACAAAGTAGGGTAAAAAACAAACCAGGACTTTCGAGTTTGACGCCGGGGCTTGCGGGCATTTTGCGAATATCAAGCGGGGATCGCTAAACTTGTGTAATGAATAATGATACATCATTTATCTGTAAGTTATGATAAAAAGAAGCATGTATCGTGAGTTACAAGTTACAACAGAGTCTTGTTCTCTCTCGCTGTAATCCTACTAACACCATACATTTGAAATTTTATCTGTGTGTATTTCTGTGTGTTTGTATGTGTGTCTGGTTTAACGTACTAGTAGACTATAGGCTAATTTTTATTCCGGAAATTTTTAAAGTACCGAAAACCTATGTAAATAAAACTTAATTAGAAGCTAGTATAATAATGATTTGACATAGTATTGATTTTTGAGAGAAAGCAAGCTGCAGAGGCGAAACTTGGTGGGTCTACGTCAGATACAGTAGAGATTCTGTTGCCACCTTCCGTCATCTTCATCAAGTCAGCCCTCTAACTATTGCGAATTTCACTTGACTTGCGAAATGGAATTAAACATATGACGATATGACTATTACTTACTAACAATATAATATTTATTATATTGTTAGTAAGTTTGTGTGTGTTTGTTACTCTTTCACACTGCAACGGCTAGACGGATTTGGATGAAATTAGGAATGGAGATAGCTTATACTCTGGATTAACACAGGATTTTCATCCCAGGAAATTTCAGGTTACGGTTTTAAAAACGTTAAATCGAAATCTACACAACAGACTAGCAGTCAGACTGACAGGCGGAGACGCAGCCTTAGAATGAGAAAGTTAAAGGCTACGTTCCTCTTAGTCTGTCAGGCAGTATTTAGGTAGTCTGTGGCGCCCATAAATCGTAGATCTTTGTGGGCTTTGTGGCACGGAAACGGAAGTGACGGAGTAACGAAATAATCAACGACTTTTATCATTAAGCTGCTAAATGAGTGCCACAGACGTCACGTCCAATTTCTTACTCAAATAGAGACGAGGGTGAAATATCGCTGTTCACTAAAATTGTAAATACACGCTATTTCTGTTTCGAGCCCCGTCGTTGCTCATTTCCTTGACAATGTGAGGGGTTGTTTTAAGATAGATGTAGTTGAGTTAGTTAAGGGTGTAAAAATACAGATTACCTACATTTAGTTTTTATGCTTCCGTTTAAGCTCGTAATTACATACTTAACATCACGCCTGTATTCCCAAAGTGGATTAGGCAGAGCTACAGAAATATCAACAACTCAAAAAGACTTCTTGATAGTTCTTTAACCACATTTTGCTTAAACAGGCTAAGATGTTTCCCAGTATTAGTGACAGGTTGCAAGCCCATCGCCTAACAGTACTACAAGCCCTTATTCCCAGTCGCCTCTTACGACATCCACGAGAAGACATGGAGTGGCACTATTCTATCCCGGACACCACATGATATTTAAACAGTAAAAAAAAAACTAGTTTTCGGCTCTTGAAAGCTTAACCTTATAACGGGTTAGAGAGGTTATTGTGTTTTCTAATAAACTAAAGTATTATCTTAAATCTAAGAGCGCTTTACTGTTGTACAAATCAATACACAATTTATAGAGTATATGATATAACTTAACAAGAATTGAACTATGAGTGAGCAACTTAACGAAAAAAAGTGGCCACCTTTTTCCGTTAAGTTGACTACACGAAGGTTAAAGGTTATTAAACTGTGTCATGTATGCTATATATTGCGTATTCATTTGTACAACAGTAAAGCACTGTTAGATTTTAAGATAATACTTTAGTTTATTAGAAAACACAATAAAAGTAATAGGCTCCACTGGGCGCTCGGCGCCATCTTAATTAAGCATTGTGATACAATGATTTCAAGATTTCGAAAAACCAATGGACTTCAGAGGCTACATAACATTCATACGGACCATAATAATTATGGTACACCTTAATTATTAACCTCGTTTACATTTACATGCCATAAATAAATGGCGGATGTTATTTCCTCAATCGCTACCTCATGAGACCCACCATTACACCAACTGGGAGATTTTAGTGAGTGGTAATTTGAATCTACCAGCAACGAGATAAAGTTCAATTACCTTTGCTCTTAAACGCCATTTTCAAATTTAAAACAAATTAAAATGAACTTTATGTTCATCGTATTTAAAACTAAATTGCCTTGATTATGTACCTGCTATGGCACACCGTCCCCTTAGGTTAACTTTAGTAATGCTATAATAATACTTAATCCAGTTCATTACTTCCTTCATTTCATTACGTTCGATCCGTCTGGAGATTGCACGTGTAACAAACAAACCGCACAGAAATCGACTCCTGCGCATTCGCACAATGTAAACATATCTGTGCAAATGTTTATAGTTCCTTATACTGAACAGTTGCCTGCGACTCTGTCCACGTAGAAGTCGTTTATCGCTATTCCCTTGGGAACTGTCCAATTTACAGGGATAAAAAGTATGTAGGAAGGGCTTGCAAATATTCGATAGATTCAGATATTCGAATATTCGACTTTTAATTTGAATGTATTCGAATAATTCGAATACTATTCGGATATACTGAAAATTAAAGAAAAATACAGGGTTTGATGCTCACTTATTTTTCACTTATTATCAGTCTGAAAGCTCAAAAAATCAACATGAATATTTTAAATAAATAAAAAGTACTTGGTTGTATAGAATGAATAAAAAGTAACTAGAAAATTTAAATATTATTTTGTTAAACACAACTGCAGAAGGTACGACCAGCAACGATTTAGTATCAATTGCACAAATATTATGCAGGTACTTCAATTGAAAAACGACAGAATCAACTACAAAACTAAAAGAAAATAATTAAAATGGTGAAATATATGTGTGTTAAATTATTAATGTAATCAACACAAACCTATAATGATATTAGTGAATTTCGTGATACAGTACAATGTAAGTTTGCTGATTGAAAATTCTCTCGGCTACCTTACATTTAAACTGAACTGAACAATTTGAACATACAATTTTACAAAGTAACAAAAGTGATTAAAATAAGTAAAAAGATCGTGAAATCATAAATCATCACAACCAAATAAATTGAATTTCAATAATTTAACGACATAATAATTTGACGACACGCTAGCCTAGTTGGGAGTGACCCTGCCTACGAAGCTAGAGGTCCTGGGTTCAAATCCCGGTAAGGGCAGATATTTGTGTGATGAGCACGAGTATTTGTTCCCGAGTCTTGGATGTTTTCTATGTATTTAAGTATATATTTCTCTATATAAGTAAGTTTATCGTTGTCTAGTACCCATAGCACAAGCCTAGAGCTTAGTTTGGGACTAGGTCAATTTGTGTGACATTATCCCGTGATATTATTATATTATTATTATTATTAAAAACTATCTCCAAAAAAATCTAAAGTCACAAATAGCAACGATTTATAACAATTAAATAAAGACAGAATCAACAACAAAATTAAAACTAAGTAAGTGAAATCAATCAAACAATCTAATGAAATAAAGAAAAACAATCAACCAAGTTAATAATATTGCTACATTAAATGGTTGGAAGGTTGTTTTTTTTTTATGTAGAATGCTGAGCTGACTGCCAACCTCCAGTAGTGGAGAGGAATTTCAAGAAAAAAAGGTTGGAGGTGGGTGAATGGGATGGGGGAGTGAGACATAGACAGCCGACCATCCCCGATAAATTCCGATTAGTGCCGAGGCAATGTTACATCGGTCTGTCCGAATAACCATAAATATTCGAATACTCGAATACTATTCACCGCATTATTCGAATATCAGAAAGAACCGAATATTCGAATTGCATGCCCTATTTGTAGTCCTTCCCCGGAACTCACGTTATCTTCATAACAAATTTCATCCAAATATGTTCTGCGATTTAACTACTTATGAAATCGTAAGAAACAGATAAACAAATTTTGACAGCAAACTGCCCGTGACTTTGTACGCGCATAATATAATTAGTTTTCCGCTAGGGTGTTCTGAATTCACGATAATTAATTCGCCGCCCCCAGCGTATAAAATGATGTCTGCAAAAGCCTTATTTTTCAGGAAAAATAAAAAACATATTTTTGTCGATGTTTCTTGAATACTAAACATATACAAATTGTATTAGGCTCTAAGGATAGTATATTTTTTGAGTAATCTAAATAATTAGGTAATCTACTTCTAAAATATGCCAAAATAGAGATATTTTAAAAATAAAAAGTCCAAATTTACCTTGATGTTATGATTTTATTCCAAGGTTTACCAGCGTGCACGGTACTAAGGATAATACTAACATATCGTATTATTCTGGTAAATTTAGTGATTATATTTTTTGGAAGTGGCTTTATATACCTATCGTTGCAAAATGAAACGTTGTATGGTAATCAACACACCAATGGAGAATTTTTACTAAACGGCGTTATCCGATTGGCCGGAACAGTTTTTTACGTGAATAAAATGATAACTGCGGTTATCTTTATGGCGTAGAATTATTTTCATGAAAGATTACGGTACGAGCGTTCGTCAAACTAAGGGCCAATGATATTTTTTTTAATATCACCATACAAGTTTGTTCTGGTAATTTTAGGCATAAGTAAAATCATTGAATAACATTGCATTATTTTCTAATTTCGTAACTTATTGTATAAAAAATACAAAAAAAAACTGTTGCATTGGCACCCATACATTTCAAATATAACATAACACTAAAACTGTGATAATAGCAGTTATCTTAGTATTTACCGGGGGCAGCGAATTTACTAACGCATGATGTAAAAAAAAATACAATCAGCAGTTATGATTATGATTTATGAAACAAATCTACGTCTGTCACTAGGAATATTCCTACATTGACCGAACTCTTGTACGTATTACCTAAGTTTTTTTTTTTAGAATTGCTTAGTTATTTTTAAAGTAGGTATAAAACCATACACAAAAAATGGAAGTAGCCGCTTAATTTAACACCATTTACCAATGAAACGACATCACGCACACAATTAAACTAAAAATAAATTATTCCCGTTCACATAATTAATAGCTCGATAAATATGTAGGTGTTATTTCTTTTGTTGATTTAAATAGAGCGCGCGTTGACCTAAATAATGGCGACCGGAAGGATTTGGCGGGAAAACGAATGTCAGTGCTATTTTTCGCGCGCACGGGCGTGTTCTGCGATGGCCGCCCGAAAACTGAATTTCGAACGCAAGGTGATTTACCTTATAACTATTTCATAGAGATAATTAATTTTATGTTGCTTTTTATTCGATTAAGTGTTGGCGTGTTTAATTAGATCGTGTATGTTAATTATTCTATCCTCTCCTTTACCTACGATAAGTAGTGGTCGTAAACATCGCGATCGATACATTTAACTACTGCAGCTGCTTAGTTACACCCGTTTTTTTTTAAACCCTCTACTCTCCTTATGTGTATATAGTTTTTTTTTTATGTAATGAGAAGGCACACGAGCACTCAGGCCACCTGATGGTAAGTGGAATCTGAGACCCATAGACATTTGAATTCTCAAGACTATAATCCTAAGACCTCAAATGCGTTGCCAACCCTTAGGACTAAGATGGAATGCCTCTAAGCTAGTAATTTCACCGGTTGTCTTATCCCCACACCGGAACACAACAATGTGAACATTGATGCTTGGCGGGTGGTTAATGGATAAGATGGTAGTAGCGATCCGGACGGACCCTGCACAGGGTCCTACCACCACTAAACGCGATACGCGAGATAACACTATTAAATCAATATTTGATAGTGTATTTATAATATACTATGTCAAATACCTCGTTTATCGCTATTAAATTGGGAAGTGTTCAATTTTCCGGGATAAAAAGTATCCTATGTCCTTCCCCGGGACCTAAGTTGTCTCCATACTAAATTTCATCTGAATCGGTTTAGTACATAGTTCCTAAGATTAGCGCGTTCAAGCAAAAAAACAAACGTACTTTTCAGCTTTACATAATAGATATAAAAACTATCTCATTCTTCATAAATAAAATAAAACTTTTATTGCATAATAGATCAATGCTTATATATCTATCTACAATGTGTGAACCTGGAAGTCAATAGTGCGGCATAAGAAAGCCCCTTCTTTTTTGGTCCACAATACAGTTAAGCTTTCTAATAAATTAATTAGTTTAGGAGGTATTAAGGTTTTAATGCTACTAGTAAATAGCACTTCCTTGCGGTACACTTTAGCCTCCCTTGGCTAAAAAAAGTTTAGATATAACTTGTGGTTCCATGACTTGGTAATTAATCCTCAATAACATTGCAATATACCTATTGAATAAGAAAATTTATTTTCAACCCGAGCGCCGCCGCTTAGGCTCTGGTGTAATGAGTCTACTTCCTAATTATTAATAGTGCTAGATAGTGAGCTAGTTAATTAGTGACTCGCAAAAAGTAGGTATATTAAGTACGTTTTGGGGTACTCGTAGTACAGTCAAGGTTATAAATATGTATACACTTTAGTACCTTGTCTATTTAACGCCATGTTTCAACTGCCATATGAAATTGTCACAGCGATTAAAGTGACAAGGCACTAAAGTGTATACATATTTATGACCTTGACTGTACCTAGGTACTTACGTACATTGTAGCTTATGAAGAATATTCTATCGTATAATAAGTTTTCTGTTGAATATTTTTAGGTACTAAGTTGGCCTTATATACAGGGTAATTTTTTAATAGGCGCAGAAATTTTAATATTTTCTTCGCCATTGTTAATCAATAACACATGTTGTGTTATTTACTCTAGCTTAAAAAATATTAGAGATATTGACGATTCAATGATTCCACTAACTTAACGATATTCATGGACCCTCTAATGCAGGGGTGCGAGGAGAGGGGAGTGTTGTTAAGTAAGTTCATAAATTAAATTTCATATTTAGAATATCCTACTGATATTGAGAGGGGCTTGTTGTCTGATAAGCTGTACATAAAATTTCAAATTTCGAATATCAAATACAGTGTATCGCATACAGCTTGACAACCCATGTCATCATTTCTAGTGTGACTTTGTGTCCACAGGAGAAGGTAAAAGAAAGATAGCTAGCAAAAAAAAAAATACGTTACAAAATCATAATAATATGTTAAAATTTGTGCCCTGATAAAAAAAATACCCTGCATTTGTACCACACTATTATTTTTTAACTGCATATAATAATGTACCTACCTACTTGCGTACCTATTAAGTATTTGTTTCCTCGAATATTCTTAATCAGGTCATGGGAAAAGTCACATCGGTTCGAACTAATTCGATTAGAAACACATCAAATCCCGTGGCTTGATTATTTGTTCACACGGAACTATGGTTTGGTTTGTTTGGTTGAGTCGAATTCGGCCATAGCCAATCGATTTATTTGTGTATGGTGTTATAATGAAATGCAGTGAATTTTGAAATGTTTCCGATGACTAGATGGTGTTTTGGATGTTTAGAACCAGTGATGGGCAAAATATAATCGACTAACGATTAACGATTAAAAATGGCGATTGAATAATCTTAGTCGTAAGAGTTTCGATTAATTTAGTCACGATTAAATTAATCGCCGATTCATTAGTAGTGACTAAATTGTTAATCAATTAATTTTCTCTCGATTAATATTAGGAATAAATCGTTTATTTTGTAACTCTAAGTTTTGAGTTACGTTGACAGATTGCTACAACTTAACAGCTGACATCTGTATAACATCATTTACAACATATTGATTATTTGTACCGTGCGTGTTCCAGTTTTTAATTGAGATTTAAACGTGAAATTTAGTCGATTAAAATGACGATTATTTAATCGTTATGAATTCGTGTAGGTACTCCGTCGGTTAATTTAATCGCGATTAAATTAATTGTGAATAATTTTGTGACGATTGATTGTTTAATCGATTAATTAGTTGATTAAAAAGTTAATCGGATAATGCCCATCTCTGTTATGAACAAGCACACACTCTAGGCTGTTATTCTCTTTTGAGTTTACACGTTTACATAACATCATGCCTTCATTCCCAGAGTGGGGTAGGCAGAGCTATAGAAATACCAAGAAATCTAAAAAGACTTCTTTATAATTCTATAACCACATTTTGCACAATCAGGCCAAGAAGAAGTATTAGTGACAGGTTGCAAGCCCATCGCCTAACAGTACTATAAGTCCTTATTCCCTTAGTCGCCTCTTACGACATCTACGGGAATATATGGAATGGCACTATTCTAACCGGGTAACCATAAATTACAATTTCCAAAAATAGCTCAATCAATGTGACATTCATAAAATAAATTTATTTTGAATTTGAATTTAACAGTCTTTTGTTTAGTCTTGTAAAGAAAGTGGTCTTTGCGTAATACTCGGGGTATCATCTTCAGATGCATCAAGTAAAAACTTTTGAGAATATCTTTATTTCAAACAAAACGAAACTACATAATACTTAGTAGGGGCAAAAGCGCCAAACTGCGCCGCGTGCTGAATTGCCGAACCACACGCATTGTAACGGTTAATTTCTTTGTTTTTTTATTTGTACATCGATGTTCTGATGATACTTTAATTATTAATGCTTGACTTTGGTCGCTTGTAAAAATTACCACTACTACAAAGACGTATTTTGTTATTGGAGTCAATTGTTAATGCATTCTCGCTTTTAGTTGTCTAAGTACAAAAACGCCTAAAGACATGTTTATTATGTTGCCAGAATAAAATGTTTTCTTTAAATAAGCGATTTTGATGACTGAAGGAGTATGCATATAGGGGCTTACTATATGCTCCGAGGGAACAACAATAGTCAAAATGTAGGCGGACGAAGCCACTCGGGCAGAAGCTAGTAATATCTAAATAGCAGGGGACAATCGCACACAAATTTACCTAGGCAACAATAAACATACAACAAACACGATAAACAGAAAGAAAAATTCAAACTTAAATAAAAAGAAAATATCTAAGAATCAGGAATTAGAAGACTCACTTTAAGACAAATATTTGCTCAAATCGGGAATCGAACCCGGGACCTTACATTTACCTGCGTATGTATCTATGTATGGAACTTAAAATTATATTTCGTGCAAGGTGAGCATGAGATTTTGAGTAATATTCTGATGAGTTTTTATATGATTAGGTATTCCAAAATAATTGTTCTCTGATTTCTCCAACAAGAAACTGTATTTTTTTATAAGGAGGAAGGATGGCCGATAAAAAATGTCCGGCTTTTGATTTTGATTTTTTCTGTTATACTTATCTGTTTTACTCTACTCACTTGTCATTGGCGAAATCACTGCGGAATATCGCGGTGAACCGCCATTATTAAAAAAAGAAGACATTTTTTCTACAATTTTAACTATTTTGGTATCGTTTGTCATGGCAACATTTCAATCTAAATGTCATATTTGTGGAATGTGACAGTTTTGCGACTGGTAGTCTATAGTGTATGTAGGAATGTAATTAAAAATAGAAAATTAGTGTTTATATTGGTATAAAACCCGCAATAAACTATGCCAGTCGCTGTCCGCTACAGCTAGTACCCGATCCGCCGTCCCGTCTTCCGCCGTCATGCTGAACGTACACAAATTATGGATCGTGTCGGGTCTCTGTGTTAATGCAATAATAATTTTATATTTCCAGACAGAAATAGTCCGTTTAGAAGACAGTTATCGCAGGCTAGGTGCGTAAGGAACGTGCGCTTTGATCTAACTCAGATAAGAACGCGCCAGATTCACGCTATATTTATCTTTTCGCAGAGTACAAGTTCTCGCAGTCGCACTTGGATTCACGGCAGTTTTTCCCTAAAACTGTGGGAAATAACGTCGAGGACTTGGTGGTTATTTACAATAGGGTTCCAAAGACTGGGTCCACGAGTTTTGTGGGCGTTGCGTACGACTTGTGCAAGAAAAATCACTTTAAAGTCCTGCATATCAACATCACTGCTAACGTGCATGTTCTGTCACTCAGTAACCAATATAAGTTTGCCCAGAATGTCACTAAATGGCAGGAGATGAAGCCAGCGCTTTATCATGGGCACATGGCCTTTCTTAACTTTGATCGGTAAGTGTTTTCTTATGGTTTCTTGTATTAGAATGTTCTGTGCATCATTGATTGATTAGATGAAGACAGAACTTGGCAGAAACATTTTTACAGTTTAATATTGATCCAATAATACCTACTTATTTGATTTAAACAATGAATCTGAAATAATTTGGTAGCTTTTAATGTTTAATTTGTTTAAAGTTAATGGTGTGGGATGGTTTGCACAACTCCATCTGTAGCAGGGGCTCTACTTTGAAATCTGTAATTCAAAATTTGGATTGGTCTGTCACTTTTATGCGGATTAGTTACGCATCAAGAGCTGAAGGGATAGCAATAAATGAAGTTCGAATTACGGATTCTAAAGCAGAGCCCCAGATTGTCTTTATTTATTATGGCCATATTTCCTTTGAGTCAACATACGCTAAGGAATTTGATAGAAGTGCATGGAGCTTACCTGTGCTTTGTTTAAGCCACGAGAGAAAATACTTATTTACTGAACAAATTGTCCTCTTGTGTGATATCCATTGATATATTTCTCTAACAAGTTCTCGGGAGTGTGTAGTAACTTGGCATTGGTTATACAACACCTTAAAAGAAGTGAATGCCATCAATTCAAAATAGAAATAAAGTTTGCTTTCTGTGTCTCAAGGCATCTCTTAGCGTATATTAGTTTATTAATATGGCCCTTGGCCTGTGAAATAATTACATTTTCTAGGAATAAAAGAGCCTGGATCCCCCAAAGATCTGACATTATGTCAAAATTATTACAGGTTTCATAATATTTTGATTCACTCTCACCGTGCTGTGGTAAACTTCAACATTTCCTTGTTAAGAGGATTGTGAAGCAATGCTAAAATGGCGTAGCTGTCAAAAATATTCCATACAAATTTACTTCCGGCCGATAACGTTTCTCACCCCCTAAATGTAATCAGATTTCCACGATTTTTGTCCGTATGTTTCTGCTTTTGTTTCTTCTTATTTTTTTCTTTAAAATGAATATTTTATTGGAAAGGAAAACTTACTGACCTAGTTTTTCATAATATCTACAACATATTAAAAAACCGTTACAATCAGACAATGTTTAAGCGGAGAAAAACGTTATTGCATTTTGTATGGAATTTTTTGCTTCACAGTTTCTGTTAATATACACATCAAATTTCTGTGATATTGTTTGCATGTACAGCATGATAATGTTGATAGCTTATCCTGCCCCAGTAGGACAACTATACTGCTGTTAAACCACAGAAGGCGGTTAACTGCAATGTAATAGTCAATGCATTTTATACTCTATCTGTAGTCCATATTAGATTTAAAATTCTTAAACCTTTACTATGCAGATAACCTACGTCTTTGGTATCATGGTAGTATACAGGGTGGCTTTTATCTATTTAGATACAACAAACATTGTTTGTTCTACTAAATTACAATGTAGCTGCCTTTTAATCTCAGCGAAAGCTTTCGCCGACTACTAGAGAATGCGGTTAACTGCAATTTAGTTGTGGAAGCATTCTATACTCTATTGATAACCACATTCAATTCAATTCAATTTTTGGGAGAATATGGCTCCATCAATGTTTTGATGATTCTGCCAATGTCGAGGTTGGATAGTGCACTGCCATTTGACGTTTTGTCGTGTTCGGTGCGTTGACGGTGTTCGGTGGGATAGAATATAATAAATATAGTTACTTAAATATTTTGCTAAATAAATATTTTGTTAAAGTTTAATATTATTTTTGGACAGAAAGTTATTTAAAATCTTACAATATGGAGTAAATACTAAAGTTAATAGAAACTGAACATTGATTGGACGGCTAATACAATTGATAACCACATTCAATTTAAAATTCCTTATTTAGTGCTACGGCAGACAGTGAAATAGCTCTTAAGGTTACGTTAACCAACTTTACTGAAAGACTTTTTAAGACCTCTTGCGTTGTTTTTTTTTTTTTTTTTTTTTTTTTTTAAATTTGCAATCAGTCTGAGGACTATAAGCAAATCTTTTCTGTGAGCTTGTTGGCGTTGTAGATCTGAAGTCCAGTGACTGCAGATTCTTCATTTTGTATCCCTAGCAAGCATCAGGGGTCGCCTCTTCAGACGACTTGGACATTGGTCCTTTAACAGGTTTTGGGCGAGTTCATTGCAGTGTCTGTCCAGCCTTTTGTAGTACTTCATGCTTATATTGGTAACTTCTTGTTTTACAGTGGGCATTTGCAAATACTCTTGCGTTGTATGTGTAATAAAAATCTTGTTGATGTAAATTTCTGACATATATTAAGTATTTGTTACGTTTACAGGCTGGGAACTAATTCAAAACCCATATTTATTAATTTGATTCGGCGGCCGTTAGACAGACTCGTCTCTTACTACTACTTCTTACGTAACGGAGACAACTTTAGACCACACCTTGTTAGAAAGAAACACGGGGATAAAATAGTAAGTGTTCAAATATTTAGAATAAGAATAGCAGGACTTGTTCTATCAACGTATAATGCACCATACTGTATAAATAATAATTACACAAGCACCGGCAAGATTATTTCCAGGAGCATCTGATCTTCACGCTGGAATTGTTTAATAAAATATACTTTATAACACTGCATCCTTATAATCAGGGAGCGAAACTTTGGTGCCGATGACGTCATTATGACGCAAATTCACATATAGGATGCTTTTATATAAAAACAATATTGCGACTCCCACTGATTCTTAATAATGCTACAATAATAAAGTAAATAATTAAAAAAAATACAAAGACAAAATATTTTATTGGGTAATGTAATTGTAACGAAAAATATTCTGTCCACAAGTAAATAAAAAACATTAAATGAAAATTCGTTCGATTTTGAAGAATGCAGAACGTTTAAAATTCAAACGCAAACATTCAGGACACTCTGTCGAATCTCTATAACCGCACCTGGAGCAAATATTGTTCAAAGTCGACCTTTCTTCATCTAAATCAATATCTTCTGATGGTAAAGACTTCAAAAATAATTAATTGTACAAAACTACTTACTAGAAATCCCAAATTAAAAAAAAACATTCAATTTTCAAATAATAAAATACAAGTAAACTTGTTATTGTCTCAAACCATCTTCTTTTTAATATGACAATGACAGAAAATTATGTTAAGTACCGGCCGTCTCATCTCTAGTGTCAATATCGGTAAACTAAAGAGGCCAATAAGTTGTTATTAGTGATGATGTAAAATCTATGTAAAAACACTCTGTATGTAGCTTGACGTCATACGCCTGTCATCGGCACCAAAGTTTCGCTCCCTGCTTATAATTATAGGTACAAATAACTTTGAAAGGCGGTATTTAGCTGCCTTAAGTTTTTTTGTGCTAAATATTTTTGCACCCCTTCCACCTTTATCTTCAATGCTGTCTTATTGAGTATATAATTATATAATTAATTCGTACACTTGTCTACAAGATGCACAATTTTTCACTTTCCTCAATGTCTCGAGGAAGAGGTCCCTTAAAGGGATAAGAGTTCGCCTCTGTGCATTTTTTTTAATTCCCAATGTTTTGTTTATGTATGTATACATTATATTAATGGTATGATTAATTTATACTATTACTTATTTCTATAAGTAGGCTGATTGAACACTTATAAGTTCTTCAAAAACTATTAAGTGTTCCCGCACGAAAACTATTCAATGTCAAATTCCATCCAAATCTGTTTATCTGTTTATGCGGAATTGAGAGACAAACATGTGGACGAACTTTCACATGCATAGGGACAAAAAATAATCTACTGAATTTGTCTGAATATCTATTTACTTTATTTCTAGACTTTCGACGAGTGCGTAGAGCGCGGCCAGCCGGATTGCGACCCTAATAACATGTGGCTGCAAGTACCTTTTTTCTGTGGCCACGCTGCGCAATGTTGGTGCGTATTGTTAAACACTGTATAGCTTAAAGTAATGATCTGATTTTGTTTTCTTTAGCAAATCTAGTGGTTGTATTTATGCAGGGTCCGTCCGGATCGCTACCATCTTGCCAACAAGTTTCAGTGTTCGCATTATTGTGTTCCGGTGTGGGCATAAGACAACCAGTGAAAACAAGTATTGGATACTTAACTGTAACAAAAATTAGCGCTTTAAAGCTTAATATTTCATAAACGGATCCCTTAATCGAAAAATTGTGTAGACAAACCCGCATTGTTTTTGAAATACCTATCCAACGACACCCAACACTATGGGGTAGACGAGAAAAAAAAATACATCCTCACATAAAGTGTAGGGGAGGCAAACTAACAATTATTTTTTTTTACATTTTATTGTACCACTTTGTTGGTGTGACTAATGGGTTACTAATGTCTTGCACAAAATTTATTCGCACATTTTCGTTTCGCATAGCAACCATTGGCACAATCATCATTTCGCACAATTGCGTTTTGCCTAAATTTCTTGGCACACTATCATTTCGCACAATTTTCTTTGGCAGAATAATACATTGGCATAATGTTGATTAGAACAATACTCCTATGGCCGAATAATCGTATCGCCGAAATTGTTATGGCATAATAATCATTTCCCACAATTTTCATTACAATTTTAATTTAGATTTAGATTTAGATTTAGAAGGAAGTTTTTCTGGGCAGATAAAAAAAATAACCTCGAAGGCCAAGGCGGGAGCTGAGCTCCCGCCTTGGCCTTCTAACCTAACCTATCCGAGTCGGTTCTGCCCTGATTCATCTTGTTCATTCGCTACAAATAAGGAAATTCTGTCTCCCGTAGGTAATGCGGAATGTATATTGTGCTACAGAAAATTCTGCGATATAAAATTCGGCGGAATATATATTGTGCTACAGAAAATTCAGCGGTATAAAAGTCGACGATAGTAGTAGTATGCTATTCAAATTTGTGCCAAATGAATATTATGCGACATAATAATTGTGGTAATTTATATATAATTATGCGATAGTATAATTCGGCTGAAAGTAATTGTGCGAAAACGGTTATGCGAAGTGTATTTCGGAGAACAGAGATTGTGCAAGATAAGGGGTACCCGTGACTACATATTAGTCACGGGTACCCCATAGTTTTATAAAAAAATCTAAAATATTTGTAGCTACAGAAAAAACAGCGGGTTGGCAAATGAATAGATTGCGAAACGATGCATTTGTCAAAGACTTTTCGGCGAAATGGCAGATAACCTTTTTACCCATGTATAAGGTTACAGTTTCGGAAAAAACCGCGGGTTGTCAAATGATATGTGTGTGAAATGAATCCTTTGTGAAATATTGCTTATGAAATGATAGGCTCCGTAAAAAAACCTTGTTAGCCTCCATTACTATTCTAAATACCAAGTTTGCTTTACAGGAAGCCAGGCAACCGCTGGGCTTTGGAACAGGCCAAACACAACATAGTCAATCATTACCTAGTAGTAGGCGTTACTGAAGAAATGCTCGACTTTGTGACTGTCCTAGAAGCAGTGCTACCCCGCCTCTTCAGGGGAGCCACAGAACACTACCTGAACAGCAACAAGTCTCATCTAAGACAAACTAGCTCGAAATTACCACCTAGCAAAAAAACCATAGACACCATCCAAAAGTCTGCGGTGTGGAAAATGGAGAACGAATTATACGAGTTTGCCCTAGAGCAGTTCAAGTTTGTGAAAAGAAAAGTGTTGTTACGTGAAACAAATAGTGTCGATCAGATTTTCTTCTACGAGAAGATACGGCCGAAGTGAGATGGGTAGTTGCATTTCCTTATTATGTAAGTAGAATTTTTGTACTCACCGTAAATGGTAGAACTATGAGCTATGGGACAAAGTATAAGTACCTAAAGGAGAAGTAGTTTTCAAACAAATGTACATCGCGCGGCTTGCATGCGTACGTAACGCGTGTGTACAGCTGTGGGCGGCACTAGCCACACGCACGAAACCCCTCCCTTATCAAAATATATAATGTCAAGTTTTTTTTTGGTTGCGTTCAAAAGTCTTTAGTGACCAAATTGTAAGTCACGAATTCCGAAATTATATTGTTCTTAAAAATAAAGTATTTTAGCGTACTTTATGTCTTTTATATGGCATAAAGTGCGGACAGCCGAAATATAGTACGATACTATATATTATAGTACGAGTGGCAACCCTACTAGCCACTGACATGCAAGCCGCGCGATGTCTTTGTTTGAAGATGAACCACTTCTCCTATACTTATACTTTGGCAGCGATATCTAGTTAGAAAATGACGGTAGACGAATTTTATCTTGTCTTAAGCCTGGTGTGCACGGGTAAAGAAAATTACTTTAGCACTATTGACTATTTAAGTACGATTTACACAGACCAAGCGCGAAGAGATCGCGAATTAGTAGATGCGTCTCCTAAAATCTGCTGGAAACCAGCTGTATGCCAGTTCGCCAGCGCGCTCTCATGACTTACCTACATTCTAAGAGCGAGCATTAACGCTGAATTTTATTTAAAAAAGTGGAACGAAGCGTATTGCGCGCGACATCACCCGAGTGGATCGGTCAAAGCTGTGCTAATTCCATGCAATAATAGAATATTGTGCATCAAGGGAAGGAAGAAGGGGATAATTAACATGAATATTAGAAGGCTTTTAATGACTCGAGTTTGTTATCTCCTTACTGCCCGCGATACACAATGGATATCATCACATTTGCAAGGAAACAAAAAAAATATCGACTATTAAAGAAAACAACAATAAAAAATTAATGGCAATCAAAACGCTAAAAGAGATTGTCATCATGACAACTCAACTTTTTTCAATATAGTCTTCCACAGATAAGAACTGCCATTAGTTTTCAAACTTGACAGGCCATACTGCCAGATTGTACCGATTTTCAATATACAATTTAGTAAAAATAATTGCAAATGTCTCTGAAATAATAGTTAAATATAAATATAATGCAGTTAAATGTACCGTATAAGTTTTATGTACAGTGTAATTGGTTTGTAGCCAAGTTTCCAATATAGGAAATAAACCTTGGCTGATTTTACACCTCCGTAGTCTGAAATGATGTACTAGTGGGTTCTATATTTTAAAACTAAACCCATTACTCCCTCGGGAGTTAAATAGGCTATAACTGCCCTATACGCCTGCGTGTTATGACACCCTTTCCGAGCTTGTGTGATGAAAAAATAATTACCTTTAGCACTTTGTAGAATCGGTACAGTAGAGAACTAAACTTTGTAAGAGTAGATAGCATCAGTTACTTTACCATTTGCCTTCCTCTACACTTTATGGCTAGCACAAGATGTATTTTCTGGCTTGTTGCTCAGTGCTTCTGTACCGTTGCAGGCTAGATAGAAAGGGAGATCTGAGTGACAAACAAGTTGCGAACAACTTGTGCTAGCCCTACAGGCGTCCATGTGCTGTGTATTTCGATATGGCGTCCATTTTTTGTGTAGGCAGTTACTCCGCCAAAACTAAGAAACTTGAATTGTATTCATTGGCTAATTTAGTTGACTATACTCGTGTACATCGGGCTTTATGTCTTTATTCAAGCAAGTTGTGTATATTATGCGGTTTCATACTCGAATGCCGCATAGACGATCGTGGTAAATACTGGGAACGAACATTACCTAATTATTACTTGTAAAAGCAGTCTTATAGTTATGTAGTTTAAAGTAGGTATATCTGTTCGCTATTAACGAAGCACTGATTCAAATTGTAACCCATAGGGAACAAACTCGTATAGAATAAACCGACATGCCTATTGTGCGGAAAGTGATTTGTCTCCACTATTACTATTGAAACGAACAAAGACAGTATGATAGGTATATTTTTTTTTTTTTTTTTTATATATATATGAATACGATTTGACATTCCATATGACTTGTTTAAGGCATTATTAACTGTTTAAAAATGTGAATTTCAACCGTGCCTGGTTCATTACTCCTTTTAAAATGTTGTCGTCCAAAATAAACCCTAAATTTTACGAATTACAGGTGTCATTGCTGACATGTTAGACATGTTTCCATTTTTTTTTATGATGATTACCGTGCTTATTTTTTTTCCCAGTTATTTTTCCGAAACGGTTTTCTCAAAATTGCAGATTTTCGAATTTACAGTAATATCGAAATAGGTAGGTATTAGTACTTATGTAGGTTTAGGTTATGTTAGTTTTGCTGCTGGCCCGCTAGCTAAAGGATTTAGAAAGAAATAAAATATATTGATTTGGGGAACGGGAGAAAATGCGACAGAAAAACGTCTAGAAAAACACGACTATGAAAAGTAACTTTGGGAAAACACACGAATAGAGATTCAGCTACTAAGACATAAAGATTAAGGTAAACTATAACAACATTTTTTAGTGTCAAGTTTGTGTGCAAGCTCATTATTATAGGCCAACTGTACTTATTTGTTTAAATCTAATTAAAAAAAAAAAAAACAAGACAATGATTGCGATTTAGTAATCATCTCACGTTACAGGAGTACTGGATCAGATACGGTGGCGAAGACTTATGCTTAACGTCTGTCTGTCATTCATTGTAATTAGAGATCGGACTTTTTTATGCAAACGTCATAAGAAAAAGTACTATTTGGAGTTATTTTTTTAGTAAAAGGTAAAATAAGATACGAACTTTTGGTTATTATTTTCAAAGTGCGTTATTAGAAAGTAGCATTTCAAATTCCAAATACAAAAATTATTAAAGTTCCATACACTGTTTATGTTGGTAATTTTGCTAATTACGAGGGGCAAACCGAAATGATCGGGAATTTAAAAAACTATGTACACTGTATATATAAATTATGTTTTATTGTTTTTCGAAGTATTCTCCGTTGCAATTGATGCACTTTTGCATTCTTTTAAACCAGTCATTGAAACAGTTATTCCAGTTTGAACTAGACATTGCCAGAATGGCCGAATTATAGGCTTCTACGGCGGCTTCTGGGTTTTCAAACCGCTGACCACGCAATAAATCTTTAATTCTAGGGAACGTAAAAAAAACATTTGGACTTAGGTCAGGGTTGTATGGAGGATGAGACATCAACTCAACGTTTTCCTCGTTCAAAAACTGTTTAGTTGTATGGGCGGTGTGGGAGCTCGCATTATCGTGGTGTAAGATGACGCGGCGTGTCGGGTTCCCTCGGCGAAGATCGGCCAGCATCTGTGGCAAACAAACTGTGATATACTAATCAACGGTAACCGTTCTTTGTTCTTGTAAAGGAATTGTGGCAATATGTCCTTTTTTTGAGACGAACGAAGCAACCATCTTCTTCGACACGCTGCGGGAACGCACAACTTTCGTTGGTTTGACCTCGCCATCGAAGACCCAAACTGCCGACTGGTGCTTTCTTTCAGGCTCATAGGAATAAATCCAGGTTTCGTCACCTGAGACAATATTATAAACAGCTTTTGACTTTCCTCCATTGTAGCGTTTCAGAGTAGATCGGCACCAATCAACACGAACCGCCTTTTGCTCTTCTGACAAGTTATGGGGTACCCATCGGGAAAACAATTTTCTGACACCCAACTCACTATGTAAAATAGTATGGATTGCAGTCATTCCAATGCTTATGGTTGCCCGAATCTGCTCGTATGTCACATGTCTGTCTTCTTTGAGTATTTTTTCCACAGCCGCGATGTTTTCAGGCGACACCGCTGTTTTCGGCCGACCTGTTGAAGGTACGGTGCTGAGAGAGGCACGACCCCGCCGAAACTCTGCATACCAACGATATATTGTCGTTTGACTAGGTGCTTCAATTTTATATATAGAAACAAGCTCATTGAGACACTCATCTGGAGATAAGCCTCGACGAAAGTTGTGATAAATAATTGCACGAAAATTTCACGCGTGAGCTCCATTTTGTTCACCGACTTGCCAATTTGAAAGTGGAATAAAAAAAATATTACGTTATTTTTTTAAATTGTTAAAACGGCATCGTGATTGTCAGTGGCCAGTACGCATATGATAAAAAAGGTTTTATTGTAACTTAGTTTAAAGTACTCTATTCCCGATCATTTCGGTGTGCCCCTCGTATGACCGTTTTTCAAAAGGGGATAAAGATCAAATTTCAAATTGATATAGTCCGAAACGAACCTCTAGGTCCGTACTATGGGCTATTAGGCAACCATAAACGGTATACAGGGTGTTAGGTAATTAGTGGATAAGCTGTAGTAGAGAGGACAATAGAGAGATCTCTCTCCAGGCGGGTGTTATGCCTGGGGACCGAAGTCCATTTGGATGAAGTTGGAAGTTGTATATAAGTCAACCGACTGAAGAAACTTCGTTAGCGCGATGTAGCGCACTGTCAGATTTAGTTGCGCTGTCTGCCGCTGGTGGCGCTGGCGAGTTGTTTGTTAGAAGTTGTCACTAGATGTCGCTAGGTCGCCACAAAGCCGTGACCTGTTGATGGCGGGCACTTAGGACGTTCCGAAAAAGCTAAATTAGTCTTAGTAAAAGGTGCATTGTTTTGTAATATTTTTGGTTCAGGGTACTAATGTCGTTTCATACATTATAAAAACAAAAAAGTCAAAATATCTCGAAATCAGTGCCACTTTTACTAAGACAAATTTAGCTCTTTTGGAACGTCCTAAGTGCCCCTATCAGCAGGTCTCAGATTATCCTGATTACAAGACTGAGAAACAAATACTCAAGCTATTCACTTAATTATTTGCCCTTACGTGACCTGGCACCGCTAGCGTCCTCACTACAGTTAGGCTAAACGGTTTAATAATAATGAGAATAAGGAGGTAACGATTTTGTCGGGGCACTATTGTATGATACTAATTAATAAAATGTAAAAATAAGGCAAATATAACAAACAAACAAAGTTCAGTTTGTACCCACAACGCTTCCGAATTTAGTGCGAATACAAAAAAAATACAATTTTATTATTTTGAAAGAAAGAAAGAAAGAAATTCATTTATTTTGCAAACAATTAACAAACCTAAGGAAACTACAAATACATAAGAATTGGACACAATTGCATGCAAAAATGGATACCACTCAGCATGAAGTCGAGTCGCTTGTGAGCGCCACGACGCTGGTCTTCCGTGGATCCTGGCGCCCGCGTGTGCGAGACAGCGAACAGGGAATTACATAATTAGATAATTCATATTTAATTTTCTTTCAAAAGTTGGTACCTTATGTTTAAATCAAAATAGAATATTCCTGACACTGTACTTTGCTCCTTATATCATTTCTTATTTGTATTAATAAGTACGATCTCTAATTATTATTAATAATAAGCTTCATGTGATATTTTTATAATCCATCCAACGATTTGTTGACTCAGTTTAATTAGAGAAATATTATTTCGCGTTGTAATTTTGATATTGTTAATATTTTAAATGTTATTTTGTATGTGGTAGTAATTAAGTTTATTAACTCATTAATTTACATTTATACTTAAATAATTTTATCCTAATGCGCATTCGAGACTCATGTTATTAATTATTATGATGTGTGTATTATTGTTTCATAATGTTACAAATTAATCACGATAGCGGCACTTGGTCGTTTAAGTGTACGTTAAAGGCCAGTATCTGTCTCTCGCACTTACTTTGTTTTGCCTGTATTAGTGTCCCCTCTCTTCCTCCATTCGTCCCAGATTTTCCAATTGATGGTTAGATCGAAATGGGTAAGTATGTTGGTTTACCGCACTTACTGGTTTTATCTACGTTTGTTCTCATCGTAAAACACGTCTAAAGCTTGCAAACACAACGCCACACGCCAAATTGTTGCATAAACATACGCGTGTGAGGCAGCGTGCTTGCCGCGAGCCGACATTTCAAAATGGCGTCGGTCACGATGACAGCTGCGGCCGCGGAATTATTAACAAAAATAAGAAATCGCTTCGGTGGTGGAACGGCTCAGCAACTTTATCAAATTTGCACGCGGCTCGCCCACAGACTTGTTAGAACTTGTCGTTCTGCCCGCGGCACGCTCGGATACACGTCCAAATTATGCGAGGCACGCACACCGAGGCGCCTTTGAGCACGGTGCTCGCGCACAGCGCGTGAGCGCGTACGAATTTGAGCAAAATAGGTGGCCGTGCATGCCTCAACCCGAGGCTGCTCTAATCCGTACCCACCTTATGATAGGCCTGGTGACTTGAGCCATTGTGAAATGCTTGATAGCGTATTATCCTTCCGTACGTATTTGATGTAACTACAAGATGTGTCACTTACATTGTTCTGCACGTGACTTCTTTTACGTTTACCATCCCACGGGAACTGTGTTTTTTTTTCAGGATAACAGGTAGCCTAGGTATATGCTAAGGGTATAACTATATTCATTTCAGAATTTCATCCAAGTCCAAGTCTATAGCCGTTTCAGCGCGAAAGAGTAAGAAATATAACTCACACACGCTCACGGACTTTCGCATTTATAATTTAAGTGTGATTGGCTTTTGTCTGGGACGTCATCCGCGCAGGATTTGTTTGTCACTATTACTTTGGACTTTGGTCCAATTTTCTGTGATAAAAAGTAGGTACCCTATGCTAGAACTGACTATCTATGTATCAAATTTCATCAAGATTGGTCGACGCGTTAAACTGTTAAAAAGGTACAAACAAACACACTATCGCATTTATTATTTAAGGATAGTAGCCTGTTACGTGAAAACGATAAAAATGCTCCAACAAATATAGGTATTTAATAATTGTTTTATCCATTTAATAACTTAAATAGATAAAAACTCCCGATATTATAACTTTAAATCCCTCTATTCCTGAGCTGAAAAGTCCTAAACGGCCCGACCGAGATCCATGAAACCTAGCTAAAACCACCCTAAATAAACCAGCTTTCTATTTAAAAAACTGCGTCCGAATCGGTCTAGCCGTGTGCGAGCTACGATGCAATATACTGGGTAATTTTTTTATCAGTGCACAAATTTTAACATATGATTTTGTATCGTTAATATAATATATTACGACAATAAAAAGAGTTCAAATTTTTTTGTTGCAAATGATCTCTGTTTTACCTTCTCGTGTGGACACAAAGTCGCACTAGAAATGATGACATGGGTTGTCAAGCTGTAGGTATGCGATACACTGTATTGATATTCGACATTTGAAATTTCATGTACAGCTTATCAGACAACAAGCCCCTCTCCTACTGATATTCTAAATTTGAAATTTCATTTATTAACTTACTTAACAACACTCCCCTCTCCTCGCACCCCTGCATTAGAGGGTCCATGAATATCGTTAAGTTAGTGGAAACATTAAATCGGCAATATCTCTAAAAAAAATTAAGCTAGAGTAAAAATAACACAACATGTGTTATTGATTATTGATTAACAATAGCGAAGCAAATATTAAAATTTGTGCACCTATTAAAAAATTACCCTGTATAGATGCACACCACCCCGATAAAGCTCCTGTATTTAATTCTTCGTAATGTCCTGCACGTGTTTTTCCGTGTTGCGACGTTCAACAACCAACGATCACCTTAGCCTACTTCTTAAAACAAATACTATTTGAAATGTAGATTTTACAAGCCATGTCGTATTAGATCTTATAAGCACAAGATAGAGTCGCGATCGCGCTGCATTGCGATTCTGATCGATAATAGCAAGTTGAAGTAAGTTATTGTTTTGTTTTAATAATTAATTCGCGTTTAAGCGGGTAGATCAGAGGATCGATTTTATACGTGGGGTAAGTAAAATTTTGTTTTAAGAATTATGGCTGACTCAGTGGGATGAATCGGCTCCCATAAAATATAAGTAGTAGAAGTTTAAAAGTACGTAATTTTGTTTTAAAAGGTTTTACTACTCATTATTATAGTGGGGGGGGGGGACAATCTGGGGACAATCTCACAAATTGACCTTGTCCCAAAGTAAGCTCTAGGGGCTTGTACCAGAGGCATCGATAAACATACTTAGAAAAATAAATAAATACTTATATACAAAGAGAACAAATACTCGCGCTCCAGACAAATTTTGCCCTGATTTGGAATCGAACCTAAGACCGCTAGCTTCGTAGGCAGGGTCACTACCAACTAGGTTTAGTCGTCTGTTAGTGTATGAGTTTGAGAGGATATGCAATAGAAACTGACGAGTTATATATTTTGTGCCTAAAATTAATCACTACATAGTATAAAACAAAGTCAATTCCCGCTGTCTGTCCCTATGTATACTTAGATCTTTAAAACTACGCCTCGAATTTCGTAGCGGTTTTTTTTAATAGGTAGAGTGATTCAAGAGGAAGGTTTATATGTGTAATATTTTAACCCGGAGCGAAGCGAGGGCGGGTCGCTAGTTATAAGTATTTGCACGGATATAAACGCCAATAAATGTTACTGTACCGCTATTTATAAGTATTTGCACGGATATAAACGCCAATAAATGTTACTGTACCGCTATTTATAAGTATTTGCACGGATATAAACGCCAATAAATGTTACTGTACCGCTATTTATAAGTATTTGCACGGATATAAACGCCAATAAATGTTACTGTACCCCGTATCATGACTTTTCGTGTCTTCTCCACAAAAAAAAAAACTATGCCATATTTTGCAATGTACTTACTGGCGTTGCGATACAATTCAACACATCCAAATAATGTAGGGACATTATTTTGTTATCCCTGGAATTTTCGATACGTGTAATTCAAAATTGTGCTTAGTTTAAAATTATGTATAATTATATAATAAATGCGAAAGTGTGTTGGCCTCCCCAGTCCCCAGGTTTGTCGCTTAAGAAAATAATACCAAATACAAAAGGGACTCTGTAAATAATTAGACAAGGTTCAAATTACAATGCTACTTAAATAGGTATTGGGTCTTAAGAGTACTTGTTATCCCGTACAACAAGAGAAACAGGGGATAGCGATAAACGACTTCTGCGTTGATGAAATCGCGGGCAAACAGCTAATACAAAACAACTTAGATTTTACGATTTGAGACTTTGTTAAAATAAAAGATGTCAGTGCAACTATATATTAGGTAGGAAGGTAGTCACGCACAAATCGTTAGTTTAGAAATAACAACTCCGAATCAACTTAATTGTATAATTATATAAACAATTAGCAGGCAATTTATTTAGTCGCCGTAATTAATTAAAAGTTATATTAACCCCAGTTTATTATACAAGCATATTTTTTGACTATTCTAAGTAAAAAAATAAGTCCGGTCAAGTACGAGTCGGACTCGCGCACCGAGGGTTCCGTAACGCCCGACTTACACGCACTGTTTTTGTTATTAGTTGTTTGTTCATTAGTATTTACTTGTATGAATGTAAAAAAACGTGAAATAGAATCGTTTCTTGTTTTTTTTTATTATTCGTTCAGTAATTCACCGTTTTAATTACACATATTCGCTAAAGAAAACCGGCTATCTATCACGACTCAAAAGATCCTCTAAAGGTAAGACAGACGGACAGATGAACCTTAAAAACTACAGTATAAAAATAAGTAAGTACGAAAAATTTTGCTGTCGCCTCCGTCGCGTCCCCTTTTATTTTCTGCGCAGTTTTTTTTTCTGTGCTTTACATGTGCATTAAATTCTTTAAATTGATGCTTAGCTTAGTTCAACTATTTAAAAATAACACTTCTTCAGTTACAGATTAGACGACACGTTGGCCTAGTTGGGAGTGACCCTACCTCTGAAGCCAGCGGTCCTGGGTTCGAATCCCAGTAAGGGCAGATATTTGTGTGAAGAGCGCGAATATTTGTTCTTGAGACATGGATGTTTTCTATGTATTTAAGTAAATATTTCTCTATATAAGTATGTTTATCGATGTCTAGTATCCAAAGTACAAGCTTAGAGCTTAGTTTGGGACTAGGTCAATTTGTGTAAAATTGTCCCCCGATATTTATTTTATTTATTTATTTATAGTTCACTGTAGGTGTAAGCGGTCCAAAACGGTTTTTAAAATAACCACCATGGCTGTTACCACGACATGCCTAAGCAATTCAGTTTAAGATGAGTGTAAGGGACAGAGCTATAACAGCTACACGGCTCTGTCTTTCTTTCACCGTAAATGGAATTGCTTAGCTATGTCATGGTAAGCCCCGAGGTCGGGGTGAATATAAGAGACAAAAATATTCTCCGATCTAAGATCTCGTCAAAAAGTTTAAAATAAAAAAATAGGGGTTGTTCCCATCTTCCAACCTATCCAACCCAGGTATATGGAAAATTAAAGTCACTTGTCTTGTCCTGAATATTTAATTGTGTTCTCGACTTAAATGTCCTGACTCTAATAAAATGATCGGTTCTATGCCCTGTTGCACAATCGGCGAAATGCATTCCTGACTCAACATAGAGCTGTGTCACAGTCGCGTTATCAATACGAATCGTGAGAATTGTCAAACAACATGTCACTGCGACACAGTTCTATCGTGTTTCTTATTTCCGTTAGTGCATCACGCGACTGATAAATCATAATCCTTGGCAAGCACCGGAATAAATTCATTTCTCCCACGGGAATCATTACGAGACCAGACTATTATATAAATACTTTTTTTTTTTTAGCCTATTTTGGTGTCCCACTGCTGGGCAAAGGCCTCCCCTCTTTTTCGCAATTCGTCCCGGTTGAGTGCATGCTCCCGCCATCGCTTTGAAACCATTCGTTTTTCGTTTTATAAATACTAAGAAATAAAATTATATCTTTAAAAGACCTGATTCATTTATTTGTTTTCGGTTTAACGCAAATAAATAATAAGAAACTGTTCTTCCATACATTTAAGTGTTTGATTGTGTATATAGTCGACTACATGTATTTGAATAGCAATTTTACACCGTAACACTGTAGCTATTAGGTAGAAAATCAAATGTTATCTTTACCATCTGTGAAACGTTATACATAGTACAAGGTTATTATCTTAGAATATATTTGTCTATTTCTAAATATATATGACCATGATACTTCATTAAAGAAAATATGCTATTTATTACAATAAACGGCCTGGTTCAATGATGATTCACAGCATAATGTGCTTTTAACTAAAATATTTTTTCATTATAACTTTTTGGACATAATTATTACATATCATCATTAGGGCTGTAATCATTATTAATTATGTAAAATACAAACCGATCTAATAATATCGATAAAAAAACTACATTAAAAAGAGCAAAACGAATATATATTATATAACAATAAGCAATATTTTATGTACTTAACATATAATGGCACAGTTATATTTTTTGTTTGTATGTTTGAAAAATATGTTACGATAACTTGATGTTTGGTTACAGTTGTATGTTATAGCAATAGCTCTTTAAACGTAGAATCGAATTAGATATATAACTACTGTTTTAGTTAAGTAGCTAAATTATTTAGTCAGAATCTCTGCACTTAGTTTTTCACGCAAATGTAACAATAAAAAACTTTTATTTTGAGTATTTTTTCATTTAGTCCTTCGACCCGGATATTTTAGTCGTTCGGACCGTTCGTCTTTCGTAGTACATTCGTGGTGTTTTAAGTGGTATGAGGGTATGACCCATCAATTATTAGGTCGGGTGAAATGATTCTTGGTATTTTATATGAAAACTTAACAGGGCGCCTAGAGCGAGGTGCATCTTTGACATAAAATTTCCAGATTTAAAACGCTAAAACCAACTTTGTGCTACTCATACTGACACTGTATTAGGTCCATAAAATTCTCATATTTTTTTTGCGGCTTGCGTTGCATTTTTTTTTTGTAATACATTTTAGTGGTGGTAGGACCCTGTGCAAGGTCTGTCCGGATCGCTACCACCATCTTATCCATTAACGACCCGCCAAGCAACAGTGTTCGCAGTGTTTCTGTGTGGGTATAAGAAAACCGATGAAGTTACTAGCATAGAGGCATTCCGTATTAGTCCTCAGGGTTGGCAACGCATTTGAGGTCTTAGGATTATAGTTTTGAGAATTCAAATGTCTATGTATCTCAGATTCCACTTACCGTCAGGAGGCCTGAGAGCTCGTGTGCCTTCTCCTAACCATTTTTTTTTATCGAATTTCTTTATTACATTCTCTAATTTTGACAGAAAGTAAAAAAAAAGAAAATAGTGGGAAACAACATTTTACTAATATGTTTATTTTTTGAAATGTAACCTTTTTAATGTCATCAAAACCAGCCAGATACAAATAGTACACCCAAAGAGATTTTATTACAAGTTTATACATACTAAATGCGAAAAGACTTTTTCCCCGACGATTTTAAAATGGTGAGACTTCCGGGTTTTAGATTTAAACTAATATTTAAAGATGACAGGCTGTAAGTTTAGTCATGACGATGACAGTCATGCCCCAATAACACAAAACGGTTCTACCAGTAAATTACCTCAAAACACCAAAAGTTTTGTCAAGTAATTACACTAACTTTCTTCGACTCGAGAATTAGGCGACATACTTTAATAGCTTCTTACATTTCTAAGAACTAGTTAAATGCGACAATTACATACGTAATTTTTAAATATTAGATGTGCCCTCGGACCTGGGTAGGCTGACAAATATTACTAACCCCAATCGCTATTATGGGACTTTCTTGGCAAATACAATTAGTCACTTGCAGCCGCCTTGCATTTACACGATAATTACCCACACGACTTCATTCAGGGCGACGCTTGTTCAATTATTCAATCGTTTCGACTTCTCTCTCACACCTCCAGCGACAGCTGCATGTAAGTGGGACGGCTACAGTTTCACCTGATGTTAACTTATATGTCGGCGGTGACCAGTCGCGTTTCAGAGCTGCGCGAGGACGGTCGCCCCGCAATGCCTGCTCCGTTCGCAAACATATGTGCAATCACGAATATAAAATTCGAGTCGAACCGTCGCCAACGAGGTGCTAAACTCAAAATGAGATAGATGCTGGTTTCAAAGGATTTTAATTATTATTTCTAAGCCGCGAAGGTCGCGTCCTTCAATCGATAAACGATTAATTGTTACACCGTGCGATTGTCCGCGCGGTAAACATCCTATCGCGTAAAGTCTAAATATTACATTCAAAGTGCCAATTAAAATTAGTCAAAGTTGCTGCACACTGTCACGCGTGGGAGATTGTTTCAAATTCCTATCTTCATGGACTATGGGCATCTGTTTGGATACTGGTAAGTTTTGAAACCCACGTTGGGCGCCATTTAAGTGAAAATGAGTGGCGACAAAAGTTACAACGCAAATTAACTTTTACCCGCGCAGAAAAGTTTGCTGAAAGTTTTGGCGGAAAGTAAACATGGCCGCGACGCGGCGTGCGCGAAACGTCAGGTGGTTTCGCCGGCTAATATTCGTAGTAGTTACATTAGAAACGGTAGCTATAACAGTTGAGTTTAGTAAAAAAGGAGCATTTTATAAGTACAGAAAGTATCTTATTGGTTTACTGCCCTAAAAATTTTAGTCGGTTTTGATTTGTTTCTATTTTTGAAAATATCGGGCAGACAAATTCAATTGTTCTAGCCAGGTATAATTGATTGGAAGTAGTGATAAAAAGGCCGCTCAAGTGCGACTCGGGTTCCATACAGTCAAGGTCATAAATATGTATACACTTTAGTACCTTGTCACTTTAATCGCTGTGACAATTTCATATGGCAGTTGAAACATGACGTTAAATAGACAAGGTACTAAAGTGTATACATATTTATAACCTTGACTGTACCAACTTATAAGAATGTAAAATTGTATTGGTGGATTTCCCGGTGGATTTAACATTTTTTCTTTCATAAGATCCTTCTCCTGATGATAACGAACACAAAAAAAAGAATTAGCGAAATCAGTCCAGACGATCATGCGTTATGCCGTGACCAAGGGAAATAGGGATTAATTTTTATGTAATTATAGCGGCTTCGCCCCGCTGCAAATTTCTGACTTTCCCGGAAGTTATCCGATTTTTTCTCGAACGAACATATTAAAAAAAGAATTGGTAAAATTGGTCCAGGCGTTGTTGAGTTATGCGCTTACCAACACATTTTGCTATTCATTTTTATATTATAGAAGAGAGGTACAAATATGTACGACACTAAAACAAGTTAGTTTTATTTTCTTTTAATCTCGCGGACATAATTCTAGGTGGATTAATAAGGGATAAGTATAGTTATGAACTTGCCAATCAAATATTTGACATAATACAATTACTGATATAGATATATGTACCTAGGTGCATGCCTTTTATCCATTTAGCCTTTATCCCGTTTGAATAACCAACATCCATATCTTCAGTTTACATTTTTCGTATTGTTAAGATCACGGTCTAATAAAACAAGGTCTTGTTTCCGAAAAGGGTCACTTTCTAAGTAATCACACAGTAGATTCAATTTAAAAAGCGTAGCAGCAAGTAACATAATATAAAAGTTCGTTGTAGCTTTGATCAATGTTTTTATGACGTATTAAAAAAAACTACTTACTAGATCACGTTCAAACCAATTTTCGGTGGAAGTTTGCATGGTAATGTACATCATATATTTTTTTTAGTTCTATCATTCTCTTATTTTAGAAGTTACAGGGGGGGGACACATTTCAACAATTTGGATGTGTCTCGCGCAAACTGTTCAGTTTAGAAAAAAGTGATGTTAGTAACCTCAATATCATTTTTGAAGACCTATCCATAGATACCCGACACGTATGGGTTTAATGAAAAAAATATATTTGAGTTTCAGTTCTAAGTATAGGGAACCCCCAAAATTTATGTTTTTTTTCTATTTTTGTGTGAAAATCTTAATGCGGTTCACAGAATACATCTACTTACCAAGTTTCAACAGTGTAGTTCTTATAGTTTCGGAAAAAAGTGACTGTGACATACGGACGGACAGACAGACAGACATGACGAATCTATAAGGGTTCCGTTTTTTGCCATTTGGCTACGGAACCCTAAAAATCTCCGTTCATCATAAGGGTGAAGCCAGACGAGCATAATTTCTGCTACATTCGGTTTTATACAAAACTCCTGTTTAGTTCACACGGTGGCGCAAAATGAGTTGGACTTTTATACACGACTCACAACTCAAAACGCTCGTCTGGCTTCACCCTAAGAATACTCAAGATAGTTTAATTTAAAATAATAATTTCATATTAGTAATACATCTAATATATAAAATTCTCGTGTCACAATGTTCGTTCCCATACTCCTCCGAAACGGCTCGACCGATTCTTATGAAATTTTAGATGCATATTCAGTACGTCTGACAATCGGCTACTATCTATTTAATTTTCATACTCCTAAGTGAAATGAAAGAAACAAGAAAGAAAAATGCAGCGGGCGAAGCCGCTGGCGAGTCGCTAGTCTAATATATAAAATTCTCGTGTCACAATGTTCGTTCCCATACTCCTCCGAAACGGCTCGACCGATTCTTATGAAATTTTGTGTGCATATCGGGTAGGTCTGAGAATCGGCCAACATCTATTTAATTTTTCTATACCGCTAAGTGACATGAAAGAAAAACAATGCAGCGGGCGAAGCCGCTGGCGGGTCGCTAGTTTATACATAAAAGTTAAGTACATTGTCATTCAGGTTAAGTGCATAATTAAGTACATATTTTGTTTATAAATCGAATCTTAGAAATAATTATGTCAATAATTACAAAATAAAAAATAAATAACAATCATTAAACCTAAATTAAGAGGCCGTATACGAAATTTTGCCGGTTTTGCTTATTTTCGTGATTTTACATTTAAAATACTGCTTTTCTATAAGTTTTAATGCACATCATGAAATATCATTACATTTATGATCGAATAAATGAGTTACGAATGAATGAGCTAGTTTTTTTATTTTTGTCGAGTGTTATAATGCGAAATTTAGGTTGTTTTAAAACATTAAATATTTCAATTTTTTCTTAATTTTTTGGATGTTTTTTAAGCTACTGGATTGATTTTGAACTGAAGTTTATTACTGTTGTTTTCATTATATGAACGAGAGTTTTAAATAGCCGAAATCAGAAACAATTTTTTGCTCATTTTCTATAAAATTTTACCAAGTTAGTTATTTTTTTCACAAAAAAGTTATATAAAGGTGGTAAAAAGTGTTTCATACATTTTTTAGACGACAGCTACAGCAATAAATTGTAATTTTTTCATACCTTGTAGACGTTAAAACGATTCGTAAATTTGCGATATTCTAAACCTCTTACATCAAAATTCACAAAAAAGTGGCCGGTTTCAGGTCGATTAATCAAAATCAAATAATAAAAACAAAAAAGTAGCCCATACATTTGTTGAAAATTTAAATTATCTTTCGTGTTGCGCATTCAATTTTGTAGAAATAAAGTATTTCAACTGTAAAATAACGTCTGTAAAATTACGTAAATCAGCGAAATTGGCAAAATTTTGTATACGGCCTCTAATAAATAATGTTAATAATTACAGGTCAATGTCATCAAGATATTCATTGACGGAATAGTAAGCCTTCTGAGTCAGCCACCCCTTAAGTTTTTGTTCAAAACAAGGTGTAGACCTGCATCCCCTAATTTTGGCCGGGATTTAAAAAATTAGCGGACCCATGACGAGCAACGACTTGTTGCACTTCTGCAGGCGTTGTCGAGTAGTGGCTAATACCTACCTGTTCCCTACGGTTACATTTCCGCTGCCCTATCCATTGTTTGAATATTGTGGGTTTGTGAAAAAGTTTTTTCACAAACCAATAATATTTAAAAGACCTATCCAACGACACCCCACACTATGGGTAGACGAGAAAAAAAATACATCCCCACGTTACGTGAAGGGGATGTACTCTAATTTTTTTTTTTGCATTTAATTGTACCACTTTGTTGGCGTGACTAATATGCATATTCATGCCAAATTACAGCTTTCTAGTACTAAGACTGCGCTAGGCTGCGGACGGACGGACATGGAGAAACTATAAAGGTTCCTAGTTTTACTACGGAACCCTAAAAATGGGGGTTGGGGGTAGGAGAATGAAAAATTGTTTATTTACGTCATATTCTCAGACTTGAATATACACTCATAATTTCATAAGAATCGGTAGAGCTGTTTCAGAGATATGAGAAATTTATACATTAGTAGAAGAGATAGTCGGATTTATTAATAGGCCGGTTATAAATCTGCCAATTTGACGATTTATGGCATTCCATTCAAACCTATGGAAACCGCATATATCGCTCTCGCTCAGTATGATTCCGCCAATGATTTCCAAATTGTCGCAGTATCAGTTAGACGTGTTAATTTCGTGTACTGTTCATTAATCATTACTCCTCGGGCTCAGAACCTTGGCAATGTCCGTCCGGATCGCTACCACCATCTTATCCTTTAATCTACCGCCAAGCAGCAGTGTTCGAATACTACCGTTGAAATGACTAGCATAGAGGCATTCCATCTTGGTCCTCAGGGTTGGCAACGCGTTAGCGGTCTTGGAATTGCATTCTTAAGATTGTAGTTAGCATGCAAATGTCTATGGGTCACAGATCCCACTTACCACCAGGTGGCCTGTGTGCTCGTTCGCCTTCTTCATGCCATAAACAACAAGTTAAAATTTCAAATGTCTAAGGACGTTTGATATTTCTATGCCATAATCAAATCGTTTTTAGGGTTCCGTGCCCTAAGGGTGCCAACGGGACCCTATTACTAAGCCTCCGCTGTCTGATCGCCCGTCCGTCCATTTGTCTGCCAGCGGGCTGTATTTCATGAATAATGAGCGGACGACGGATGCAAATTACGTCAAAATCATGTTAAACGATATACATAACATGGATATGACTACAATTGGATTAAAAAAGAGAACATAATTGCAAAATAGTTAAATAATTTGGTTATTGTAGTAAATAGTATTGTTTATTTCTATGTTACATATTTTCAACCCATTCCTTTTATGCTTTCTCTGTACATCAACAGATGTTAGAGGTTCGTATTCATAAAGTGATACTTCACCATTATTAGCAGACCCCGTACTTTTGGTGCCGCTGACGTAAAAGAGACGTCATTTCACATACAGGAATTGTTTTATATTACTACCAGTAATTTGAGTTACCAAATTGACATTTCTTTTTTAAACTCTCAATGTATAAAAAACAAGTAAATAAAAATACATGTTTTGTGTTGCATTTCGATATTATTATTTCAGTTTACATATTACGTAATTTGCTGTGTAAGTGAAATAAATAAATATCACAGGACAATCTCACACAAATTGACCTTATCCCAAATTAAGCTCTAAGCTTGTTCTATGGACAACGATTAACATACTTATATAGAGAAATACATACTTAAATACATAGAAAACATCCAAGACTCAGGAACAAATATTCGCGCTCATCACACAAATATCTGCCCTTACCGGGATTTGAACTCAAGACTGCTGGCTTCGGAGGCAGGGTCACTCCCAGCTAGGCTAACGTGTCGTCTAAAGATTAATTAAATAGGGTAATAAATCATGACGAAAAAACTAATTAGAATCAGCCTATATGAAGCGTGACGTCGACGGCACCAAGTGTACGGAGTCTAATTATTAGAAACATAAATGCACAAGTCCCAAGTGAGAGCCTCAATGGCTAAGACGTAATAGATATAAACACTTAATAGTCTTAAGAGGTGATAATTTGGAAGTGGCGAGTACTTTCTCAATATACTAATTATGTATTATGGAGGATAGAGATATCATGGTTCTCTACCTTTTCGCCGACAAATCTTTGACAAATGCATCGTTTCGCAACCTATTCATTTGCCAACCCGCTATTTTTCTGTAACTGCAAATATTTTAGGATTTTATAAAACTAACCTAACCTAACCTATAGGGTTCTACACGGTGGTCCTGAAATAAATCCAGAATTATTTACAGTTTCGGAAAAAAACGCGGGTTGTCAAAATGATTCATTTTGTGAAACATTGTTTATGAAATGATAGGATCCCAGATATTATGCACGTGATATATGAAAAAAAACTGCATATATTTTTATACATAAATATTACTAGAAACTTAATAAAAGTGTTATGCAGCTTATGCTTTCGTCGCCATATTCCATCGTCCGCCCTTTGCTCATGAACCGTAATAGGCGGATATTTTAGTTGAAATTTTCACAGTGCCTTTCTATTGGCACTATGAAATACACATACCTATACACTATTTTAGCTGTGGTAGGACCCTGTGCAGGGTCCGTCCGGATCGCTACCACTATCTTATCCATTAACCACCCGCCAAGCAACAGTGTTCGCATTGTTGTGTTCCGGTGTGGGGATAAGACAACCGGTGAAATTACTAGCATAGAGGCATTCCATCTTAGTCCTCAGGGTTGGCAACGCATTTGAGGTGTTAGGATTATGGTCTTGAGAATTCAAATGTCTATGGGTCTGAGATTCCACTTACCATCAGGTGGCCTCAGTGCTCGTGTGCCTTCTCCTTAACATAAAAAAAAAAAAAAAAAAAAAAAGCCAAATTAGAGAATTGTGTTGTTTTTTGCTCTATCGGTCGCTGTATCTATGTACACACATATACGTTTTGACGACACGTTGGCCTAGTTGGGAGTGACCCAGCCTTCGAAGCCAACGGTCCTGGGTTAAAATCCCGGTAAGGGCAGATATTTGTGTGATGAGCGCGAATATTTGTTCCTGACTCTTAAAATTAAAAAAAAAATAAAATTATTTATTTGCAACTATAGTTATTACAACAATTTGTCGACTCTTGGATGTTTTCTATATATATTTAATTATGTATTTCTGTATTTAAGTATGTTTATCGTTGTCTAGTACCCATAGTACAAGCCTAAAGCTCAGTTTGGGACTAGGTCAATTTGTGTGAGATTGTCCCCTGATATATGTACCTTCACGCCTGTCTCCCAATGGGGTAGGCAGAGACTATAGAACGCCAGCTGCACCGGTCTAAACATACAACTATCGCTTCCTTTACAGTCATCAACCTCTTCATGCGTGTACGTCGATTTCGGAAATAAAGGTATTTCGTGAACGGTAACAGCGCATTATTTTCAAAAAAATAATAAATACCACGGGATAATATGGATGTCTCATAAATTGACCCAGTCCCAAACTAAGCTAGTCTTACCTATATATAGGTAGAGAAATATGTACTTAAACACAAATAAAACCCGGGAACGCTAGTTTCGTAAGCAGGGTCAGTCAAAATTGAGTCTATTGCCGATAATAACACCAAATAAAAATGGTTTAAAACCCTTCGTGTGCGAGATCGACTCGCACTTAGCTGATTTTTAGAAAAATTACCCTCTATCCTATATTGCTACATAAATTTCGTTGTTGGTTTGTTTTGTATTTTTAACAGACTTCAAAAAAAGGAGGAAATTTTCAATTCAGCGGGTTTTATTTTTTACATGTTTACCGATTACACAAGCACCGCTGGACCGATTTGTTTTTTTTTTGTTTGATTGGTTACACTTTCTAGTTGGTTCTATTTCTAGCACGTCAAGATCTGATGATGGGATCTTCGAGAAATCGGGGAAACTTCTCAATTATTAAAAAAAAATACGTGGACGAAATAACAGTATTGTTATGTTATGATCATGAAAAGCTATAAAATGAAATGTTTTAGAAAACTAAAGACAGTCTTAAAAAGTAAGAAATAACTCCTTTTAAAATGAAATAGGCCAGTTCAACTGAATTCGGCTTTTGGTTAAAAATATTGTGGGACGCCGACTTCAGTTTGACTGACCTAACCTATAATTTTAACAGAAGTTATTTCTTGCTTTTTGTTTATTTTTAACATTTTGTTATAGCTAGGTCCATGTTTATTTAACTAATAGATATTATTTGTACCAGAGCAACATAATGAAGAGGAGGAGACAACCGGCGAGCAGACCCGGCGCGAGAGCATGTGGGCGGGGCGCGTCACTCCCCCCGCTGTTGCCTTTCCCATGCAGAACTCTAGCCACGTCAAGTTCGAGCCTCCTAACGTTCCTGTCATATTCATACTGGGTGAGTCAAACGTACAGCCTTGGCCTTAGGCGTATAAGGGTATTTTCAAAAAAAGTGTACCCTAGTTAAGGAAAATTAAGAAAAGTTAACTTTATCAGTTTTGTAACGAACATTTTCCATCCATTTATATAGCTAATGTCGTCACAAAACTGACAAAAAATAACGTTTTTTGTATGTGAAATTGCATCTAGTTCCATCCCTATTCGTTTGTGCACTTTACCCAGGGATACACACTGTATAACACTAGCTTCTGTCCGCGACTTCGTCCGCGTAGATCTCGATTATCGTTATTCACTTGAAAACTTTTATATTTTCTAAAATGATAAGTAGCCTATGTGTTAATCGAGGGTATAAGCTATGTCCATCCCAAATTTCATCCAAATCCGTTCAGCCATTTCAGCGTGAAGGAGTAATAAACAACACATACACACAAACTTTCGCATTTATAATATTAGTAGGATAGGTACTAAGATTCTGTGGTCAGGGCCACTAACGGCCACACCCTACTTATATTCAAACCGTAGACAAATAGCCTTACTTCGGATTAAAATTTGACACATTTTGTATGGGCAAATGTCAAATTTCAACCCGAAGTAAGCCTTATCTATCCGCGGTTTGAATATAGGGTTCGGCCGTAAGCTAATATAACTTAACCTTATCATTCAAATTCCAATTCAAATTTAATAATTTATTCTTAAATTGGCCACATGAGGGCTCTTTTACACGTCGGTAATATGCAGTGAATCTACTAGCGCTTCGGACAAGACCATCATTGCGGAGAAGAAGCGTCAAGAAACTCCAGCAGAAGGTCATGTTTTCAATTATGAAATACAATAAGTAAGTTACATTACAAAGTAATAAATAATAATTATTAATACTAGCACAAATTAAATTAATACAAATGTAAAATCAAAAACATTAAATAAAAAATAACGACTAGGAGAACCCCCCGTGTGGTTGCCGGGTTAGATTAGTGCCACTCCATGTCTTCTCGTGGATGTCGTGAGAGGCGACTAAGGGTATAAAGGCTTTTAGTACTGTTAGGCGATGGGCTTGCAACCTGTCACTAATACACTAGTAAACTTCTTAGCCTGATTGTGCAAAATGTGGTTACAGAATTATCAACAAGTTTAGAGCTGTTGGTATTCCTGTAGCTCAAGGTTATTTCACTATTATTTGTATAGCAGTCTAATAACACGAGTTGTTTCAGGTGGTCCTGGCAGCGGTAAGGTTACCCACTGCGACAACCTGATGCAGGAGCGACGAGGGCTGGTCCACATCAACATGACCGACTTGCTCCAGCAATACGCCATTGGGAATGGTGAGTACCATCATCACTACTACAAACAGCACGGCTAGCACATGACAGCGCGCGAGTTACGTCGCGCGCGATCTAGTCTACCCATCATTGTCTAATGAAAAATGAAATGAATGGTGAAAATACTAGCATAGAGGCATTCCATCTTAGTCCTCAGGGTTGGCAACGAATTTGTGGTCTTAGGATTATAGTCTTGAGAATTTAAATGTCTGTCTCAGATTCCACTTAGCATCAGGTGGCCTGAGTGCTAATGTGCCTTCTGCTTAACTTAAAAAAAAATTAGAGAACATGTATGAAAATCAGAATTGAGTTTCATTGATATAATTGTATAAAATGGAAAAAAAGCATTATAAAACGCAATACACTAAGTTTTGACTCGTTTTTTAAGATTTTATATAGAATCAAAACTGGGCTGGGATTCTATACGGTAATATCGTCTTTGACCTGTTTGCGTATTGTCAACATTTTGAAAACTCTTATGTCATTTACAATAATAATAAAAACACGTCAAACGCGATATCGTTATAACGCAGTAGAATAGAGGCCTAGCTTTAATGTTAGGATTGTTTTTTTCGGCATCCTCTTTCCTTTACGTAATATTTTAATTCAACGATATTGGCTTAAACATAGTAGTTAACGAAATAAATGCAAATTTCTTTATAAGGTCCTTGTATTTTGAACAACAGCTGTAACGTCATGCCTGTCGTCGATTTTGTATAGAGTGCTTTTGCAGGGGGTCTGAACTGTGACTTTTTTAAGCTTCATAGTTTACGAAAAAATTAAACGACAATTATTTCCCATACACTCGAACAGGGCCTCTATTCAACTGCGTTATAACGATATCGTTTTTGACGTGTTTTAAAATCGCTCATGTCACAGTCGCCATTATTGTAAATGTCATAAGAGTTATCATAATGTTGACGATACGGAAACACGTTAAATACGATATCGTTATTACCGTGTAGAATCCTAGCCCAGTTATTCCTCTCTTTTATACATTTTCCCTATTACCACGGTCAGAAAAGACAGGTAGTCTATATCGCGGGCGACATGACTCAGGCGCCGTCATGTCCTAGCCGTGCTGATGGAGCATCGCGGGTTGTAGAACTTGTAAGTCTGTTCCAATTGAAATTGGCAAGGAAGAGATTAGTATGTTTTACTTCGCCGAATTTTCATTCCACAGGCATTTCCACGTGCAGGAGTTATAATTTTTTTGCGGCCACAGATTTAACCTAACCTAAATTACGTAACCCGTGCTTAAGATAACCTAAATACAATTTTGGCTGTCGATGAACACATTCGATGAAATGAATGTCGGTGATTAATGGGGATCGCAATTGGTTAAGATATAAACTAATTAATACTGCTTGACACATAACCTATAAATATTCATCAAGCGGGTTTTATTTAAAATAACGTAAGTAATGTTCAAGTTGATCTTTGAAAGTACGAATTATCGAGCAGTAATGGTAAATTACTTCGTTTGGTTTTGTCTACGTTCGGTTTTGTTTTGTTTTCATCTTCGTTGTTTTTTATGTTTGTAGTAATTAACGGCTTCGGAACCCTACACTGAGCATGGTCCGACATGCTCTTGCCCGGTTTTTAAACTAAGACTTCAGTATACTCTAGTTGGTATTAAAACTTAGTTACCCTATCTAACTTAGCGGTCCCGATAGCACAAATCAATAATAATTATATTATAAAACCAAGATGAGCTTAAACAAAGTTCAAATGAAGAAAAGGCCATTTCATCATTCGAGAAGGTTACTCTACCTTACAAAACAACTGTCGTTTCCTATGAACTAGCGATATTGATGTCCGATCGATGAGTTGCATAATTTAGAGGGATAAACATGGCAATTGGTCGCGGTAGGCTGTTTGCACGGGCAATTTGAACTTGCACTCCACTGGGGGCTTGCATGACCTTCGTTGACTACTTGATAAAGTCGTTGGAGCTTATACGTTTGAACTGAAGGCTGATTTGCGTTAAACATAGGATGTTTACACTATTGGTTGGTTATTGTTGTGTGGTTGCCGGGTTAGAATAGTGCCACTCCATGTAAAAAAAAAAAAAAATTCAGCTGTTTATTTTCTTCAAAGACAAGTTTTGGTTATCTTAACATCTAATCTTAATTAACAAAGATTATATATGTTAAGGTTACATTTAATATTGCAATTTGTAACATACTATTGCATTTTGTATTATTTTATAATTATCACAGAATGTTACCACTAAATTTAGTTACATATTCTGGTATTTTTTACATAATAAATATCTCTTTACGATGTTCTTTGTTTGTTTACATGTTTTGTTTTCAATTTTACTTGTTAGTTCGTATGGAAATCTGTTCAAGATACTGGGCAAAATACGTAGCCACATACACGTGCGTACGTATTCCCGTGGATGTCGTGGGAGGCGACTAAGGGAATAAGGGCTTGTAGTACTGTTAGGCGATGGGCTTGCAACCTGTCACTAATACACTAGTAAACTTCTTGGCCTGATTGTGCAAACACAAGGACGGAAAGTGCTTCGTTTTAATCCTAGGAGTAAAAAAACCATATGAAAACAATTTCCATCCATGTTCATATTTTATTTAAAAATGATCTCTAATTGCCTGTAAAATTAAATTAACCATGAAAAAAATCCCATACGCCCAATTTAATAAAAGGTGGCGGCGCTGGGGCGGCGCGCGGTGCGGCGGCGGGCGGCGTCATTGTGAATTCTCAATGCTGTCTTGTAGCTTTCGAAAGGAGATTCTCTCTCAATTCGTCATTTTTTTTTTACAAATACTTCTAATTATGCATATGTATAATTTCCTCGCATTTATTGAGAAAAGCATTATATATGCCTCGGCGCCTCGCTGGTGCTCGGCCTGCTAACCACCTCGTCAGGCAATCTCTTACTTTCCGCGCCTAGGCAATAATGTACTATTTAGGATTCCGTATCCGAGTCAAAAATGTCTGAGAGAACAATCCTTTTTGCGAAATCACCTTCGTCCATAGGAATCGTCATTTTTTTAACTCTGCTCGAATATACATTTTGGTCTGATTTGGGGTCAGAAAACATCAATTTTATGACAAGCCGTTTTCGTATAAAATAATAATTAATAAAAAAAAAAATCCTCGCATTCGGCAGAAAGTGCAATTCATACTTTGTACACTAGCTTCAACTACCTTTCGGCTCTCGATATGACTCGTCCTTAAATTGCGTACTTTCTACCCTCGGCAACAATGTACTATTTCATTTAATCCTGTAAGGAATTTCCAGCTAACCCTTGAGAAATTGAGAAAAGTAAAAGGTACATCGAGCGGGCCAGTATACGAATTCACATAGGCAAAGAGTATAAAAATTAAAGTAACCACTAAAACCTAATTAAAGAAAATACATGTATCAGATATAGAATAGTACATTACTGCACAGACCAGGAAGTAGGCCGTTGCGGGACGAGTAGAGTTAGCGTGGCCGAGACGCAGTCGAGGCCACGCTATATACGAGTCCAGCAACCGCCCTTCCTGGTCGAGGCTTGTATAGTGCTTTTCTCTAACAATGCGAGGAAATTAAACAAAATTTCAGTTTTGATATAATATGTATTCAAATGTATTAAAAAAATCAACTCAAATACGATGTGATAATATGACGAAGGCAAATGGCAGTAAGTACTTAAATAAAAAGGTTTACTTAAAAATTAAAAGAAATGTTGCTCATGTTAGGGCAGTTTGTAAAATTAAATGTAATGGTTTTTCCTGGTACGTTAATGTTTGTTTGTTGAATATTTTCAGTGGACGTAGATGGCGTATTAGTTACATTGAACTGTTGATTCGAACGGGATTGCACAGGACTTGTTTCTATGTCAGGCATGAATGCTTCTGGACCAGATATCTGTTGGGAGAAGGATTGTTCATTTACTAAATGTTGTCTCGACGTAGAAGGCTGTGAGTCTTCGTTGTTAGTAGATTGCAGCTTGATGGTCTTATTTATACGGTCTGATATTTTCCTTTTATTCTGCACAGAATCTTCAATATAGCTCTCGGCAACGACACTCGACTTCCACCCCCCGTGCCTCTTGAGAGTTGTTAAATTTGCCCCAGAGTCAGCTAATAAAGTAGCTGACGATCTACGAAAGCAATGGCCAGTGTAACATTCGCTGTTTGGTAAATTTAAATAATTAGCTATCTGAGTGGGTATTCTCGCCATTTTGTGCCTCCCAATAACCTGGTTGGTGCACTTTCCATTTTTGTAATTAATAAAAAATCTGTCCGATTTTACTGTTGGTGGACGAAGTGCCTGATATTTTTTTACTAGAGGCACGAATTCTTTAACTATCACGAAGGTGCGGTCTATTTTAGTTTTGGTGTCACGTAATTTAACTAACATTATGTCATCGTGGCATGTAACGTCATTTATAGTTAAATTTGTTAACTCGATCATTCGACATGCACCATTCACACCTAAAATAAGGGCAACCTGCAACAAATACAAAGAAATCATTTAACCTAAGAAAACATTGAATCATAGGTATTGATTGATAAATGATCATTCATAAGGTGACACATAAGGCACGGCTTATATTTACCTTAGTTACTAGAAAAGTATCATCTGGAGCTTCATTTAAAAACATTGTAATGTTTGCATCAGTCAAAATCTTTGATTTTTTGCTTTTGTAGCCCGCTGAGTGCCTTTTTAGAAATGTTACCAAATTGGTGTAACTTTTTATATCAATGTCACATTTTAATTTTATTGTATTTTTCAGCATTGAATATATCGCCCATAGTGTACTCGGTTTTTTGTCCTTAGCTAGCTCGCTAAAGTAAGCTAACATGACGTTTTCAGACACTGAAGTTGTTTTTTTCTTCTCTCTCCATACCATGAAATTTTCAAATGTTTTTAAATATTTTTCTGCGGACTTTGGTGGTAGTAATTTGGTCTTAACCGACTTTGCTTCTTCTTTACACTCTGGTGGTGTGCCGATAAACATATCTTCATCACTGGAATTCATTTTACTTTTGTATTTTCGCGAAACAAAAATAATACGTACTGTACTTAAACTTCCCTAAGAAAAAAGTATTCCCGATTCCCGCCTTAATTTTTTAAATTCTAAACGCAGAATGTTTTAAAAAAAGTAAAACTATTTGACACTTTGGTAAATACGCTGTAAACGCGATAAACGGCGTTTACCTTTTTAGTCTATGAAATTTAAAAAGTAAATAAACATGGAAGAATTTTGAATAGTAGTACGAGTGTTTGGCTGTTTGGAGTTAGTTATCATAGTCCAAATATGGTTTTAAAAAGTAGAAAACCGGGTACGTTATGAAATTTATATACATTTTCGCGGCCGCTGCCGCTGGTAAATAATATTTTTTTTTTTTTTAATTTTGCCTGGGCCTGGAACTCGGAACTTTGCGGGCTGATTTTACAACAGTAAGGTTAACATTTCCGAGCATGTGGGAGAAAATATATATTATACATCTGTATACATACTTGAACTAACATAAACTACATTATAACTACATCTATGTAGAGAAAAGTTGATACAATATTAAATTTAGAAAGTAGAGTCAAGACAGAACTTCTTCAATTGGCCTTTCAAGGAATCTAGTGATTGTTATTGTATTTACCTAATTCCGGCTACTGCCGATTCAGATATAGTTTGTCAATCTATTATGATCTTGTGAATAAGCGTCTGTAAATTCCTCTACAGTACTGTAATGCAATAAGGTTGCGATAACCTGTGATCGTAAACTTATTGCATGCTAGCTGTCGTATTTATATTTACTTCTTAGGGTTCCGTAGTCAAACTAGGAACCCTTATAGTTTCGCCATGTCCGTCCGTCTGTCCGCAGCCTAGCTCAGAGACTCTTAGTACTAGAAAGCTGTAATTTGGCATGAATATACATATTAATAGTCATGCTAACAAAGTGGTACAATAAAATGTTGCTTTTTTTTTTTGTTTGTACCTCCTCTACACATAACGTGTGGATGTATTATTTTTTACCCCATAGCGATTAAGTGATTCGTTTATGAAATATTAAGCTTTTAGGCGCTATTTTTTGTTAGAGTCAAGTGTCCCCCCCCTACAGCCAAAACTACAAATACTAGAAATCTGAAAAAAAAACTTAAATGAAAACGCATATTACTATTATTAATTTACTATCACTTTTCGAATTCTTCTGTTCATTGCGCTGCTACAGTCAGAGAGACAAGCCTTCTTTTTTACTCATCCAAAAAGGAACTTATTTACGACCTGGCCCATTTCACCACCCTGACAATTACAAGATACATTTTAGTGTACATGGCGACGCTTATATGAATCCCAGTTTAAAACTTGTTGAACTAAAATCCCGAATCGTCTCCTGTCACCTACCATTGTCAAGACGGTGAAATAGGCTGGCTGGTAAATGTTATATCTTGTTAGCATGGTTCTTTACTTGTGGAGGCTGAACGGGACGGGTATATAATCAACGCAATAGTTCATTATAATTATTTTCAAAATGGAAAATGGCATTTAAGAGTAAAGGTAGTTGAACTTAGTGGTAGATTCAAATTTTCACTTACAATAAACTCCATCGTGCTAAGTATTCAAGTAGGGCTTCAAATTTACTGTAAAACCTGATAAACGTATAATTCTTAGAACCAACAGGTAAATGATTCACGACCGATAAGGTCGACGCGAAAGTGCGATCATGACAAACGACCGCCATGATTGTTCCGTAACGAACGCGAAATGATAACTCGAAATTAATGGACTGAAGGGGTGCCGACTATTAACGGATTAATTAATAAAATAAAGAACCTTTGCCGAAGCCCTACTAGCTTCTGATAGAGGGGTCATACACAGATTTAGGTTACAGTCTTTCCTGTGGACACTCCGAAAGTTAACGTTTTTAAGGCCTAATTTTCTGGCTAAGCCCATTCCCGCAAAAACACCGTCAGGACTGCTTTAGACCTATCATATAAAAGCATAACTTATATGCACACAAGCTCTTAACTATTGACCGCAGGAGAGACAACTTATGTTTTTAAGAGTGTGTATGACCTCATCTCAAGATGAGAATTCTTGATTTACTCAACCTAAAGCAAGTCCACCTGATGGTAAGTGGGGTGTGAGGACCCAAAGACATTTTTATTTTCAAGACTGCAATCAATGTTATTACAGAGTACCTATGCATATGTTACGTTCCCAGCAAATCACGTTTGAAAATAGACTAACTCGTTACCCTTCATCTGGCATACTTTTTTTGGCATAATCATCACTTGGCATAATCATCATTTGGCATACAATCTTTTTTTTCAGAAACCATATACTTTTCAGGATTATTTAAGATAGCATTGCATAGAGCCCATTAGGTTAGGTTAGGTTTATTTTATAACAATCCTGAAAAGTATACGGTTTCTGAAAAAAAAGACTGTACCTATGCCAAATTATGATTATGCCAAGTGATGATTATGCCAAAAAAATTTATGCCAGATGAATGTAAACCAGACTAACTACATACATAATATCACGCCTTCATTCCCAGAGTTGGGAAGGCAGAGCTACAGATTTACAATCAACTCTAAAAAACTTGTTGATCATTCTGTTACTTACCCTATTTTGTACTATCAGTCTAAGATATTTACCAGAGTATTAGTGACAGTTATGCATTCTCAATTTCATCAGAAACTTGTTCTCAAAACATAGCTATAAGTGCATATTATCGTGCACATATCGGCTAAAGAGTATTTACTCTGGTGGACTAAACAGAAGCACATGGGGTTAGCAGCACGCGCTTTTGTCTTTTCACCACTTAAGTATATGCTTAGATTGCCACACAGCAAAATAAGTACTTAGAATTTTGATAGCTGTCATGCCCGTACAAATTGTAACCTCAAATACGAAAACAGGTGATAAATGGTACTGCGTTGACAGCTGTCAGGATAAATATGATCGTATCTTGCTAGTTGTAGGTTGCCAACGCTAACAATATGTTTTTAATTTAGTTTCTCAATTTTGCTTATCATATCTTATCTTTCAGATGGGCCCTTTCGGATACACTTCGACCCCTTTATGATCTTTTGTGCAATTATCCTCTTACACACTCAGTTGTACGACTACAGGTTTCCCCACTTTTTTTTTTATAATATACTAGTGACCCGCCTTTGCTTCGCTCCGGATTAAAGTATTATACATATAAACCTTCCTCTTCAATCACTCTATCTATTAAAGAAAACCGCATCAAAATCCGTTGCGTAGTTTTAAAGATTTAAGCATACATAGGGATATAGGGACAGAAAAAGCGACTTTGATTTATACTATGTAGTGATTAAGCAGAAGGCACACGAGCACTCAGGCCACCTGATTGTAAGTGGAATCTGAGACCCATAGACATTTGAATTCTCAAGACTATAATCCTAAGACCTCAAATGCGTCGCCAACCCTGAGGACTAAGATGGAATGCCTCTATGCTAGTAACTTCACCGGTTGTTTTATCCCCACACCGGAACACAACAATGCGAACACTGTTGCTTGGCGGGTGGTTAATGGTACGATGTTTTCCTTCACCGTAAGATCGTCGAGTAATGTACCTACTTAAGTTAGAAAATCTCATGGGTACATGGTGACCGCGGGGATAATTCCTCATTTTAGATTTGTGAACACTGAAAAGTGTTCACGTTGGTGATTATTGGGTGGGTTGTGATGGGCGTTGTGTGCCGCTTCGACCATTGTTGATCTATTGTGGCAGAGCTCATCGCAAAGGTCCGTTGCATCCAGGAATTTCCAGATGCTATGGGCAGTGAGGAGTTCCATTAAATGTTGCCGTAGGTAGATACTGTTGCGCATAGTAGTCCACAAGAGCAGAGGACGTGCATCGCTGCCTGTCTCCTCATCTCCTGGAACCTGCTTGTCGTGTCTTGTTTCATACCAATTAGAAACAGAGGTCTGTTCAGTTTGCAGTCGCCTTTCACGTTGGTTAGGTACGTATTGGTCTAAATCAATACTCGACGTGGCATATTAATAGTCCTTATTTTTTTCGGCTGTGGCCACCCTTCGTGGATTTAGTGAGACATTATTTTAGTTTATAACTCATCTGAGCTAATGTTTGTTGAATACAAAAAGTTTGGCCTTTAATGTCTTTATACTAAGTTGTTTTAAGTATTTTTGAACTGAACTAGATTAGTTATTTACACGTTTATAAATGAACCAAATAAAAAAAACTTATACTTTAGAGTTTTGTAGCTATCGATGTTATAAATGTACTTCAAATAAAATCCGGTGAAAAGTTTTTATAGAGCATATTCATCTAAGGTTAATTAGGCATATTTCACTATGGATTTAAGGCATTATACTAGATATTAGAGGGTCCAAGAAGTATAAATACTATTTTCATTGCCGAACTCCCTGTTTCTGATGCAAAAAAGACCCTCTATAGAGGTTTTGGCACTGACCGTACGTTTTGTTATGAAGGCGAAATATTAATCGCCTTGACGTTGATGGCGTCACCACACGAAAACCTAAAATATGTCACCTTTATTACCCAATTAATTACACTACTGTTGCCTGTTGCTGGCGTAAGGGTTTGTGAAGAAGTCTTTATTCGTCAGTTTACATTTATCCTACTATTATTATAATTGCGGAAGTTTGTGTGTGTGTGTGTGTGTGTGTTAGTTTGATACTCTTTCACGCTGCAACGGCTGAACGGATTTAAATCAAATCTGGAGTGAAGATAGCTGCCTGCTGGATTAACACATAGACTACAGTTCATCCCGGAAAATTTTAAAGTTCTCGAGGGAATAACGGTCATCGCAATCGGGCAGAAGCACATATAGTACTGTCTGTTATTTTAATACCTCGTTTAAGCTGAATCAATAGAAAAATATTTTTTTGACAAATAAACGCTGTGAGTTTGAGCTTGTAGACTTTTTCATTCGGAACAAATCATTTGGAGATATATCGTAAAAGAAACAGTTCATGTCCTTGTTAAAATAATTAATAGTTTGCAAGAACATAAAAAATGCGCAGGAAATCACGATCTATTGTCTAGGACGAATAACGGATTGGTGATATATATCTCTGACAAACTGTCAATCACAACTAAGTATTTACTACTACTGTATCTTCTCCGAGAGCTTTCAAAGACAATTAATCATTTTTGGTCACCCTAGCCTCACTCAGTATGGGAATAGACATATGCTACCAAATAGTTTCAAGGTAATGGCTCCATGACTAGTACAAGTAAAACTTTTATCCTGACAAGTAAAACCTTACGTTTTAGTGATAAGGGTCAAATTAGCTCGGAATCGATCGACGGCTTCATTTTAAGGGTTCCGTAGTCAAACTAGGAACCCTTATAGTTTCGCCATGTCCGTCCGTCCGTCCGTCTGCAGCCTAGCGCAGAGACTCTTAGTACTAAAAAGCTGCAATTTGGCATGAATATGCATATTAGTTACGACAACAAAATGGTACAATAAAATGTAAAATATTTTTTTTAGGGTACTTACCTCCCCTACACGTAATTTAGGGATGTATATTTTTTTTTCGGCTACCCTATAGTGTGTGATGTCGTTGGATAGGTCTTCCAAAAATATTATGTGTTTGTGAAAACAGTTTTTTGATTTAGTAATCCGTTTATGAAATATTAAGCTTTTAGGCGCAAATTTTTGTTAGACTCAAGTGCCCCCACCCTACAGCCAAAACTACTAATACTAAAAATCAGAAAAAAAACTTAAATGAAAGAGCATATAACGAATTTCAAAGGAAAACTATCACGACTAAGTACGAGTAGATATTGGTTCTTGAGATACAGGCGATTGAAGTGTTTATACCAACTTAAATCATCTAAGACGGCACCAAATGACTTTAAATAGAAAATCAGTTATTACTTGTTGTTTTTTATGTTTGTAGTACTTAACGGCTTCGGAACCTGTAGGGAGCTTGGTCCGAAATGCTCTTGCCCGGTTTTTTAGAAACGTAGATACCTATCCCATTTCCATGTATTTCCATGTCTTCCCGTGGATGTCGTAAGAGGCGACTAAGGGAATAAGGGCTTGTAGTACTGTTAGGCGATGGGCTTGCAACCTGTCACTAATACACTAGTAAACTTCTTGGCCTGATTGTGCAAAATGTGGTTACAGAATTATTAACAAGCTGTTTTAGAGTTGTTGGTGTTTCTGTAGCTCTGCCTACCCCACTCTGGGAATGAAGGCGTGATGTTATGTATGTATGTAGATACCTAGTTGAAACGTTTGCTCGAGTAAACTGCTTCTATCACACATAGCCAAATTTAGAATATAAACAGGTAATAACAATACCATTCGTACTTTCGAGTAGGTACAAGCGGCTTTTATCGTTTTAAATATTCTAGTAATTGTATTTCTAAGTTTCTATAAATGTTCCGATTAAAGGTATAATTTTATGACCTGAGTTAGAATATATCGTCGTCTTACTTACTCAAACTCGTATCTGCTTATTCTTTTTGCGGTTGGTAATTTCATTTTCCTTCAGAAATACTCAGAGGCAATAAGTTTACCAACGGCAAACAAAATATGCAGATATGAGTTTGAGTAAGTAAGACGACGATATGTCGGTTTATCTTTCCGTTTGGTGGTGTGGTTGCCGAGAGAATAGTGCCACTCCATGTCCTCCCGTGGATGTCGTAAGAGGCGACTAAGGGAATTAATGCTTGTGGTACTGTTAGGCGATGGGATTGCAACCTGTCACTAATACACTGGTATACATATTAACCTACTTGTGCAAAATGTGTTCACAGAATTAGAAACAAGTCTTTTTAGAGTTGTTGGTATTTCTGTAGCTCTGCCTACCCCAATGGGAATACAGGCGTGATGTTATGTATCTAGGTAGGATAACGAGCTCGTAGTAAAAGCAGATGATAACCGCCTTCGAAGGTTAACACAAAAAATCGACTCTATGACTCGCCTGATTCTACCTCTCTACATAAAAAAAACAACTATCAACTTGAATCCCTCCGAATTGTTATGGCCGTTATAAAAAAAAATATAGGTTGTTATTTTATTAACAAGCGACTTCACCCGGTGATTAGCCACACGGCGATCGGAAAGCACGTAATCCCGATCGTATGTAGTCAACACGCAATTTCGCAGAATGAATGGGCATTTGGAGCACCCTGTAGACTAATCATGATACATGGTGTATGAAGCAAATAGTTTTCAACTATTTTCTGTTGGAATAAAATCCAGAGGTGCTCATAATTACTTTTATTACAGTAGCACAATTACAGAAGAATTATCTTTTAAAATAAACTACATATGCTCCACTGCCATAGATCGTACTTGCAATTTTTCAACCAATCGGTGATATGACAATCAATACAATATCTTATTAAAGTTGAATAGCTATCTAATTAAAGACGACAAAGACGTTGGCCTAGTTGGGAGTGACCCTGCCTCTGAAGCCAGCGGTCCTAGGTTCAAATCCCGGTAAGGGCAGATATTTGTGTGACGAGCGCTAATATTTGTTCCTGATTCTTGGAGATTTTCTATGTATTTAAGTATACTACGACACGTTGGCCTAGTTGGGAGTGACCCTGCCTTCGAAGCCGACGGTCCCGGGCTTAAATCCCGGTAAGGGCAGATATTTGTGTGATGGGCACGAGTATTTGTTCCTGAGTCTTGGATGTTTTCTATGTATTTAAGTATTTATTTCTCTATATAAGTATGTTTATCGTTGTCTAGTACCCATAGTACAACCTAGAGCTTACTTTGCGACTAAGTCAATTTGTGTGAGATTGTCCTGTGATATTTATTTATTTATGTGATATTTATATATGTCTCTATATAAGTATGTTTATCGTTGTCTTGTACCCATAGTACAAGCTTAGAGCTTAGTTTGGGATTAGATCAATTTGTGTAAAATCCCCTGATATTTATTTTATTTTAGTTAAATGTTTATGTATACAATATTGTTTTCATGCTTACTATATTACGTATCGCCCTTAATCTAAATTAATCACACTATACATTTCCGGTCGAGTTAAATCATTATTAGTACGTACTTAAAAATGTAACTAGACATTATATTAGAAAAAAAACACAACACATTACATTGAAAAACCTCTTCTGTCAGTCAAGAAGAGGAGAAACTAATTCTACATCTACACGTACAATGTTGCGGGCGGCCTCTATTTGGTCTATGATAATAAAGTGGGGTTTATAATTAGGTACTATTCCCTGTACGGTTCACCCACCGTCACCAACTTACTAACCTACCAATAATAAACAAATGACAGTGTCGAAATTAAAAAGTAATATGTTCCTAGAGAGTTCCATTTTCAAAATGGCAGAGATAGTGCCGCTGACACCAGCCCCGTATTTCACGGGATCACATTAAAACGCATAAAATATTTTCGCATTTTATGTAACATCCGCTCAGGCTGAGTTTGCAGAATTTCATAAACATGTTTTGTGTAGATTAGGTTAAGTTAGGTAAGGTTATCTTTTGTAATAATTAAAATAAAACCGTTTCTTTTGTAAAAACCAATTTCGGCCAAATGATTTCATGCGAGAAGAAACATTATGCGTAAAAAAAAATGCCATTCAGTAGAGAACCGTTTTTACTACTCTAACTCTGACAGTGAAAATGAATCCCACACAGACACACGGGAAAGTTATCCACTTACCCTGGGTTCCTATATTCGAAATGTCTCGTTAAAATTTGACATTTGCTACTTACAAAATGTGTCAAATTTTAACGAGACGTTTAGTATATGGGCGTTTTTCAAAAAGAGTGTACATCGTTAAGGATATTTCCGAGCCGTTAATTTTCGTGACGAAATGGAAAAGTGGATTCTTAAACGTGTCCCAGGGCCTCTATTCAGGTGCGTTAAAACGATATCGTTTTTGATGTGTTTTAGAATCGTTTATGTCACAGTCGCCATTATTGTAAATGACATAAGAGTTATGAAAACGTTGACAATACGGAAACACGTCAAATACGATATCGTTATTACCGTGTAGAATCCCAGCCCTGTTGTATGTAGTTGTAACATATGTGTATAGGCCGTTTGACATTCTATATTTGAAAATTGACGTAAGTTCTATATTAATTTTGTACACAACCACATACAACAGGTCCTTCACTTAAGTTTTTCACCTATAATAGTTTAAAGATCTTTTGTACAACATAAAGCAAAAAGTATATGACTATGACTATGACTGTGACTATTTTGACCGTGTAAGGAAGCGACCACACCGGAGTTTTACGGTGCGTAAATTACGGCCCGTTAAACTTGACACCATGTAATTAGTTTCTTCTTTTGTTTACGCAACTACACCGTATTTTACGCGTCGGTGGTGGCTCCCTTATGCGGTAAAGGTAACTTACCGAATCTCTCCTGTCACCTATAATTGTCAGGCTTGTGTAATAGGGGGCTGCCCTTCCGTGACCACGGCTAGTGCAACTTCCGAATCATCGCATTAATAACGAGATGGGGTATACATAGTGGTAGTTCATTTTTATCGCATTAAGACCTGAGGCTACCTCTAATATGTGTTGATTACTTTAGTAACCTTCAACTGTCAAGTGGTTGTTTAACTTAATATGACTAAGGGCCTGTTTCACAATCGACATGTAAATTCATCTATCAAATAAAGATAGCCCTCTCTTTGTCTATTTCCAAGTGCAAGAAAGGGAAAGGGCCAAATTTATTTGACACCTATATGCTTTACTTGACGATTGTTATGATTTCGTAGGACATAATCAAGGCAATTTACTTTTAACTTTATTTTAATAAATAAAAAAAAACAGGACAATGTCACACAAATTGACCTAGTCCCAAACTAAGTTCTAGGCTTGTACTATGGCAACGATAAACTTACTTATATAGATAAATCTATAGAAAACATCCAAGACTCAGGAACAAATCCTGTCCTTAATAGGATTTGGATCCAGGACCCCTAGCTTCGAAGGCAGGATCACTACTAACAAGGATGGCGTGTCGTCGTTATTAATATGTATAAAGTTCATTTTACTTCAAGTTCCACGTGGACAAAGTCGCGGGCAGAATGTAGACTAGTTAACCTCTCCTCTTGTCCTCAGACATGCAAGACTTTGGCACGCTGTCCAGCAAAACGGTGACTGAAGTGCTGATGCTGGAGATGAAGATGGCTCCCACCGCCAAGACCTACCTGGTCTCCGGATACCCTCGCTCCATGCGGGACGTCGCCGAGTACTCCGATAAGGTAAGGATACCGTGTAGAACTTCAAGCAGTCCTCCATCGCAATGTGCTGTTCCAGTGTGGGAAGAGACAACCGGTTAATTTTCTAACACAAAGGCATTTTGTCTTAGTCCTCATGGTTGGTTATATACGCATTTGGAGTCTAGGAATGCAGTCTTGAGAGGGTCTTCAGATCCCATGTACCATCAGATGGCCTGTGCTTCCTTAATACCAAAGAAGGCGACTAATTGCATAGAATAGTATAAGAAGTTTGAATTTAATGTGGTTACCGATAGAGTATAGAATGCTTCGACTACAATATTGCACTTAGCCGCCTTCTTTGGGGTCACAGCAGTGTGTGATTTCACCCAAATCCATTTAGCCATTTATGTGTGTATTGAAAGACTAATATTTAAGAATCCAAACAATCAAATAGCACAAACTAGCTGCGAATTCATTCGCGTAGAATTATTTATTCCAACACCTCTCATTTCGTTGACCATCCCACGGGAACAGTGATTTTCATTAGAGGCTATCTACATATTCCAAATTTAATACAATTCCGTCAAGGCGTTTTTTATTTATCTTCTTCTTTACAGAGTATAAATTAAATTAACTTTTCGCGTCTGTCTGTCTGTCTGTCTGTATATCCGCTAACTCCTAAACCACGCAACCGATTTTGATGCAGATTTCACCATTAGTTAGATATTTATTCACGGAAGATTGTTATGTATAATAAATTTTGGTTTATGTAGTGCACGTAGCTAGTTTATTCATTATCGTTTTGCCAACAGGTATAATATTACAAAACTTACAAAGTGAACATAACATTTCTAGATTGGCTGATTATCCACTAAATTACAGGCAAACTCGACATGCTTAGAACCACGCCGGTTAAACTGGCTCATTATTCCAAAAAACCTGATTGTTTCTTCCACTTGAGAGCTAAGATGACCCAAACTTATACCCAGATGCATACGTAAAGTTATAACACCCCGCTGCAACCATACATTCAACGTTGATCTAAATATCTATAGAGAAGTAAGCACAGCACACCTTTTCTGTTAACTTGGAGGTTACATGACATGACTAAGGCCCGAATTAATAAACTCATCTCGGCCGAGATGCCCACCTCAAGATATGTCAAAGTAAACGTCAAGCCGTAGAACACTGTCATTTTTTACATATCTTGAGACGAGCATTACAGTTGACATCAATTTATTAATACGTTTTTACGTCTTTAGAAGCGTATATCTCGCCAACTGTTCACTAAAGTAAAACAGTCACTTAATAACCTCTGTATCATTTTGGAAGCCCTATCTAAAAATACCCAACACGCTGATGTAACTCAAAAAAAATATTTTCGTCCTTTAGTTACATGTATGGAGTGCCACCCCTAAATATATTTTTTTTTAATTTTACTACATCATTGTATAGCGGTTCGTAGAATACATCTATCCTCCAAATTTCATTTATATAGTGCCAATAGGCTCTGAGTAAAATGGTTGTGACATACAGACGGACAGACGGACGGACGGACGGACAGACGGACAGACGGACATGACGAAATTATAAGGGTTCCGTTTTGGCCATTTGGCTGCGGAACCCTAAAAACGTGTCACAAATTGTAATTTCAATTGTTTGTTTCAGGATTTTTATTAATCTCCAACATTACAGCAACACGATGGACTTAAAATAAATTCTGAAATATTTTCAGTTTCGGAATAATGCGGTTTGCCAATTGATGTGTTTGTGAAGTAAATCACTTTGTGAAACGTTTTCTATCAAATGACAGGATATGCTTTTTCAAATCGTTAACTACACTGCACGTATGGACTGTATTTTAAGGTTTCTTGATGGTCGAATTAAAAGCGACAAATTTTCAATTCACCAAGTTTATTAGAAGCACACAAAGTTCCTATCATGTGTTAGGTTTTGTTTTATAAATTATAAATTATAATGTAGTGATGTGATGCAGTGCACCCTTAAGGTTTTAGTATTCACACATTGAGAGGAAGGTGCAGGCTGAAAAACAGCGCTGTGTAGACCCGCGACTCACAGCATATGTTGAGTTCTGAACCTTTTGCCATAACATTTATGAGACTTGTTGTAGTTAACAAAATATTTATTTCATTTTATCTTAGGTATTATTCTGTAAAAGTACTGTATTATAATTGCAATAAATCTTTTTCTGATTCTTATTCTGAAATGACGCCCAGTGTTCTTAGCACAAGTTGTATTTTCTCGCTTTCGCTCAGTGCGCGTCTAACGTTGGAGACTTGATGGAAACGGAGATCCGAGCGACAAACAAGCCGCGGACCACTTGTGCTAGTCCTCTAGATTGGAGAGATGCAGACCCGGAACCCCGGAACTCTAAAACTCTCTCTAAAACGCTTTCGGGGTCTGTCGAAGTTTCTCTTGGCGGCATTGTGTGCTTGGTAGATTATCTTTTGTTTTTCCGGAATACTCGTCTTGAAAACAAATTTAGTGTATATTAAAGGAACTTCCGAGTTAAAAATACCAACATAACAACTTTAAAACTAGTGTTGCCAGTAACACTGCGTAGGTGTGCAATTCAGTTTATGCTTTTGTCATGGTGACAACCCTTTTGGTGTTCGCTTGAGCAAGTCCATGGTTGTTTACTCCATTATGGTGTGAATATTTGAAACAAATTACTTTTCTAAATTATAAGTTTGTTTGTTTGTCGTTTGGGCGAATGAAGCTACGAAAGTTACCGTTGGGTTTAATAGAGATATAAGAGATAGAAACTGCTGCAGATTTGTTCCTGTTAAGCACATAATATATATATCGTCTTTGACGTGTTTCCGTATTGTCCACGATTTTTTTTTTTTTTTTTTCTTTTATGTTAAGGAGAAGGCACACGAGCACTCAGGCCACCTGATGGTAAGTGGAATCTGAGACCCATACACATTTGAATTCTCAAGACTATGATCCTAAGACCTCAAATGCGTTGCCAACCCTGAGGACTAAGATGGAATGCCTCTATGCTAGTAATTTCACCGGTTGTCTTATCGCCACGCCGGAACACAATAATGCGAACACTGTTGCTTGGCGGGTGGTTAATGGATAAGATGGTGGTAGCGATCCGGACGGACCCTGCACAGGGTCCTACCACCACTAAACTATTTGATATCTCGATAAAATAATTCAATACATTTTAACAAACTTATGTACATGACATCACGCCTTTATTCCCAGAGTGGGGTAGGCAGAGCTACATAAATACCAATAACTCTAAGAAGACTGTTTATAATTCTGTAACCACAATTTGCACAATCAGGCCAAGAAGTTTACTAGTGTATTAGTGACAGGTTGCAAGCCCATCGCCTACTACAAGCCCTTATTCCCTTAGTCGCCTCTTACGGCATCCACCTGAAGACTTGGAGTGGCACTATTCTAACCCGGCAACCACACGGGGTTTAACAAACTTCTATATAATTGAGACCTTAAACACTGTTCATACTAATCGGTAAAACCATATTGCTTTGACACGTTAGCAAGTGGCAACAAAACATGTCCGTAATTGCAAATACCAACTTAACTTTACCTTTAACAACGTCACAAACAAAACTGAACACGTTAAAACAAACATTAAAGGGTTTGGAGTTTACGTCCGTCTATATTTACATAACATGAAAACAATTGGCGCAGTGTAAACAAAATGTTACAACCGACAGTTGATACTGGGTTGTTTTTGTTGGTTGAGAAATGCATGTGGAACCAAGCTTTGTGGATGGAAACTTATAAATTGGAATTTAATCTCTCGCGACCACAATGCGTTCGATTTTTGTGGACTGTAGGTACAGACCGATGGTACGCATGTCCAATTCTCAATGTTACCGTAATTGAGTGCCTAGGTGTTTAAAGTTAACTAGTGACCCTCCCTCGCTTTGCTTCGGTTTATTCGAGTTATCTGTAACACCCGTATATAAGTAGTACATTGTTCAACAAGGGAAGTAGGAATCCCCTTACTGCCCGTGATACAAACGATGTTTTTCATCACATGTGCAAGGAAATAAAAAAAACAGACTATTAAAGAAAACAACAATCAAAAATTTAATTGATCTCGACTCGCTAAAAGAGATTCAACTCAACTTTTATCACTATAGTCTTCCACAGGTAAGGCTAAGACCTGCCATTAGTTTTCAAACTTGACAGGCCATACTGCCAGGATTGTACCGGTTTTTAGTATACAATTTAATAAAAATAATTGTAAATGTCTCTGAAATAGTAGTAAAATACAATTATAATGCAGTTTAATATACCTTATAAAATGTATATATAGTATAAATGGTTTGTAGTCAAGGTATGAAATTAGGAAATAAACCTTGGCTGTTTTTAAACCGCCATAGTCTGAAATGATGTACAATATATTTTAAAACTAAACCCATAACTCCGTTGGGAGGTAAATAGGCTATAACTGTCCTATACGCCTGCGTGTTATAATATAACACCCTTTCCGAACGACGAGTGTTGAAAACAATATTTATTTTACACTAGACGTCGCCCGCTACTGCGTTCGCGTAGAATTAGGTACCCGCTAGTCCCCTTAGGGAATGAGTTTCCAAAAATCCTTTCTTAGTACACCCCTAGGATATTCAAGGAACATTACGTGCAAATTTTGAGTCCTAGTTCCAGCGGTGTTGTTTCCCCATACAAATTTTGGACCCCCGTTTCACCCCCTTAGGGGTTGAATTTCCAAAAAACCTTTCTTAGTACACCTCTAGACCTCATAAGGAACCTCGGCGCCAAATTTGGAATCTCTAGATCCAGTCGCGTGGGCTGTGCGTTTTTTTTTTGTAGGGTTGTAATTACTAAGACTGTTATCCGTCCGTCCGCCTGTCTGTCTGTCCGTCTGTTACTAGGCTATATCTCATGAACCGTGATATCTATAGCTTGGATTCACAGATGATGTATTTCTGTTGCCGTTATAACATACATACATACATACATAACATCACGCCTTCATTCCCAGAGTGGGGTAGGCAGAGCTACAGAAATACCAACAACTCTAAAGACTTACTGATATTTCTGTAACCATATTTTGCACTAACAGGCTAAAAGGTTTACTAGTGTATTAGTGACAGGTTAAAAGCCCATCGCCTAACAGTACTACAAGCCCTTATTCCCTTAGTCGCCTCTTACGACATCCACGGGAAGACATGGAGTGGCACTATTCTAACCCGGCAACCACACGGGGGACGTTATAACAACAAATACTAAAAACAGAATGAAATTAATATTGAAGTAGAACTGTCATAAATAACAAACGTGATTTCGTTTGCCGTTTTTTGCTCGATTTTATTAACGCAACAGGTAGACACTTGAAATATTCACAGAATATTTAGTTGTATATTCACTTCACTTGAATTAATGGCTGCCATACAACATTTTTAGTGGTGGTAGGACCCTGTGCAGGGTCCGTCCGGATCGCTACCACCATCTTATCCATTAACCACCCGCCAAGCAACAGTGTTCGCATTGTTGTGTTCCGGTGTGGGGATAAGACAACCGGTGAAATTACTAGCATAGAGGCATTTCATCTTAGTCCTCAGGGTTGGCAACACATTTGAGGTCTTAGGATTATAGTCTTGAGAATTCAAATGTCTATGGGTCTCAGATTCCACTTACCATCAGGTGGCCTGAGTGCTCGGGTGCCTTCTCCTTAACATAAAAAAAAACAGTTTTTTTGGCTTTTTTAAAGATAATAATAATAATATAGTGTCTAATGTTGTTTAGATAATGGTACGGAACCCTTCGTCCGCGAGCCCGGATCGGTTCATCCGTTTAGGAGGAAAGATGGCCCTGATAGATACACGCGTCTAACCAGTAACACCCCTCTGTGGGTGTTGGGGGTTAAAAAATGAATCGTATTAGTCACGCCTTTCGCATAGATCTAGACTCGTTAAAACATGTCTATAGTTTTGGCGAATTATTTACACGAATATAGAAGTGAGCTGGCTGTCATAATTTAAAAAAGGCTATCTGCATAGTATTAGTAAAGCATTTTAAATTTAATCTTGTGAGCAATAGAGTATAAAATGCTTCGATAACTTCTTGGCAGTTAGCCACCTTCTTCGGCAAAAAGTTACACCAAACGCGAGTGTAGATTAAATAGTGATTCACAGGGTGATGTTGCAAAAAGATTTCATTCATACTACAGGGTGTATTCGACGATTGTCCAAACGAAATTGTAACCTACTGGTTTCTTTTCTGCTTTGCCGTTGGGATAATATTGCTTTAACGAAATAATACTTATCAGCTTTAGAAATAGCGAAAGGTTGTTACAATGTATTGGAACGCAATTTTCGTCGGTTTTTTTTTTAAATTGGTATGGTATAGGATAGCTGTTGCCCGCGGCTCCGACCGCGTTTCAGTCGTTTATCGCTATTCCCTGAGGAAACGTCAATTTTTTCGTAATAAAAAGTACCCTATGTCCTTCCTTGGAACTCAAACTATGTCCATACAAAATTTCTTTTTAATCGGTTCTCTAGATCCAGAGATTACCCCATACAACCTTACAAACGGCTGGATGGATTTAGATGAAATTTGAAATAGAGACAAGCATACACAGGTATTTTTTTTACAAAAATCACTATGTCACTATGATCGTCAACGCAAATGAAATTACGGGGAGAATCCAGTTCCGATTAAACTAATGCTTTGTTATTTAGGAACATTACTAACCTGTCCTTCATTTCAGATCCAAACCATCAGTGGCGTGGTGCTAGTGAGCTGGCGCCAGCGGGTCCTGGAGCGCCAGATCGAGTATGGCGCCAGACTCGGCCACGTGGTGCTAAATCTAGCGCGTATGGAGCTTAACAATTTCTATCGGAGCGTGATGCCAGTGGCTGAGTACTTTGATCAGAGCGGGATGCTTATAGCGGTGAGTAGTAATTAAATATTATTAATATGTATAAGTAGTGTTAAGTGTCGGACTATATAGCTGCCAGACTGGGCCACGTGGTGCTAAATCTAGCGCGTATGGAGCTTAACAATTTCTATCGGAACGTGATGCCAGTGGCTGAGTACTTTGATCAGAGCGGGATGCTTATAGCGGTGAGTAGTTATTAAATATTGTTAATAGGTATAAGTAGTGTTAAATGTCGGACTATGTAGCTGCCAGACTGGGCCACGTGGTGCTAAATCTAGCGCGTATGGAGCTTAACAACTTCTATCGGAGCGTGATGCCGGTGGCTGAGTACCTTGATCAGAGCGGGATGCTTATAGCGGTGAGTAATTATTATAATATTGTCTATAGGTGCAAGTAAAGTTTATTGCCAGATTAGGTTGGCGCTAGACTGGGCCACGTGGTGCTAAATCTAGCGCGCATGGAGCTTAACATCTTCTATACTTTGCGGGATGCTTAGAGTGGTGAGTAGCTATTCTGTATTATGTGAGAATAAAAATCAGAGTAGGAAGGTGCCATATTTGGTCACGTGGTGCTAATTCGTTATGCAACACAACTTATATCGAGGCGTGATGTGAAGCCGGTGGCTGAGAACTTTATTCAGAGATGCTTATCATCATCACCATCATCATGGTGGCCTTTTGGTGATCCAATCTTGGATGTAGGCCTCTTCCCTCTTCTTCCACTCTTGGCGATCTTGTGCCCGTCTCATCCAGTCCTGACCTCCGTGCCGTCGAATGTCGTCCACCCAGCGCTGCGGTGGTCTACCGCGCCCTCTAGTATCGGCTCTGGGTCTCCATTCAAGGACTCGTCTTGTCCAGCGACTCTCGTCCATTCTCGCAATGTGTCCCGCCCATGCCCACTTTTTCTTTGCTATAACAGCCATGACGTCATTCACTTTGGTCTTACTTCGGATCCATTCGTTCTTATAGCGGTGATAAAGTGCTAAGCGCCGGATTAGGCACGCGCCATATTGGGCCACATGGTACTTCTAGGTTCTAGAGCTAAACGCGTTGGCGTGCTAGTGGAAATATAATTTGAATACTTAACAAAATAATGTTCTGATCTTGATTTTCTTGTACTCATAGACCTAACGATAGTCATTATAAAATTTAATGGTCATGGGGTCATGGCGCATAAGTCGGTGAAAAAATAACCTAAAAATTTAAAAGCTACCGACTAAAAACAGTCTACTACAACCCTCTAAAAAGTCAAAATATTAAGTATTGGCCCCATTAGTTTAATTATAAGTATGTATTAATACTTTTATCCAATCGGCGTCGCGTAGGAGTAAGGGCTGATTGTTTGATAAGTAGGTAGTTAACTGCACACTGACACTAAATGAACTGACACGGCGGGGACCGCTAAGTAGCTGGGGTATTTTATATTATTTCATTTACTTAGCAGTCCCCGTGTAAGAACAAAAAAATGAGTTGAAAATTTTCAGCAGGAGCTCCAAGACGGCATAAGGAACCTTAGTTTTCATTCTAGTTGCAGGTAGATTTGTTAATGCCAAGGGTATCTTCTACGGTTCCATATAAACATTTCGTGCGAAACATAAGGTTTATAACCCCTGAACGTTTGATTGCATGTCGCTTTTTTCTTAGGCTTTCGAGGCACCCGTCACGTAGCTACACCGTAGACCGTAGACCTCTACGCCGTAGCACGAACGTGGTTTGAAGTGCGTAGCAAGCCAGCAATCCTCAACCTAATCCTCAATTATTAATTAGCCCGGGAACGGTTTTTAAACATACAAATTTTACCTAAAACTTTACGTAAACAATTTTCAATATAAGTACGCATATATAAGTAATGGGCAGCTCACTTTACGTGTCTTTAATCAAGAGCCCGATATATTGTTGAAAAAAACCTTAGCGTAAGTATTTTACCGCTAATTAAATCAGTTATATTCATTCGGAAATAAATCATTTTTAAGCAAAAGAACCTCAATTCAGCTATGCTTATTTGAATATATACAGATCGAAAAATTACTTCTTTTTGCTGGGCAGATGGTTTTAATTTTGCTTCGTTATAAGGTCTTGTTCTCTACGAATTTTGCCAAAGTTTTTAAAGCTTAAATCATACATCACGCCCTAACTCCCAGAGTGCGGTAGGCAGAGGAATACCAACAACTCTTAAAATACTTCTTGATAATTCTGTGACCATATTTTGTACAAACAGGCATGTTTACCAGAACCCCATCGCCTAACAGAACTACAAGCCTTTATTCCCTTAAAAAACTTACAACGGTAAGATTAAAGCGGCAAATTTCCTACAGTCCGACTGATCATTTCCTCGGTAATTTATTTTTTTGGGTAATTTTAGCAAATTTTGCAATTAAATAAAAGTCATTAAAAAAATGTTATTTAAATTAAGGAAAATAAACTTCTTTTTAATAAATATATTTTTATAGTATCCTTAATAATCCAAGTTAATCCATTATCTCAGTATCGTAAAATTACCATTATTATCAATGACATCCCATATCTCCGCAGAATATTATACGAAAGGAAAATTTCGTGCGTTCTACAAGCGGCCCATTAGCTCAGTTGGTTAGAGCGTCGTGCTAATAACGCGAAGGTCGCGGGTTCGATCCCCTCATGGGCCACATTTATTTTTTGTTTTTTAGACATTTTTCGTTTTTTTTACTTACTTACTTTTTTGACTATTTTTGTATGTCACTGCTCTATTTAATTTCTCTATTTTTTGTAAGGTATATTTTTAAACATGCGAAGAAGCAAGTATTATATGAAAGGTTGACTATTTCATGGCACTATTCAACTGGGGTCCTAGCGAAGATGCTAGCGAATAACATAATGAAGAAATGCTTTTTGGGATATTCCTATGTCTTCAATTTGTTATACACGTAAAGCATACGCACTAAAACTTTCTACTCAAACCACTTGTTTTTATTTTTACATATACAGGGTTATTGGTAATTCGACGTATTCCCCTTGGGACGTGATAGGGGTGACTATTTGCGATAATTTTTATCCCCATAGGCATTATGCAAAAGTGAACCATTTTTGAGTTATTTATCATGATTTTTAGCTTTTTGCAAAATAAGTCAAAATGCAACATCTTTTTTTTTATTTAGATCTTTTTGTTTCTTTTGATTTATAAAAACGATTAAACATTGGTTTACCTACTACCTTGTATAGGCGGACTAAAGTGAGCATTAAATACCTAGGCACTAAACATGAATTGAGTTCCAGTGCTTCGACATAGCAACTGCCATGATCCTAATCACGCAGGAGTCTCTTCGGACTGTTCCACACGTGACACATTAAAGAAGCTGCCCTATTCCTCCTTCTTCTTTCTTTGCCCCCGCGGCGACTTGAACAGCTACTACCGCGGGGATATGGCGTTTCCACGTGAAGTGATTTCGCCAGTGTCAAGTAAGTATATATAATTATAAATCAATATAGCAATAAAACACAATCCAATCTTCTCTAGGAAGATTGGGGGCAACGTTGTACGGTGATTAGTAGGTCAGAGGTCAAGATAGTTTTAACCTCTGCACCACTGCGAGTCCACTTGAAACGAGAAGAAAGATGCCAGATACACGAAATAAGTCCAAGTCTTCAATCACTGTGCGACACAAAGGCATAAAAAGTACAAATCACTATCAGAAAAGAACTTTGAACACCTAATTACCCAAAAATTAAAGTCTAAAACAAATCACACGTCCGCCATCTTTTAACGTTGCAAATGGCCCCTGCCCTATTCCACACTTATGCCATCCGTAAGCCCTTCCGCGAACATTCCAGATGCGCTGCCAAAGCGTGGATGTGAGCTACACAATGGACACTGGATTATCACTTGTCATTGTCATTGTCAGGTCCCTCAAAAGTACCAGGACTTCATAAACAGCTGAGGTATGTTTGTGTTCGGACGTCACGCGGGGCGAGGCGGCAAGGGGGGGAGGTAAACAGCCGATCGATTGACGGTCAACGTACAATGTCATCGATGTCCACGAGCTGCTAAACGGAAATTACGAGGCATAGGTACTTGGTTTTTTTTAATCTAGAAATGCTGTCTTGGGTGTTTTGATGGACGTCGTTATGTATAGGATGTTTTGGTAATAATGATGACGAGCCAAGCCTAGCCGGTAGTGACCGTGCCTGTGTTCGGTTATTCTTGAATGTTCTTTCTGTGTTTATGTTTTTTTTTCACAGGACAATGTCACACAAATTGACCTAGTCCCAAACTAAGCTCTAGGCTTGTACTATGGGTACTAGACAATGATAAACTTACTTATATAGAGAAATATATACTTTAATACATAGAAAACATCCAAGACTCAGGAACAAATACTCGTGCTCATCACACAAATATCAGCCCTACCGGGATTTGAACCCAGGACCCCTAGCTTCGAAGGCAGGGTCTCTACCAGCTAGGCTAGCGTGTCGTCACTAGCCTAGCACTAATTCTGTATATATGTAGTATGTGTATGTATATATGTGTGTGTATGTAAGTATAATGGGCGCCCCAGACGAAACGTCCGCTGGCTGATTTTGGTCAGTGAGTTCATCGTATTAGAGCACAAATAGCCTGTCAGTACCACTGTTAGTCTGTCCTTCCTTCCCTCCTTTTGACTATATGCTTAAGAACATGACAAAATAACTATAAATAACGCATATTTTCCTACAAAACCGGGCAAGAGCATGTCGGACCAAGCTCAGTGTAGGGTTCCGAAGCCGTAAGTTCTACAAACATAAAAATCAACAAATAATAACTAATTTCCTATTTAAAGTCAATTGGTGCCGTCTTAGATGATTTTAGTAGATAACACTTTAATCGCCTGCATCTCAAGAACCAATGATGTCTACTTACCTAGTCGTGATAGTTTTCCTTTAAAGTTCGTTATATGCTCTTTCATTTAAGTTTTTTTTATGATTTTTTGTATTTGTAGTTTTGGCTAAAGTGGGGGGGGGGACACTTGAGTCTAACAAAATATGAGCGCTTTAAAGCTTAATTTTTCATAAACGGATTACTTAATCGAAAAACTGGTACTTTTTTTTACATTTTTTGTACCACTTTGTTGGCGTGACTAATATGCATATTCATGCCAAATAACAGCTTTCTAGTACTAAGAGTCTCTGCGCTAGGCTGCGGACGGACGGACGGACGGACATGGCGAAACTATAAGGGTTCGTAGTTTGACTACGGAACCCCCTCTAAAAAACACCCTCCAAACTTTTATATTTCATCGTTGAAGACACGCTTTGGGTATTTAACATAAAATTGGAACCGATATAACAAGACACGTGCTCATTACTTTTTTATATTCTCAAACATATAAACACACTAGTAATTAACTAGCAATTTTCTTAAACAAAACCCTCTACATAAGTTAGAGGGTTTAGTCACTTTTCAGTATAGTTGGAGGACAATTTCCTACAATAGGTTGAGATAGGGCAGCTAAATAATATTTATTTATTTAATCTTTATTACACAAAAACAAGAACAAATGGCGGACCTAATGCCTAATGGCATTCTCCACCAGTCAACCAAATAACCTGTGAGAAATTTACATTATTCAGTGGGTGCCAGAAAAAGAAGACAGATAAAACTAGAAACTTAACATAATTATCCTATCTATTGCTAATACATACATATATCTAATAGCCAAAAAAAAGCGAAAGTTATCATTACCTTGAATCATTTTACCTTTTAATCACCCTAGTTTTCATACTACTGCAATATAGTATTTAGTTGTACAAGACCCTCGGGGCGCGAGTCCAACAATCTAATACATAATAAACAATTGTATTAAACTATTCAGTTCCGTTTACCAGCTTTATCAACTTCATTATACCATCGATAAAAACGTCCAAACCATTACAGACTTTATCACAATGTATCAGAGTACACTGTCAATTGTCGCCCACTAATTATGCTTCGCTCTCCACGTGAATTTTTTATTTGGATATATTTTTTTATTTTGAAAGCACGAGTCACGGCCATGTTTGTTTACGAATATTGTCGATTTGGACGTGGTTTGAACGCTGTTAATGTTCGATTAGATTGTAATAATAGGTGAAAGGAAAAAATATGGAATTTAAAAAAAAAACGGGGCAAGAACATGTCGGACCATGATCAATGTAGGGTTCCGAAGCCGTTACAAGAAACCTAAAAATCTTATAAAACAACGGGTGTGATAAAATTCCCTATCTTGGTGCTGTCTTAGATGATTTTTAGTAGGTAAATTTCTACACGAGCAGCATGTGGGTGAAGTTCACGCAGAGAACCCTGAATATGTTAAGAGTGCAATAAAACAACGCTTTCAGGATGCTAATGGGGCTGCCGCGATATTGTAGTGAGTCCGGTATGTTTGCGGAGGCGCATACCGATGGCTTCTTCTCGTTATTCGAAAAAGGGCCGCCTCCTTGATGTCTCGTGTACGTGGCAGCCCTAATAGCATCATGGCCGATGTTGCCAGCAGCCAGGAATGGCCTCACCAGAGGCATTGGGTGCGCCTGCGCGTGCGGGGGGTCTAGGGTAGTCAGGGCTGTTGCGCTGGCTATTGTTCATTTTTATTTTATTTTTATTTTGCTTTTTGTGATTTGGTGTTTTCTGTCTTTTGTTTTTAGCATTTGTATCGTACTAACCTAACTAACACAATTATGGATCAATGGTCAAAATAAAAAAAAAAACAGTTTCAATTTCAATAAACACTTTTATCGCCTGTATCTTAGGATCCAATAAAGTCTTCTTACTCGCGACAGTTTTCCTTTAAAATTCGTGATAATGTGCTTTCATCTAACATGTTTTTCAGATTTTTATTTCTTTTAGTTTTGTTTGTAGCGGGGGTAGGATACCTACGCGAAAAGGATACGGTTCAAGTTTAACGTCGATTATTATTTAGTTATTAAAAAAACCTTTGCCTTATAGGTATGCACGGGAAGTCCCCAAAAAAAAGTTTTCTTTATTTTATTTTACAACTTTTCATTTCGGTTCCATTCGCATAAACCGGGAATTTTTACATAAAGTTACTTTCGAATTAACCGGTATCGAGTAAAAAAATAGATAATAGATAGATTCTCTAACAGAAACCGTGTCCCCTAGAAAAGATACAATGTTAACATGATTTTATGACTGAGGTATTATTACATCATTTAGGTATTTAATAAGTACCCGAAACCGAGACGTGCATGCGTGACGCGATGTATGTGGAAGAAGCGAAAGAGATTTGTCAGGATTGGAGCAGGTGGAAAGAAGTGGACTCTGCCTACCCCTCTGGGAAACAGGCATGATTTAATGTATATGCATGTAATTAAAGTTCGTCTTGTAACGTTCTGTTATCGACAGGTGTCGTTAACCGTACAACGTCTATCCCGTGGAGCGATACGTCACAGTTTTCGTCCATCAAAATTACACTTTAAGGCAAAGGAATAAGTCACGTAATATCAAAAAATGTTTTTCTCTTAACCTCGTGAGGCCCGCCATACTGCAAACAGGGAGATTTTTGTGACTTAGAATTTGAATCTACAAGCAAGGAAATAAAGCTCAATATCCTTTGCTTTTAAATGAAATTTTCAAGTTTGAAACAAATTAAAATAAACTTTATCATCATTGAAATAAAGTTCAAACTAAATTGGCTTGATTATGTACTTCCTATAGAACACCAGGTCTCAGGAGGTTAAGCGTATCACTTTTCAACTCCACGCTTTTTTATCAGGCGTGTTAAAGTAGTCCCGTCGGAGCGTACAAAACACATTTTACCGCGCGCCTTCCCAATTTGGCGACACCCAAGAGGCTATTAGTTGGCTTAGGTAGGTACCTCAAAAGATGGCGCCACCTCTGACCAAATCCTATATCGCGCTGTTAAGATTTTTCCGGATTTATTTATAGTACCTACCCCTCTCCATTAAAAAGACATTTCGCATTATGAGCGGGAAGTTAATCTTGTAAACATCCTGCTTTTAATGTGACAAATAATACGTTTTTGATCCTTTATAGTAAACGAATCGCTTGCCGTTGTTGCCGGCAAAACTAAACTTGTCTTTTCAGTGGTCGATAGCTTGTGTGCAGACGAGTATAAGTTACGCTTTTATATGATAAGTCTAAAGCCGTTTATGCGGGAATGGGCTTAGCCCGAAAATTAGAAATTAGGCCTTAAAAACGTTAACTTCCGATGTGTCCACAGGAAAGATGATAACCTAAATATTTGTATGACCCTAATACGAAACGTTTCAAGAAATTAACACAACAAACAATAAAATGAAAGGGGCCTTTATTTTATACGTAGTCGATCAAGAGTTTTAATAATTTTTGACTATATGTATAGCTGATTAAGGCCCCAAAAATAGTAAAGGACTTTATCGGTCGACTATATTAATAACAAGCTTAATTGGCTAAGCATTATCAATATTATCATGCAATACAAAACACTTTATTGTCCACCGAAAAAATAACAGTAGGTACATAATCCAAATAATATAATCTACTCGATGGATTAGGCGTAATCAATGTGTTTGTAATTTGTTTGTAAGCATAGCATTGTACGTTTAGCGTTGACACCCTCGTACACCATCTTGCTTCTATATCGTAATCATAATGATGACATTTTAGGAGCTCCTATTTAATTGACTTCCTCTACACTAGTCGCCAAAATGCGGTACAGTTTGTTGGCGAATTTGAAAAACATAGTATCACATTTATTGCGTATCACATTATAGTATATAGTGTGTACCTACTTAATGCAATACAATACCTTTACGAACGCCAAAAATTCAAAAATAAAAACAGATCACGGAACAGTACATTTAAATCATAGGTATACAACAGGCGGTCTTACAGCTAAATAGCGATCTCTTCCAGACAACCTTGTAAGAGAAATAACTGAGGACACAAATTCATGGCAGGCGGTGTAAACTAATTCGTTTAGAACTCAAACTAAATAACTACAAGAAACAATTAAATTATTTCAATTTTAAAATTAAAACTTTTTATTTATAGACTAAATATAAATACAAAAAGTAAATAATTTAATAAATACATACTGAATACATATAATTATACATCTATATAATATATACATACACACATCCTCCAAAACAGCCAAACAATGACAAAAGACGAAGCATGAGATAGAACAAAGAAAAAAGTAAAGGAAATAATAGGAAAACTACGGAAGTGATAGAAAATGATCCTTTAGCTTGCTTTTAAAAATGCTTGCTTTTAAACGTATTTAAAAAACTAAACTAAGCTAAATGCCATGCTAGCATTATAAATGGTGGTCAAAGTTTAGTCGACATCTGTTTCGCTTGGAAACACAAATACACATGACTTCATACATAAATCATTTCACCTACATCCAAGCACACACCAAGGAGGAAAATGACTTTCATTATATGGCGGTATAAAAAAAAATACATAGTAAGAAATTAACCAAATATCCCCGCATAAAAAGCCCAGTATTACCGCTACATTTAATAAATAAATCATCCAAGCGCTGAGAAATACTATAGCTTGATTATTTTCTATCATACCGTTTTCCACCGGCTTCACCCTACTCCTAGTACCAATTAACGATTCACTTTGTTCCCAGTATAGAGTATATTTAATTACCCGATATGCTGAAACTACGAGTATTAACAGAATTATCAACAAGTTTTACTTAAGAGCGGTTGGTAATTCTGTAGCTCTGCCTACCCCACTCTGGGAATGAAAAGAAAGAAAGAAAGAAATAGATTTATTCGTGACAAACATTAACAAATAACAGAGAAATGAGTTAAGCGTTAAGAGCTCAAACAATGAGCGTTATAGGAAGAAAGTATTATTGTACGGTCAAGTGCAAAAATACGTATCGATTTCATCCTCTCATAATTATGTATCGAGGCCTTATTTCGCTGACGTTAAGGTACTATGGGACATATTTTTGATTGGTTATGTGCACCTATATTTTTACACTTGACTGTACCTATATTTATTTTTAACCCTTAATTTGACGGCGTCCGGTGTGGCGGTCTCGGTCTACCTAGTTTTTAGGGTTCCGTATCCATAGGATAAAAACGGGACTCTATTACTAAGACTCCGCTGTCCGTCCGTCCGTCCGTATAATTATCAAATATGGCATAGATAACATAAATTAATCTACTTTGTTAAAAGCTTTTAAGACTTAAATGCTACAAACCTTATAGACTTAAACCTTCAAAGCTTAGGAGGCTTTAAAGCTTGAGGCTTAAAGATTCTGAGGTTTCTGTGCTCGTAAGCAACAACGCGAACTTATTAAGTTGAGGCTTATATGGTCGAGGCTTCTAGACTCAGAAGTCGCGACTCAAGTCTTGTAGTTTACGCCTCGAGCAGATCCTTCATTATAATGATTTTCTCAAACAATGCGGGGAAATGATACAAATACATAGTACATAATAAAAACAAACTATTTTTTTTTTTATATCGGCCATAACAATTCGGAGGGATTCAAGTTGAAAGCTTTATGTTTTTTTATGGAGAGAAGAGGTAGAATCAGGCGAGTCATAGAGTCGATTTTTTGTGTTAACCTTCGAAGGCGGTTATCATCTGCTTTTACTACGAGCTCGTTATCCTATATAGATACATAACATCACGCCTGTATTCCCAGAGTGGCGTAGGCAAAGCTACAGAAATGCCAACAACTCTAAAAATACATACATACACATACATAACATCACGCCTTCATTCCCAGAGTGGGGTAGACAGAGCTACAGAAACACCAACAAAATTAAAAAAACCACGCACCTGTGTGAAATACGAGCCGTTGCTTTGGCTGTATGGGTATTTTATATGCAATTAACAGATTAAAATTATTACTAAATGTTTTTTTTTACGTTTTTAAGGAAGGAAATATGGTTCATGGCGTATTATTTTATCGCAAGAAAAGCCATCTTGTAAAAACGTTGTATTTTTCAGAATTCATACTTACATAATAAATAGTTTATTAACTTCTAAAATTGTCTCTTAGAAACTTATATATGTTCTTAAACCGTATTATACATAATAGTAATATCAAAAAAGCCTACCCTTATTAATAATTCCAGTTCTAAATAATACTTTTATATCGCTCTAACCAATTATTAAAACGCAAGACATGGATACGAAATGTAAAACGTATCGTGGGAACAAAGCAACCGGTCAAGATATAGTCTGTGAAATATTGATGAAGTCCACCGTCGGCTGTCTTCATAAAATATTATAAGGTTTTACTAAGGGGGGTAATAGGAGGGGGCGGAGCCCGAGCCCTGCATTTTCAGCCGTTTGTTTTATAAAATTACGATTACACTCTATGCTGCATTTCTGAAATTATGCATTCTTTATGCGATGGAGACATTTTCATTGTGTGTTTTATGCGAAAAGGCTACTATTACGAACTAATGATTACTGATGTTAGCGAAAGGTTTTGTAGTGCAAGCAATTCTTTCCTTTGATGTGTTTGTTTGAACATTCTATTGTTATGGCTGTCTTTAATTTGGTGCCGTGACCAGGACTTTATTTGTTTAAATTATGTACTATTCTGTAACTGTGTGATGGGTGTTCGCCAGCGTTATTATGTTCGAATTGGTTTAAACATTCAACGTAGTTTTTTTTATTGTATTGATGTAAAAATAAACGCATTATAAATCGTATCATAATACCTTTTCCATTCAATAATTAGGCTATAATTACTATTGTAATTTTATGGTTATAATAATATGTAAAGCAAGAATTCTACCAGCCCTTCTCATTAAATTTGTATTTGCCATCAATTTACACATGTGCTTATTACGTATTTTAAAACGTGAATACCTAATTTAAAAAAAAACAATATTCACAGTAAATCCCTACGAGACTCCATTTCCAAGTAAGTTGGAAAAACAATTGCTATATCAACTTTTCTATGACTTATCAGTGACTGGAGACGTTATAATATTCTGAAGGCGTGGCCGAACGTTTCAAGGAAAGTGTTTATGAATTTTTCGTGAGTGTTAGGTGAATGTGCTGGATGACCTAAATACTGGGCGATCGTGATCGGTAATGCGAGTGCAATGGGCCTTCCAATTGATGACATATGGGTTCTTAACGACTTTCTCAAATAAAATTACGGCGGTGAGAAATGGCTGCGGTAATTTAAATAAATGATAGCCTCTTGGCTACACGGTTAACCACGGCTAACTGGGAACCGCTAGCCTAGTTGGTAGTGAACCTGGTCATCAAATTAAATTCGATGAAAGGTAGTTGGGAAATGATAGACACCCCTTTTACCCACCTTGGTGGTGTTCGACCGTTGAAATTACTGGCATAGAAGCATTCCATCTTAGTGCTCAAGATTGGCAACGCAGTCTTACAATTGTAGTCTTTAGTAGATTACGTAAAATATAAAATGCCCTACCTACTACAAATTGAAGTGAAATATGCCATTGAGCCGGCGCAGGCTTGAAAATCAGCGCTGTGCCTAGCCACAGCCCAATGGCGAGCCCGACCCCTTTGCCTTTTGTGTTTGTCATAGTTTAATATAAAGGAGAACCTGCATGAGAACCAGAATTGAGTTTCGTTGATACGATTTAGGAGAAAATGTAAAAAGTAGCATAGAAAACGCAATACACTAAGTTTTGACCCACTTATTAAGATTTTATATAGAATCAAAACTTGTTAAAATTTCAAAACTTCTTTTAATGTTTAAATTGTTTTTTTCGGCTTCCTCATTTTATTTACGTAATATTTCAATTTAACGATATTGGCTTAAACATAGTAATTTAAGAAATAAAAACCTTAATAAGGTCCTTATAATATTTGGAACGTGTCACAACAGCTGTGACGTCATTCCTGTCGTCGATTTAGTAAAGTGCTTTTGAATTTCTCGTAAATATTATAATTAAATCCTGTGTATAATTTTATCTTCTCTTGTGTGTTTCTTTTATAATATGTTTTAAAGCAATAAATATTATTTTGAATCTAGTAAATTCTGTGCCAATTGAACTTGCAAAAGATATAAACAAATTAGTACTATTTGATACATAATCTCAAATATTCACCAAGCGTGTTCTTATTAGAAATATCGTATAATTAATAGCCATTTAATCTTAAACTGAATATGAAAATAATTATCTAGTGTTTAAATCATTGCAAAGACCTTCACTTACGGCCGAACCCTACATTCAAACCGCGGATAGATAAGGCTTACTTCGGGTTAAAATTTGACATTTGCCCATACAAAATGTGTCAAATTTTAATTCGAAGTAAGGCTATCTGTTCGGCCGTTAATCGTGAAAAGAACGTGATTATCGAGAGATTAATCATGGTGGATTGGTTCGTTTGGTTTTGTTTACAACTTTTGCACGTTCGAATGATACAGACGTTAAGTTTTATATTTATATCAAGCTGCCCTTCAAAACTATTAAGGTTGATAATATTTTCAGAAGACTTAAGTTTCTGTGTGTAGTATTTAACAAATACTGCACCGGTTGTTATCACTACGTGCTCTTACAATACGTGACTTTCTGTATAAACGAAGTATCATTTAAAAAATATGACACGGACTGAACTAAGATATTAATTTTGTTTCTCATGCACAAAATATGAATATTACAATGTATGAATGAATATAGGAATATTAGAAGATTATCTTGGTTTATGATATTCGTGGGAACCTGTTTTATGTAAGTGACACAAAATCAATTATTTTTGTGTTCCATGTACGGGGCCTCTGTCCTGGACGATGGCGATACTGACTTTATTTTTTTCTTCATAGGTAAACGGCGAACGGAATCCCGAAGAAGTCTACAAAGATTTCCGCGCTGGGGTGCTCCAGATCCTAGGCTCAGTGGAAGACCAGTCCACCATGAACGGCGTCAGCGGCGTGGGGGTCGGAGCCGGGGGAATCCCGGGTGAAATCGTAGGCGTTGAGCCTGCTCCGGTACCAGGCGTGCAGAGACCAGAGAGGGTTGTGGCTGAAGTCTTGAACGTGGCTGGTAACGGGGATATGGAGAGGATTGTTAGTCCAAAGGTTAGTTAAATTTAGGATCATTAGAAATTGCGACGTGGTTTTGCAATGCGCAAAATATTGGTTGATGTACTAGGAGCGCAGGAGCTGGAAGAGGCAAATTCTGAAACTATAAGACATACCAGGGATGGGATTCTACACGGTAATAACGATATCGTATTTGACGTGTTTCCGTATTGTCAACGTTTTGATAACTCTTATGTCATTTACAATAATGGCGACTGTGACATAAACGATTCTAAAACACGTCAAATACGATATCATTATAAAGCAGTAGAATAGAGGACCAGGAACCATGTCATCGATTTTAATAAGAAGAAAAACTGTATTCGTACATTTAAAAAAAACCTGTACTCAGCTCGGGAATAGAACCCGGTTGTTTTGAAAAAAATGAACTTACACTATTTCTATTTAGATATCGATTGTGTAGGTCGTAAGCAGCAAATGTTACTGTGATAACATGATGTCTAAAATTAATAAAATGCATTGTTTTCATATCCCTTAACTTATTTTTAGAATTATTTCAAGGGTTTTTATCTATTTTATATTTAACATTTCATATAGTAACTAGATTTAGCCACAACAACTGATGAATGCTGAATGATGCCATATACAGTGTAAAACTAGATTGCACTTCAAGAAACGAATTAACTGCAAAATTGGGAATTAACAATCATATTCTTCGATTGAAGTTTTGTTTCCATTAACTTTCTACATGGCAGTCATCCAAGATTTATATTTTCTTTTTTTCGTGTGTGTTTTTGTTCGTCTTGTTGCCGGGTTAAAATAGTGCCATTCCATGTCTTCCCATGGATGTCGTAAGAGGCAACTATGCGAGTGAGGGCTTGTAGTACTGTTAGGCGATGGGCTCGCAACCTGTCACTAATACACTGGTATCTGGTATCTTAGCATCGTTGTGCAAAATTACAGAAATATCAACAATGTTTTAGAGTTGTTATTTCTGTTGCTCTGCCTAACCCCACCCTGGGAATGAAGGCGTGTGGGTATTCATCACAACATGAAATATTGTTTACAAATGGGTTTTACTTGGCGTTTATTTGGTTTGATGGCTGACCAGGGCTTGATGCCGGTACCAGGCGCTCAGAGAGTGGAGAAGTTTGGAGCTAAAGTGCCACCGGTAGCACCGGTCGCTAACGGAGTCGTGCATAGAGTTGCCACCCCGAAGGTTAGTCTCGGTATTGTCGCTTTCGATGTGTGGTTTGTTTCTTCTTTTTAATCTATCTATATTCTTCTAATACAAACCTATTTTCTCGATCTTCTTTGAGCTTTTGACGTTAATTCTATGTACATTCTCAGTGTTAATGCAGTTTTGGTGTAAGTATTGTGCTACTGTTTGTGGCTGTGGTGTGGTGTGAAGTTATCTTTCTAATTGTAGCCTTCTATTTAATGCTGCGTGTGATGAAATATTGTTTATCCTTTGCCTAGTGTGACTTTATTGTTTTGGCTGGCCAAAAGAAGAGTTTATTTTTAATTTCTTTACCTAATGTTGTTTAGTCAAAATATCACCAAGGTTGGCTTTGCAAAAAAGTTTAGCGTGGTGAAAGGAAGAATTACTAAAAAAAAAACAACCGGCAACTGCCACATTAAGTATCAGATGTTGGCTAAAACTGGATCATTTTGCCAATACATTCCTTTTTTTTTTTATTGTAATAATGTACCTTATTTAATGCTACTTCCATCTACTTAAAAACAGCGAAATCTTCTGTTTTTGTTTATCTTGCTTGTTTCTTCAAAAGCAACGCTGTTTCCCAATGACGGTTTATGCTTACTTTATTTTCTACGTGCATAAGCAAACAGGTTGTTACGGTCAACTAAATTAATTCGTATGAACTGTGTTTCTATACATCTATAGTTTCTATATGTGTACATTAGTAGCAAGCTCGACCAATCACAGCAGTTGTAGATGACGTGATATCGGCTATGATTGGTATTCGATATCGTGATACGTGACGCAGTTAGCTAAGTCGGTAGTGACTCTGTCTATCGGAGCTGGCGGTTCCGGGTTCGACTCACGATATGCGTAAGAATTTGTGTAATGAGATCTAGTCTGGATGTTTCCTATCTATCTACGTATTTATTGCTCTATATAAGTATTGATTTCTGGTACCTAAATTATAAATCATAGATAGATAAAAACTTTAGTCAACATAAACACAAACACAGGCTCTTAAGTTAATCATAAAGCATAAAAAAGGTCATTAAAGAAAAATAGTAACTTAAAATAAACATTATAATATTATATATGCGGCGAGAGAGCCATGTGTTGTGTTGTGAAATGGCGCTGACTCAGCAGAATGCTGCAGGCCTGCAGCGCTGGTATTCTGCCAGAACCATAGGAATCAGGTCTCATATCATTTATTGCTCTCATGTAAGTATACAGCTCGTAAACTTATAAATTACAGTTCAACATTTTAGACTAGAGGGAGACCATGAAAAACTTACCTAGACCAATTAAAAAAAAACCGGCGATGTGCATGTCGGACCACGCACAGTGAAGGGTTCCGTAGTTGGGATGAACGTTAATGGTTCAAATCAAATCAAATCAAATCAAAATTTATTTACTTGAGATGCGGTTACAGTGGTTGATAAGTAATATACATAAGGTCAGCGCTCTCGCCGGCGACACCAGCATGCAAATGTGATTGTGAACTTAAATTATATACCCTTAATTATTAATATTACATGACATTCCATTCCATTAATTATTTCTTACAGATAAAAAATCCCTGACAGAGTAAAATCTTTTTTCTAGTAACCATTTACATAGCGTACTAACAAATCTATTGTATGGCAAATTTATTATGTCTTTCGGAATGTTATTAAAGATGTTTACAGCCATGCAGTAACAATTTCTTTTCCGTAATATTGATACTGTTTTCTGCTGTACTAGTTTTCTGGGATACCTGGTGTTGAAGCTACAAACATTTTTGAGTTGAGTGAATAGATTTAAATTAAATTTTACAAATTTGCTCATTTCCAATATATAAAGTGATGGAAGAGTGAGTAGCTTCAACTCATCAAATAACGGTTTGCAAGAGGTTAGTGGTGGCTTATTACAGAGGGCCCTAATGCACTTTTTCTGACTGATGAATAGCCTGCTAATATCATAGGAGTTTCCCCACAGCAGCAGTCCGTACCTGAGCACTGACACCACGTAACCGTGGTATGCTTGGAGAGCCGTTTCTTTATTTGCTACTGCTGCAAGCCTTCGAATTGGATAGACAAAACTATTAATTGCTTTACATTTCTGGTCTATTTGAGGCTTCCAAGAAAATTTACTATCTAGTATAATACCTAAGAATTTGTGCACGTCAGTTTCGGATATAATAGTATTCTCATATTTGGCATGTATGTCAACACCTCCTTTTCTATTATAAAATTGTATATATTTTGTTTTATCCAAATTAACATTTAAATTATTCGATTTTAACCATATTATTACATTTTTTATTAAATTATTAATGTCATTGTTGTAGGTATTTAATTTTTTACATGGGATTACTATTGCAATGTCGTCAGCAAATAAAACACATTTATATTCAGTTACATTAGGTAGGTCATTGATGTACAACAAAAACAGCAACGGGCCCAAAACACTCCCCTGTGGCACTCCAACGTTGTTTTGTTCGTAGTTAGACCTATTTAAGCTAGATAATGAAATTCATTTCATTTTTTTTTTATTAAAATCTCAAAAACTACACAGCGTATCGTGTTCAAAACAATTTTGGTTCGAAGTATGTCGTATGTTCTACTACTGTAATTTTTGTTAGAATGTTCTATTAAACAGTTCAAAAGCTACCTTTTAGAAGCCCTATCTAAAATACCCCACATGTTGATGAAACTCAAAAAAAAATTTTTCGTACCCTAGTTACATGTATGGAGTGCCACCCCTAATTTTTTTTTTTTTTTTAATTATACTACATCATTGTATAGCGGTTCATAGAATACATCTATTCTCCAAATTTCATATATATAGTTCCAATAAGCTCTGAGTAAAATGGCTGTGACATACAGACGGACACACGGACGGACGGACAGACAGACGGACAGACGGACATGACGAAATTATAAGGGTTCCGTTTTTGCCATTCGGCTCCGGAACCCTAAAAAAAGTGCGCGTCATACCGTATCAGTGTGTTAAAGAGAAGGCTTGGAATAGGGAAGAATGGAAATCACTCCACCGACAATAGCATTGCTCTTAAGTAAATGATGATCTGTTCCTCGTGACGCCCACCATATTACTAACAGGGAGATTTTGTAAGTGGGAATTTGAATCTAACAACTACGGAATAAGGTCCAATTACCTATGCCCTTAAATGCCATCTTTAACTTTGAAACAAATAAGAATGAACTTTATACGTACTGAAATAAAGTTCAAACTAAATTGCTTTTATTACGTACCCTCTATAGCACATCGGGTCTCACGAGGATATACAGGGTGGAAAAAACGAACGCCACGTGGACGGCAACTACCTTGAATATTCCAAATAGCAAATTCTATGCAAAGGAGATTTACGTTTATTTTTCAAGACAATATAAACTGCATTTATAGATTTTGAAAAGTCTTTTGCCTTAGGTGTTGCATATGACAAAACAATAAAGTTGGTATTCAAGGTCTTTATTTTGTTTAAAGGTGAATGTGTTGTTGATATAAATGATCACCATCTATCAATGACCATTTCGATCTATATTATAAAAAACGACTTTATTGTTTTTCCATATCCAACCAGTTCAATTCCCATGGTTAAGGCAAAAGATTTTTTTAAAAAAATATATGTAATATGATATTCATAAAATTACTTTCGTTACGTAATCATAGTTTTGTTTCGCACATTTGTTTAATTATTCCAACTTCCCTGTTAAAAAGAAAATTTCGAATCGATCGACATATTTGTTCTGATATCAACAATTTACACAAACAATCAATATTTAATAGTATTTATTTTCCAGTGGCATTTAATTAATAATGATTATGACGAAATACTAATTGGAATCATACCTACTCTTTGTAGCGTGACGTCATTTTTGCGTGAACAGCATGAAAAGTACGGTCTCAAAAGTATCTAAACCTATAAGATGTAAGATCATAGCTTGTATGCTTAAATATTTAAGCCAACTGTACATACTACATAGTAACAAAGATGCGTGATTATCACTCAAGGTCGTGCCTTGACCCAATAACGTTTCTTTACGGTTTCGATGGTATAATAGCTATCGATGTTTGGGTGCCGATGTCTGCTGGAAGTCGTTAACAGTCAATAAATAATAGGTGTGGTTGCCCGTGTGGTTGCCGGGTTAGAATAGTGCCACTCCATGTCTTCCCGTGGATGTCGTAAGAGGTGACTAAGGGAATGTGAAAGCTTCTAGTACTGTTAGGCGATGGGCTTGCAACCTGTCACTAATACACTGGTAAACATCCTAGCCTGTTTGTGCAAAATGTGGTTACAGAATTACCAACAACTCTTTTTGTAGTTGTTGGTGTTTCTGTAGCTCTGCCTGTCCCACTCTGGAAATGAAGGCGTGATAGTATGTATGTATGTATGTAAGTAATAGGGTGTATCCCAAAGAGCAAAACAGAGCTGTATTGCTGGAGTGATTCCCATCTTCCAACCTAGCCATCCAGCCCAGGTTGGATAATGGGAAATCATAGTGCCATCTTCCATCCTTTCTCTGGTTGGATAATGGGAATATTATTTATTACTAGCGACCCGCCAGCGGCTTCGCCCGCCGCAATTATTTTTTCGTGCAATTTTTTTTTTTATTAAAAGTATCCTATCTATGTTATTTGTAGTACCTCCCAGAATATGTGTACAAAGTTTCATGGTGATTCGTCAAGTAGTTTTTGCGTGAAAGCGTAACAAACATCCACGCTTTCACATTTATAATATTAGTAAGGATTAATTTTTCTCGTCATCACGTAAGTTGTGGCAGTTTATAAACCATCTATTTTATAATTAAGAACTATTTGTACCGTTGTTTGCTCAAATAAACATTTGAAACATTAAAACATAACCGTCCGCAGCCTAGTTCAGAGACTCTTTGTACTAGAAAGTTGTAATTTGGCATGAATATACTAATCAGTCACGCCAACGAAGTAGTTAAATAAATCATAAAATTGTTTTTTAATAAATTTCCCCTACCCGTAACTTGGGGATGTATTTCTTTAAAATAAATTTTGGGTACTTCCCGCACCGTGTTGTTTGTTTTGACTTAACATTAACTTATGTCATTATCAAGTTGTAGATTTGTGAACTCTAAAAGTAGAACGAATTTAAAAGGAAAACTATCACGACTCAATAGTTTTGATTGGCTCTTAAGATACAGGCGACTAAAGTGTTTATACCTACTAAAAATCATCCTTAGATGACAGCATCAAATAATTTGAAGTAGAAAATTCTTCCCACATGCTTTTGGCCGATTTTTATTTAATTGTTTTACTTTATTTGTAGTTCTTGCTTATGAACAAACTTACAAAATTCGATCTCTCTTTTTAGGATATTAGTATGGTTATCTTAACGACAGTTAATGTATGTCATTATGGAATGTGTCGCTTTGAGCGTAGCGCATAATTTAAATCGTCGTATTTTGTATCGACGCGTGAAAAAGTAAAAAGGCAACATTTTTCTCACTGCCCTAATTTACAACAATGGCGTGAAGTTACCCCATTTATTGAAAACATTGTAACAATAGCATTCATTTATCACTTCTTTGTTCGCGTAGAGTAGAGTAGGTGAAGAAAATATCTTGTAACGTCCAAGACGTTTTTATTTATATAATTAACATGTAGGTAGATTAAATGAGTTTATGAATAACTTTACCCGCGACCCCGTCCGCGTAGAAGTCGTTTATCGCTGCTCCCTCGGGAACTATATATATATCTTTATAGTCGACTGTACTTGTGCTTTAAATGACGCGAAACGCTAAAAAAAGCGCGCTATAAGTTTATTGTGTGTAGAGATAGTCTAATCATGTGGATGCATTTTTAATGGCGCGATTAGGTAGTGGTAGTAGTTGTTTACATAAAATTGACCCTATTTGTGTGTTTACGTTCTTGTTTATCTGTTTGTATGTCTGAGGCATCGTAGCTCCCAAACGGGTCGAATAGAACGCGTTTTTCATATAATGATAGTTGAATCTGGATGATTCTTAGGTAGGTTTTAAGAAAATCTTTTGGGCCGTTTAAGTCACCATTATTGGACCAGGGGTTTTTTTGTACTTTATGGTTATTCATCTTGTAATTGTGTTACAGCCCGAGGTGATAAGGGTGCGGGGGGCGGTGACCAAGCCCTCCATCTTGTGGGTGGTCGGAGGACCCGGTAGCAACAAGGCGGCGCTGTGTCAGCGCTGCGTGTCCATGCGCTCGGGGTGGACGCACTTTAGGTAAGTTATCCCTTTTGTTGGGAGCTTTGACCAAGGTTTATTATGGGGCCTGCTAATTAGAACTGTGCTTTATCAAGATTACATGAATTGTGACTAATATTTATATACTGTAAATTTTGCTGCCGTGACCAGGATTTCTAATCATGAACAATTTATCTATTTGGCTATAAATGTAGGTACGTAATGTAATGTATTTTTTTTTGGTTATTTGATTTCTTTTTTAATATTTGTAGGTAAATGAGAAGGGTAACAGTTTTTTATTCGACGACGAAATAAAAAATCACTAGTTAAATAAATTTATTTTTAAGCAGTGTCGCTCTAATTGATGCTCTCAAAAGTCTTACACGGACTACTGTCTCTATCTACACTGCTAATAAGAAGCTTGGTAGGTGTTTTAGGTGTACCTATTATTTAAACGAACGACCTTTCAACAAAATTATCATTACGCAGAATTTTCATTGAAAGACATTTCCTACACACAAGTCTAACCTAACCTAACCTACGTAACTAATATTTAGGATGTCCTGAAAACATTAAGGTTTCATCAGAAAATAGCGTTCGATGAAATGAAAATTGATGAAATGATAAAATCGATGAAGTTAAATTTGATAAAATTATAGGTTACCAACCGTGTTGAGATGATTGCTGGATGGCATGCTGAAGATTTTAGCTTAGTCACTAATCAAGAAAATCCACAAATATTAATGTTTTCCCACAGCCTCGGCCAACGGCTTCGCGCGCTAGCCGACACTGGTGGTGGCCCAGCCTCAGACGGCGCGCTGGCCCGCTCAGCCATAAGCGGCGGCGAGCTGGCGCCGCGCGAGCTAGTCTCGCAGCTTGTGCGCACCGCCGTCGCCGACGCTGTGCGCGGGCACGGCCTTCTCCTCGATGGATATCCGAGGGACTTGGAGCAGATGGAGCAGTTCCAAAAAGAGGTGAGGAAGTGAAGTCGCTGGATGATGTTCCTGTAGGTGCGCGTTTATGTGCATTTTCTTTTTGGTGATAGCCTATGTCCAGCATATGCATTTCGGCTAAAATGATGATGGTGATGAAGAATGGCGGAAGACTGTGAAACTAGCTTTGTTGAAGAGAAACACCCTCGTTTACCTTTTGGCCAATATGATGGTAATAATATAATATACGTGTCATCATTGCAATCACGTTGCAATAATATAGTATCAATAATAGATTCAAGTGCCTCGCCATGTGATCTATCATTGCTGCGGCGTTTTACGGTGGTTAACGAAATCATTTTGTTCACTTTAGTGACTTTACCATCGCACTGGATACGCAGTGACGACATTATTATAGATGAGGCACTTTTATCTTGTTAGACTGCTCCTGTTCATTCCTAATTCCTAATTTCCACAAATATTTATTGTTGTGTTCTTGTGTAGGGGGCATATGTTTTTTTTTCATGATAAGAAAAAGGCACACGCGCACTCAGGCCACCTGGGCTGGAATTCTACAAGGTAATAACGATATCGTTTTTGACCTGTTTCCGTATTGTCCACGTTTTGATAACTCTTATGTCATTTACAATAATGGCGACTGTGACATAAACGATTCTTAAACGTGTCAAACACGATATCGTTTTAACGCACCTGAATAGAGGCCCTGATGGTAAGTAGAATCTGAGACCCATAGACATTTGAATTCTCAAGACTATAATGCTAAGACGTCAAATGCATTGCCAACCCTGAGGGCTAAGATGGAATGCCTCTATGCTAGTAATTTCACCGGTTGTCTTATCCCCACACCAGAACACAACAATGCGAACTCTGTTGCTTGAAGGGTGGTTAATGGATAAGATGGTGGTAGCGATCCGGACCCATGCACCTTTAATGTTTATAGGATCTTAAGCCCACTCACTATCAGGTTGCCTGTATCATGTAGACCCCGGATTCTTGTCGCAATGACGTTACAATAGGGTAGTTTGGGGAGTAAATGGAACGGTGTTAATTAATAAAAAGTAAATACGGTTTTTTAACCTAATACATTTAAATAACTAGGTATTGACGACAAAAATTATCTAGTCAATTGATCAAAATTATCTTTTGGTATATAACTTCAAACCATACATTTGTACGTTAAACTGGCTTTTTGGGCGACCGAAAAAAAGCCAGTTTAATGTACGTACAAATGTATGGTTTGCAGTAATCGAAAGATAACGTTGATCAATTGAATAGGTAATTTTTATCGTGAATGCCTACTTAGTTATTACAATTAATTCGGTTAAACCCAGCAGTTTTTCGTATTAAATAACACCGTTCCATCAAGTAAATGGAACAGTGGAACATAATTAAACATATTAAATTATCTTTATCAATTAATCAGTTTTAACCTATACAACCAAATTAAGTTTTGACCAAAGATATAAAATATCGTGAATCCCTGATTATAAATATTGAATGCCGTAGAACACCAATAGACTAGGTTACCGTATTAATTAACACCGTTCCATTTACTCCCCAAACTACCCTATTGTAACGTCATTGCGACAAAAATCCGGGGTCTAATCATATGCCCTTTCCAACCAAATAAAAAAAAACATGTCCGTGTGTTGCAGTACCGCGTGTCACCCCGCATGGTGCTCCTAGACTGCTCAAAGCTGCAGCTGGGACGCGGGCGGCGCGATGACTCCGTGGCCGCCTTCCGCCGCCGACTCGAGGTGTTCCGCGAGCTGAGCCTGCCCATGTTGAAGACTATGGACCAGCAGCACCGGCTTGTCATCGTGAGTTACAAATTACAATTAAAATATAAGTAATTTGAATTGATCGATTGTTCTAAACTCTCATTAAAAAAATGGTATACCAAAATTACTTTCAGAATTTAAACACACACAGACACACATGCGCTAGTACGCTATCATACTTAACGATTGTTAAATTGTTTCTTTTTCTAGGGTTAATTCAAAAATTGTTCCATATTTTGTGTATTTTTGTGATCATCTGTTATTGGCTTTATTCATAGAGCCTATTTATATTTTACAATAAACTTTAATGTTGTTATTGTCCCAAATAAAAAAGGATAAATAAATAAAATATTGGGTCTTGGAACCATCATAAGACATAATTTATTTATTTCTCCTTTTACACCTGTAATCTTAATCAGTAAGCAGTACACAGAGACACCACTATTGTTAAAAAGAGACATGACATATTGCTAAATGAATATTACTGGCTCCTAAACTAGGCTAAGCCTGTCTCTTAGGTAACCAGCACGGCTAGCACAAGACGGCGCGCGAGTTATGTCGCCCGCGAGATAGACTACCTGTCTTTTTCTGACCGTTCTAATTAGACAATGGCGGGTAGTCTATCTCGCGCGCGACGTAACTCGCGCGCCATCTTGTGCTAGCCGTGCAGGGGCCCTAGCCAAGATGCAAACGCTCCTAACGTTTTTCTTTTCTATCGCTCAAAATGTATGGGATGGCATTCTCGTGCGTTTCGATAAACCACGTGGGGTACTGTCATCCCATACATTTTGAGCGATAGAAAAGAAAAACTTTAGGAGCGTTTGCATCTTGGCTAGGGCCCCAGGTCGAATATAGATTAACCGAAAATGACGCGAAAAGTTAATAATGATGGAATGAATTCCTGAATATTTTAATCATAATATTTGTTCAAGGATACTTATAATAAAAGGGAAAGAACATGAAATTAATACATGAATTTTCACGCAGCATTCATACCTCACTTGGGTATCTTAACTTGATTGTATAATATTGACTAAAAGTTTTATGAAGGTTTGCTTCTAGTTCTTCATTATTCCTGTATGGCAGGTGGACGGCGACACGGACTCTCAGGAAGTCCAAGCAGAGTTCATGCGCGTAGTGGCTGACGAGATGGAGAAGGCCGAGCAGCTAGCCACGCTGCCTGACCCGCCCGACCAGCCAGCGTCACAGACAGGTCGGTCTACTACCTAAGGTTAGGAACAGGTAGATAGTGACAAGAACTCTTCTGACATGTATGTGAAGTTTATGCGCGTGGTAGCCGAAGAGAAAGAGAAGACCGTGCAGCTAGCCTCGCTACCCGATCGGCCTGACCCCCATGTAGCAGATAGGCCTGTCTACTCACTTATCACGTTGATGGATAGAACGGCTACAGCCGCTATCCTCAGACAAAACGATACGCGTCAAAAGGCGTACTGTTGTATCATTTTCCAAGGACAGCGGCTGTGGGCGTTCTATGCATCAACTTGGTCCAGTGAAGCAGAGTTCACCCGCGTAGAGAGGAACAAGATGAAGAAGACCGAGGAGCCAGTCACGCTGCCCAACCAGCCCACGCTGCTATCTGCAGTCGGTCTTACTTCTTCTTCTAGTGCCTCTCTAACTAGTGAAAGTCGGCTCTCAGATGGTACCTATTTCTGCAAAGTGGAAGAGTCTGGATGCGCTTGAAATCCCAGTTCACTCTCGAATGTATCTCTTAGGGCTGTGTAGAGTAAGATATCCGTCTCAAGAAGCGTCAGAAATTACAGTTGTCTATGACCTTGCACTTTGACAGGCAGTTTTCAATCTTAACACTGTTTTTCCGTAGACATGTCATCAATGCAGCAGTTTGCGCACGCCATGACGCGCATGGGCGGCGGTCTGGCCAACGGGGCCGCCAATGGAGCGATACGCAACGGAGCCCCGCACAACGGAGCCCTTTCCAACGGCGCCGCCGCCAACGGGTACCTTGGGATGGCCAGCAATAAGGTAGGAGATAAGGTGTTGGGGCAAATTACTACTAGTAGGACGGCAATAATACGGTGGTAACTATGTACTCGTAATTCCACCGTTTTTCTTTTAACGTTTTATTATTCTTAATTTTTTTTTTACTTCCTATGCATATTTTTTATTAATTGATACAGAAGAATACCTTTGACAAATTAATACAGAAGTATACCATTGACAAATTGATACAGGAATTGCCTACTTGTCAATCGTCACTTGATATTTGTGGAATGTCAGCAGACTTATGTCACTGACAAAGTCATAGAGGTCAAAACATTTTAACTTTGAGGAAATTCACCTTCTGTGAAAATGTACCGTTTGAGAATGTGCTCCTTTTGGGCAAGTTCATTTTCTGAGACAGTAATAGAGGTGCACTTTATGAAAAGCGCTTGCCCTGAAATGAATTCCGAATATGTATCGAAATAACTTGGATTTATTAAAATAAACTTTTACTTCACAGGTAAAACCAATGATGAACAACGTGTCAAAAATACCCACAGTGTCACAAATAGCCCACGACGACGTGAAAAGACTTTACGAACAGGGCTCTGAAGCAATGACCCTGAACACCCACATATAGACAATGATATACGTACACACATTATAGGAAGTAAGGTATAAAATACCAGAGAGGAACTTGCAAGAGCTAGTGATGTGCCGAATATCTTTATATGTGGTAACTAATACATAAGGTTAAGATTAAATTATAAGATTTTTAACTGTTTACTGAATAATGTGAAAGCACGGAGTGCATGTGTTAGATAAGGCCCGACACACACGATGCGGGGCGAGCGCGTTGCGTGGCGAAATTATACAAGAAACAGAATTCGGTCTAATTGCAAATAGGGGTCAAAGTGGAGTCACTGGTATTGTGAAGTAGATATGAAAGGTCTTTAGTAGCACATTTGAATACATATTTATTTTGTGACACGTAGTTCTTCAATGATAATAGTCATAGTTACACAGCAAGACACTAATGCACTGTGAGTTACAAACTATATTTTTATAAACTAATGATGTAAGTAGATAAAAATCACTGATCTGTCGTAATACCAAATAAGGCGGCTAATTGCAAGTTGAAGCATTCTGTACTCTATTCGTAGCCACATTAAATTTAAAATGCTTATACTATTACTATGCAGTTACCCGCGTTATTTGGTATTACGGTAGTGTTAATATAATTAGAGATCGGATAAATTGGCGTCATTACTCGCAATAATGTGGACATGACTCCCAAGATTTTAATTAATTCCTAGAGTTACTAATAAAATTTAACTTAAGGTAGATTCATATTTTTTGGGGGTGTGTAATATTTTGCATCACTCGAATTGCATAATAAACCATAATGTATAACAACGAAATGCCTAATTTCATGAAACATAATGATCTATAAGATAGAAAGTAGACAATTCTAATGTCTTTGATTATTACTGAATGTCGCAACAGTTCTAATTTAACCTAACCTATTCAGAAGAACTTGACTTAAAACACACAACAAGAAGTCTTTCAAAGGATCAAAATTAAATTTCAGGTAAGAAATCAATTATTTAAGTAAAATCTTTGGAGTCGTGTCCACATTGTGTGATTGCGAGTAATGACGCCAAGTTGTCCGATCTCTGGTTATTATTATAACCAGCTATTGCGACCCCTACTTTCATAGTTAATTACTAGACATCGGAATTTTGGGAGCGAAGTTGAATGACAGGTAGGGAGCTCCGTGTTAGAACCTCGGTGGCCTAGTGGCTTAGAGGGTCGAGTCGTGATCGTAAGGCATCGAGTTCTAACCCCCGCGGTTACCATGTCCCAATGAGTTTTTCTAACTTAATTACATTATCCGATGTAAGAGGGTAATTGCACATAAGTTCCTAAGGGGGCTGTAAGATAGGATAAGATAAGGGAGTTCCTATATCGACAAACCCACCCATCGATGCTTTTCCCCTTTACTAGTGATCGCTCCCAGCTTCGTCTGTGTATTTTGGAGGAGGTTGCAGCACAAGAACAGTAATTCTGAAATATAAGAGGAAGGACATGATGTTGAGTTTCAAAAATCCTTTTAACATATATATTTTAATTCTTCTAATTTCAATAAAAAAAAAATTACAAACAAAACTTGGAGCGATCACTTGTATATGGGGAAAGCATCGATAAATGAGTTTATCGATATAGGAACCCCTTACATCTCATTCAATTTTGCTCCCAATATTCCGATACGGCCACATCGATATTCATCAAATAGCTTAGAACCAACTCGACTCCTCAAGAATCTCAAGATACGATAGACGCAGATAAACCCTTAATAGAAAAGTTGGTCTGACAGTGCAGCAGGGTCGTTGAATCGGCCCCCACAAGGCAGTATCTCAAATTCAATAGCCAAAGCAGATTCAATCGTAACAAGTTAGTAATAAGGTTGCGTTTGCTACAACAGTTCTTTCTGTGATACTGCCATTTTGTCTTAGCAGGGCAGAAATCGTCTCCAATCCTCAACCTCTTATCTGATCGAATGGTTTGATAGAAAAGTAGTCGTTATTCTTCTTGGAACATGAGTGCTTATCCTGCTTATCATTTAGATACGATACGAGTTTGAGATAGTAAAGGGATGAAATGTAAGTCCTACAAGCTCAAGTTCAATACGCGCACGCTCCGCGTTAGTTGTGGTGCGGGCTATAGTATTCTATATTCTTTAGATAAGTTAAGTTAGAAGAGTAACACTGAACGCTGAATGGCTCGTTCTTATCGTGCCACATAATCCTAGTTACTGTAGTTTATAATTGCGTAGTTAAATTGTATAAGTCTTCTTGGATAAAAATACTTACTTCTCGTGAAGCAATTTAGGGTTCTGTATCGTTTGACCGAATTTCATTTCATTTGCCCAAATTTCATATGACATAATTTAATATGCCATACTAATCATGTGCCATAATATTCCTTTGCCATAAAGGCATTTTTTTCTGAAACCGTGAATTATTCAGAATTGTAATAAAACAAACTTAACCTACCCTATTGGACTCTATACGATGGCATGTAAAAACTACCTGAAAGGTTTACGAATCCAGAAAAAAAATATTTATGGCAAATTAAATTATGGTATGTGATATTAGAGAAAATGAAGATTTATAGCCAGTGACCATCATGGCAAATGAAATTATGAAAAGTGAAGGGATGCGGCAATTTAGTTTAAACCATATTTTAATGTCTATAAAGTTAATTTTTATTTCTTCCAATCCAAAAATGGCGTTTAATAGCAAAGGTAATTGATCTTTATTTCCTAGATAGGATTTAAATTCCCACTTACAAAAATCTCCGCTTACAGTATGTGCTTCACGAGTATAGAACACCTGTAAACAGTTTTTTATCCTAAAAAAAGTTTTTTAGCAGGAATTTATTAACGATAACTGATGTGAAGTACAATAGAATAAGAACTAAAGGCATAGAAGGAGCGATAAAATAAAAGGCAACATACAGATAGCTTATATGCAGTCTTATTGGGATTCAACGTGCCACAAAGAGACACACGTTTGTTGTTGTTGCACATTGTTGCATATATAAACTACGTTAATGTGTGCAGACATTGTACCTATAGGCTAATCTACGATCATGGTGACCAGTTGGTAACCAGTGTACACGAGTTGGTGTGTACGGCTACTTATAGCTAGAACTGGACTATATACTCTTGACTTTTTACTCATTGAAAATTCATTTTGAAATTTTCGAGGCATTTTAGAGATCTGACGCTTTCGTTTTAAGGCTCCTTCTATGCCTTTAGTTTTAATTATGTGATCCTGACCCACCGTAGAACTGTGTCACAGTGACGTTTTAAATCAAATCGTGACAATTGTTGCATTTTTGTTGTTGTTGATTAATTCCTGCCACATCCTTCCGCCTTCGTCCTACGCGACAGAATTTCCACCACCATCACTTAGATGGTTGGCAGTCCACAACTGTGCGTTTTACTCGGAATTTCCTGCCACGCACAACTAAACTGTGGAATGGTCTGTGGCCTGCGGTATTTCCGGACCGATACGACCTTTCAAACCTTCAAGAAAAGGGCGTACTCTCATTTGAAAGGCCGGCAACGCACCTGTAACTCCTCATGCTGCAGGTGTCTACGGGTGACGGTATTCGCTTACCATCAGGCGATCCGTCTGTTCGTTTGCCTCCTATTCAATAAAAAAACAGGTACTTACAGTTTTATGGTGAGTCAGGGTTTCTATATGACAATTGTTTATAGATATTTACAGTTATCCCCTGGAAATGTAGTGTTTTATAATACTAGTCCTTATATTTAAGCTACACCTAACTAGTTAACCCAGTTTTATTTACTAATATTTAATATTATTAATATTAGACCGTTTTAATGATCAAACTTAATAAAATGTTTCGTAAAGTTTAAGTTAATGCCAAAAAGTCCAAAAAATTTAAAACAGACACAGTTCACGTTACGTATCCCAAGTTGAATTGTTCAAGGTTTAATATTTATGAATCATTGTCATTTGTATCTGTAATAATATATATAAACATGGACCAATAGATAATAATAAATTGTTTTATACTTAATTATAAGCAAAACGCACATACTATATACTCACAAAGTGCCTTTGAGCAAATTTAGTTTAAAACTAGTAGTTTTTAACATAAAATTTAGGAATAGGCTTTTAGTTTATCAAGTTGAATATGCTTAAGTGTTGTTTCAATGAGAATAAGTGTTTAAATTATCTGATACCTCAAATGGGTTCTTTTCAATAAATTCAATTTAAAACACCAAAAAATACGTATGCAGCGTAAATAAATACAAGTGGTTTTTTTATAAGAGAATGGATGGATACGTACATTTCTTACGATGCACTTGATATTATGCACAACTTCAATAGAGTGCTATTTATTTTATTTATTTTATTCTGTAGCTCTGCCTACCCCACTCTGGGAATAAAGGCGTGACTTTATGTATGTATGTATGTGTATTTTATTACTTACCTATTTTTAAACATAATCTTAAAATATCATAAGATAATATTGTGGTTATGTGTGCCTTATTTAAGTAAGTACATACTCGTAAATACCTAAGAGAGAGAGGGAAATTTTACACTGCTGTACAGTAAGACCAGAAATATAATTGACGCCGGCAATCTTCGTCCACGCAGAAAGGTGCTCACTAATGCCGAAGATAAACGAACGTAAAAATCAATTCAATACAAACCTTGTCGTGTTAGGCGTAAGGTAGAATATGAAATGTCAGTTAAACTCGTGCTTTCTCGCTCATGGAGATTAGCGATTAGCGCTTAGCGCTCGTGCGTCTCAGCTTGTGTACGAATAACATGACAACTGACGCGACGCTAAATAAAATGGCGGTCGACGGCGTCGCTGCAATGGCTGCCGAATATTTGACCAATAGCCGTCGAAGTTTTACCCGCGCAAACGTACTGCCTTATAATTGGCCAAAACGTTTTCGCGCCTTCTAAAAAGATGCTTTCTGCGCAGGTTCATCGTTGTAACTTATATTTGTGGTACTACTGTAGTCTTTAGTATACTCGCGGAGAACAATTTGTAGTTAATCTTTCTAATGTTGTAGGTACAATACCTAACTAATTTAAAATATTCCATAAAAAAAATGTTTAAAGTTTTTGTAATTTCATCACATGACAATTTCATTTTTAAATATGCTAGATATGTGTGATTAATAAACTTAATTTATGAATGGCATAGTTCTATTGCAGCTTAGGCAGTAAATTAGTTCACTCTTTATTTAAAATATGCTAATAAATAATTATAAATTAATACTTAATCACAGAGCATGGAATATTACACAGAAGGGCCACTCCGCACCGCGCATCTTTCAATTGGTTCCAACGTACATTGTTGGTAACAACTAGGAATTTTTATCCCCAATATTTACCAGTGGTAACAGGCCGGGAAAAAAAACCCAGCTGTTACCACTTACCAGAGGTAAAATCTTAGTGGTAACGGGTGGGAATAACCCGTTTGATACACGCTAACGAACGCGCAAACTTAAGAGAAATTGCATTTATTGTAGTACGTTTATATACTAAGCAACACAAGTAGGCATGCAGAGGTTGTAACGATAAGCTGGGTTCACATTTGTATCATTTTGGCGTTCACGATCATGCGTAGGTATCCTAAGTATGGACGGTCAATTTAGACATACCATATCACTAGCATAGTCGCGTATCAAATCATAACTAGGTATCATGAATATCATGATATAGTATCAACACACGTCCATACTTAACGATTTTGATATGCGTATCAGATCGTTAGAGTGTGCGGGGTATTGAATAAAAGTGTAGAACATGGATCGTGAGCGATTAAATACGCCTCGCTGCTACGCGACGGAGATACGATACGGCAAAATGATACAAATGTGAACCCAGCATAATCGAGTATCTTTTTATCTACCGCTGTACAGTCGAGGAACTTGATTTTTTGACAGTCTGACATAATACGTCAATTGGCTTGATTGTACATTTTCCACGTGCCATTAGTCGTGTCATGTCGAGAAATGTATAACACGGCTAATTTATATTGTGTCAAACTGCTAAAGGTCAAGGGTGATCAAGCAAGCAAGCCAACGTATTTAATATCGCTGCTTTTTTGATGCGACGTGTTAATTAAAATCGAATTTAATTTGTTACATACTTATAAGTACTTATGCATAATCCTTAAATAAGTTTTGGCTAGAACTCTCGTCTATAGGTACAAGTGCTATGTAAACTTTAATTCAATTCCAAATTAAGTTACCTAAGTATCAATAGCAGTACCTAGTTTAAGTTCATGAGTGGTGATCGAGGCAACCCTGTATTTACGCACACCACTGCGCGTGCACAGACGTCAGCATATTCACATTGCAAAAGGTACTTATCGCACTGCGCGTACCTATTTAGTATGGAGTGATATAGTTTATAATGAATCAATATACCATTTAATATCATGAATACCTATACTAACTGCCTTGGCACATACTTGTTTTATGTCTAATTTAGCAGCATTTTTTAAATACTTACATCGTTTTTACGTAATAATAAATCAAAACTAGTGTTATTCTGTTTACGTTTTCGTTTTATGTTCTCTTTTTTTAGTGAAAAGAGATAACTTTTTTTTCAGCATTATCTTTGTTCTTGACGCATGCGTGCGAATCAAAAGCTAGTATTTCAATCAACGCTGCTCTGTTATTGAATTATACCTACTCTTTGCAGTTTTATATCGCTTGTTATACGACCTGTTTGTGATCCTTAGTTAAACAGTTTGTTGGTTAAGTTGTTCGTTAATGTATTTAAAATTAATTTCGAAAAGAGTTTGTAGACATTACACATCAGCCCATAGCCATCGCACATTACAACGGCCTGGCACCACAGCTCAGTGAATCATTGAAAAGTGAACTTTAACTTGTGTTACTACGATACATTATTAAAGTTAAAGTAAAACTGGGCTCGCGCCGTTTACTGAGATAGCTAGCGGGCGTTGTGGCATGCGATGAACTTTTAAGAGACAATAGTTGTTCAAGTAGCTCCGATTGTTTTGCTATAATTATCATAAGAAATAATTTTAGTCAATATTATTATTATAATATAAATCACGTAGACGGACTATTAAGTCCACCAAGATGCCAATTTAGAATAGATATGAAAAGCCTAGGTAGTTTAGATACAATATTATTATATAATAAATGCACCTTTTTATATGAAATTTGTGTTCTATTTTTAAGGAGTTTTCGAGTTATTTGGGTTTAGTTGCTGAATAATTAAATGCATCTCTAGCCTCATAAAACTTAACTTTCAAACCCAAATAGCAAGAATTGAGAAGTGACGTCTTTTTTACGGAATGGTAAATGTAGAAGTACCTAGTCAAATAATCACAATCACTCAGCATTGGGTGACTGCGGGCTGAAAAGAAAGAGAGAGAGAGAGAGAGAGAGAGTTACTAATTACAGTTCTTTTGTCACCAATATTTCAGGGTTCCATCCGCTTGAAATAAACCTAAAGTATGTTGATACATTGATACATTTGAACTTAAGCGTACAGTCAACTAATTTGATTCCTAGGACAGTAGGAAGTGTCGTTGTAAACCAAATCATGAGAACTCAAGCTGGGGACGAATCTGAGCGGCTCAACCTGAGGCATCCTCGCCCCGCGCGGCGAGCTGCTCGCGAGCCAAATTGTTGCACATAAGCATGCGCGGGTGAGGCAGCGTGCTGCCCGCGAGCCGACGTTTCAAAATGGCGTCGGACACGATGACAGCCGCGGCTGCGTTTTTCATACTTCACCTAATTATTAACAAAAAGAAGAAGAAATTGCCTCGGTGGTGAAACAGCTCGCACAACAATTTGAGCAAAATATGTGAGCCGTGCGTGCCTCAAATTCGTACCCACCTTTACGTTTTGGTTGGCAACGTCACTTTAACATAATCCATAGTGGCTTAGGATTAGGAGTCAATGTGTTGTTGCCCGTACATTAAGTGCTAACAAAAGATCTCTCTTTTTACAATAACTTCATGGTTTTTTTTGGGCGGTTACCTTTATTAAATGGCACGGGAATTATATTAAGTCTATGTTTATTTAGATAAAACACCGTTGTGTTAGAATTATTTACCTAAGGTTAAAAATATACGAGCACCTTTTTTATGCACCCTGAAGTTTTATTATTTCCAAATCCCCGAAGTCATTAATGCGATAATCAACGATATGTACTTAGCCTGACTATACTAGAAAGGTTTAGGTACTTAACAAAAAGCAAACAAACAAAACCACGTGGCTCTGTTCTGCAGCCAATAGAAGCAGAACACTGATACGGGAGATACGTCATAGCTCGACAAAACAGTCTTGATTGGCTGTTGAACAGAGCCATGTGGGTTTGTTTGTTTCATTTTAATTAAGTACCTCCACCTTTCTAGTAGGTTCCCCCCTTACCGTAAGAGTGCCAACGAGACCCTGGTTCTGCTGTCCGCCTGTCTGTCACAAAGCTATAAGTATATATTTGAACCGTAATAAATATAACCAAATTAAATAAATATAAAATTAAATCTAATTAACCGGTCTCTTTAAGTTGCAACGGAAAAGACACTGTCAATAATAATAATAACAATTTGGCTTGTCCCATGCTTTTCTACCATATAGAATAAAAACTAAAGGTTTTCCACTGGCGTCCACAGCACAGTACAGCTTAATTATTAGGCGTAATGCGATCCGTCCGGTGTGGAATCAGTGGAAGCAGTTAAAGCCTGATAAGATTCTATTTGGCCCTATTTCAATACAAATATGTATTGAAATAGGGCCAAATAGAATGTTGTCAGGCTTTAAATGAGTTTCTATACAAAAGCGTTTTTTTCAAAAAAAGTGTACATCGTTAAAGTCAAAATTAAGAAACATTTAACTTTTTAACTTTAAGGCAAACGCCTGAAAACTTGATAAATTTGAAAAGTGGATGTAGAATTGAAAGGGAACTTTTTAGGCGCTTTTCGTGGTAACTAGTGTTCAGTAATTAAAATGAGAGCGCTGTATGAGTTGCTGCCTTGCTAAGCGTCGCATTAAATAGCGTCGGATTTTAGTATTGTTTGTAGGCTTTTCCAAAAAAATGCACATAGTTAAGGACAAAGTTAAGAAAATTTAACTTTTTACCAAGTTTTCATGCGTTTGCCTCAAAATTATTTAGATAACTAGTTATGACAAAAACAGTAAATGAATATAAAAAATAAAACAACCCACAGATACATTTAAACTAGCACATGCCTACGTATTTTTTACCACAGATCTTCACTCCTTATAGCAGCACGATGGCTGTAAGGCGGGCTTTTCAGTGTTTCCCGCGCTGTCAGTCGTAGCTTATTGGCTGTTTGGCACAGTTTCCACGTTATGTCCTTGACCGAGCTTCCACCCTGCCGCAGTTGTCCCGCATAGCTCGCGGAGAGTAGACGCTGGTGTTACGTATTTTCATTGCAAACGCGGTGGATTTGAAAATATAAAATGGTAAGTCGTGTTAATTTTATATCTGAATAAGTGACAGATATTTATTGATGTATCAAGTGAATGTAGTTTCAGACACGTTTATACTGAAAATAGAAATAGATTTGATTGTATAACTGAAAGATTTCAAGACTTTCAGCTTTTACTGTGACGTAACTTTGCTAATACCTAATTTAAATTAATGTAGTACAGTTAAGAGTTTAAATTCTTAATGGTTTTTTTACGTACAATAAATATCAGTCACTTATTAATAGGTAAAGTTGTATTACGTAAGTTTACACATTATTTTAATTCGAAAAAACAGTAAGTAGGTACTTCTTTTAACATAGATTGATCGCCGTTTGTTTCAAAACTTGTTTCTTGCTGTTCTGCTTTGTTTATTGAATTAAAAAGGTTTGTTGATATTTCATTTGAATGATGAATGAATGAATAGGTACCTACCTAGGTAATAAATTTACGCAAATTCTAAATTAATATAGTCTAAGTACTAGATTCGTTGAACCAAGTGGAGAATTAGAGAGTTCAATTTTAATACATATTATGGTAACTGTACCTAGGTACCTATTAGCCATAAAATTCTGCTATAAATACTCTAATTAGGGTTTCTTTGAATGATATTCCTTGTACAGTCAAAGGCACCTAGGTATACAGCCATCGCGTCAAATATACAGGGTGTCCCAGGAAGTAGTGTCAAGCAAACATGGACATAAGGAAAAATTACAATAATTCCGATTAAAATGATCAATATCTCCAAAACTACGAAAAATCGCGGAACATACATGGGGGTGATTCAGATGCCCCTTGAGGTGCACTACCTCTGGACTTCCGCTTGACACTACTTCCTGGGACACCCTGTATATACATGGACCTTACTGCCAGTGGCATAAAGGTGTACCTACCTACTTATAGATGTTTTTGACGTTTTGGGAACGTATATAGGTATATTTACGCCCTTGACTGTACATATATTTGCGGTCGCAAAATAGGTACCTACAGAAGACCGCAAATACCTAAAAAAACAATCTTATCAATAAACCTACTCTATATTGCACACCACAGAGGGTTACAATTTGAAACAACAACAGGGTATACTTGTTTCAAATTGTAATACCTATTGTATTGTAGGTACTAACCTACCATATTTTTTTAGTAGGTAGGTGCCTAGGTAAATACCTACCTACCTAAGAGCTATCGTAACATTGACAATACGATAACGTTTCAAAAGCGATATGCTTTTACTAAACAGAATAGAGCCCCTGAACAACACTATGTAGGTATCTCCTTTTCTAGATTAGAGTTAGGTATAACTAATGTCTATCTTATTTAAATATCACTGTAACTAACGTAAAATTACCAACTTTTTTTTCAGTCTTGAACACTTCTAAATATCGATTTCAACACAAGACGATAGGGCCCGGTTGACTATACTAATAAATATTAGAAATTTGAATGTAACTCTGTCTGTCTGTTTGTTACACTTTCATGGATAAACCGCCGATTTTAGATGAAATTTGGTACGGAGATAGTTTGAGTCCCGGGAAAAGACATAGGGGACTTTTTATCCCGAAAGTATAGACGGTTCATGAGGAGATAGCGATAACGAGTTCTAAGCGGCGGGAAACTGCTAGTTACACCTTCTTAATTGTGTATTGAGTTGCCAAAATGGCCGTCGAATTACGAATCTAATCTAGAATCCAAAAGGTCAAGTTAAACGAGCTAACCCAACCCCTACAGCTCCTATATGTTAGACAACCTCGCAAAAAATACTTTATATTATCAATCACACAGCGGATCGAAAACACATTAGGTAGTGTAAATTTTTCAATTTACTTTTCAGTTTTTCACAATAAAGGGCGTGTAGTCATGTGATCAACTTCTTGTCACTGTAATGATTTACTTAAGTGCGTCTATGTCTCATTTATTTCCCTTCATTCATCAGTTCATCACATTTTGTATATGACAGTTCCTCTTTATGTTTATTTACTTTCTTTGGTGTTTCAGTACAATAGCTATATTATGTATGTATGTATCGACTATATTGAATCCCTTGTTATGTATTTGTCCTTCGTAAGTCACAGTACGCTGTCCCAAGCAACCGGCCGCCTGGCTTCCTTAGAACCCAGCAAGGTTGACATCCCCATGCCAACCTTTTCGCTGAGTGGGGACCATTTCGGCACACATCATGTTTTAAAACTGTAAATTTTGTTCTATTTGCGCTGCTTGTAAGGAGATAAGAACTAGTTGTATTATATCATTGTATTTCTTCTACTAAATACCTGTGTACCCTTGCGTTATAAGATTCAAAATAGGTAGGCATTTAGATTTTGTTTTAAACTGACCAGATTATCTAGATTAAAGGTGTAAGTGTGTTAATAGTCGATCATATTGTACCGGCTCCGTAATGCTACCGATTGCATATCCGTGTTAAATTAAAATGTAAATAGAGCGTCAACTTCAATTTACTTTTCACAACAGAAAATTATCCTTAAACTTAACAGGTTCCCTGTCCCGAAGCAATGTGCAGCGTTCTTTCGACACGTCCCTAAAGTAATAATAAAATCTAATTTAGTATTGTTTCATATAAGGCACGTCATTGCTCTCTTAAATCTTTAAAACTACGCAACGGATTTTGATGCGGTTTTTTTTAATATATAGAGTGATTGAAGAGGAAGGTTTATATGTATAATACTTTAATCCGGAGCGAAGCGAGGGCGGGTCGCTAGTTTAATATAAAAATAACTTCACAGATTCGCCGCTAGGCTATGAGAGAAAATATAAATGTTTAACTTAATACACCTGCCTATACGTCTTACTCCGTTACTAATAATTTTAGTTATACATACATTGTATAAAATGTTTTATCTGACTACTATGGTTGAACAATGAGTCAATGACATATCAGAGTTAGACAAAACAAATGTAAAACCATACAATGTATGACTATGATCGATTATTAGTAAGAAGGTATTCAAATATGATCCAGCATTCCTACTGGTTAGTGGTTTGAAATCAATATGACACTCTAACCCCAAATACCATACAAAAGATAATATGTGCACAACCTCCGACAGGAAAATATTAATGTATCCCTGGTAAAAAAGAAATAAGCCGCCATTTTCTATTTTTTTATTACACACTAAGTCAATAAATGTGTTAAAGCGCTTCCCAAGCCGGAGGAGGAGACCATTTCTGATTTTTGTATTACGTTTCCCGAAATATAATGCTGTGATAAAACTGTACGCGAACAAACAGAAAAACTACATATGTACTAATAGTGTCTTTGATGACCTTGACTAGAGTCACAAATACTCAGTTAACTGTGTTGCTAATGGTCTTTCTATCTATAGATATAAAAAACAAATTGCGTAACTGAAAGAAAGTAGCCAAAAACCGCGCCTATAGACTAGAAAGGAAGGAATATTTCTTTGGTACTCAGAGACACTTTATGGACTCAAGCGAAAAGTTAATAACATATTATGCATAATGATTTTTTAAGAGTTAATAAATGATAAAAAAAACACATTTAATGAGTTTCCATAAGTACATAGTAATTAGGTACAGTAGTTGGCTACCTCTTTTTAAGTATAAATGATACCTCACTAGTTATAGTAATTAAAAAAAATCTACCTTTGCTTTACATGTGTGCTATACATACCCCTATTATTCCTTGAACTCATTTTACAACTTTGTCGCCGTAATATAAGATAACCGTGACAGACTCGTACATGGCGAAACTATAAAGGTTCGTTGTTCAAAATCAAAATCAAAATGTTTAATCAGTAAATAGGCCTTCATGGTGCTCTTTTATACGTCGGTAATATGAAGTGAATTTACTAGCGCTTCAGATAAGACCATCATTGCGGAGAAGAAGCGCAAAGAGACTCCAACAGAAGTTCATTTTTTCAAACATAAAGTACAGTAATATCTAAAAGTAAGTTACATTAAAAGTACTTAATAAAGTGATAACTACGGAACCCTAAAAACGACCCTCAAATACTAGAAATGGGGGGATTAGCAGGAAACGTCTACACGTACGAAGTCACGGGCGTCCTCTAGTTATAAATTAAAAGCTAAAGGCCATAGCATCTTAATTTTAGACGGAACGTGAAAATCACCTTCAAAAACATCTTTCAGATAGAATCCCAGAGTATCTTGCCCAAGGGCGCACCCACTCTCTTTTCTCCAAAATAATCCAGTTGTAATCGTTCCCGGCTGCCCCACCGACGTGCACGCCAGCTGGCACCCGAACCCGTTTATTTAAAAACAAACATTTCCCTTCGGCATGCATAACACTATCAAAACAAAAACAAGTACCAGAATGTCCGCGATCTCTTGAACCTAGGACGTCGTGATTTGGCGGGATTATTAAATGAAAAGTTACCTAGATGATTGTGCTAAGAAAGTGCTCGGAGTTTTGGTTCTAGTGTTGACTTTGTGGATTGAACTGGATCATTTCAGGTTCAGAAGAATTCGGTGTAAGGTACGAGTTTTTAAATATTTTAGGCACTGTAATCCATTATGAAATGCCATAGTTTTAGATGTTGATGAACTTTTCATCATACGAGATGTCCCTAGTAATTCATAATACAACTATTTGTTTTTTTCAAACAGTTTGCCAAATCACGCTCAAGCTGTGTTTAAAATTAGCGGACTCATACAAATTAAATTATACACGTGCCTATGGAGTTTTTTTTACATACATATATGTAGGTAAAGTTCAATAGTATTAATATATATAGTTTTTATTTGGTTTTGTACCTGCGTGTACTAGCTTTTGGCCTCGGTTTCGTCTACGTAGGAATGTCTATAGTCGCGCGGTTCTAAAAGGCTAGTTTTGACAGAAGTCAACTTAGTACAAAACAAGCATTTGAGTCATGTTTTACGTTTTTTTTCTGAGACTATATCCATTTTTTCGGGTCATTAATGTTTCTTTTCCCTCGCCAGGGCTTAAGCTAATCTCATAGCAAATTTTAACGCAGACCGACGGACGTACCAATTTCACCATACGATGTTAAATTAAATCAATGTTAATCGACTGTTAGTTCGTACATTTTGACAACTGTTAACGCTCTAATCGTCTGTTAAGTGGTTAACATCGTATGGTGAAATGGGTGCAGTCGAAGTCATATATGTTTACACTTTAGTACCTGTTCACTTTAATCGCCGTGTCAATTTTATATAAGACAGGTTAATAGACGTTAAATAGACAAGGCACTAAAGTGTAAACATATTTAGTGTCACTTTCTTTACCATGATAAAGCCATGCGGCTCAGTTTACGAGGAGTAAAAAGGCCAGCGGCTGAACTGCATGCCAATGCCATGGGAATCCTCCAAAGACTTGTGTCTGGAGTCCAGAGTCTCTGCGACTGAGATCTCTTGCTCACGGATAGCTTGTTATTAAAATGAGGTTGAAGTCCTCAATTATCGGAACTTACTTAATATTTTGATAGTAACAGTTATCCGTTTGGTTGCCGGGTTAGAATATCCACCACTCCATGTCTTCCCGTGGATGTAGTAAGAGGCGACTAAGGAAATAAGGGTTTGTAGTACTGTTAGGCGATGGAATACACGAGTAAACTTCTTGGCCTGATTGTGCAAAATGTGGTTACAGAATTATAAACAAGACTTTTTAGAGTTGTTGTTATTTCTGTACCTCTGCCTAGTAAAAGCACCAATGTTCGACACTTTTATCTGACATGCACCAGTAATCGACAGAAGCTTTTAATGCCAAGATCATAGGGTTATAAATGGATTGTTGCAAAACAAATGAATAACTCTTATCTTCTTTGAACAAGATTCAGTGTCGAACATTGGTCCTATGTCGAGTACTGGTGCCGTTACCTGTGGGAATGAAGGTGTAATGTAATGTACCTATGTGAATGTAGTAACAGTTGGTCACACATTGTATAGACATTGTACAGTACCCCGACGAAAATATTAAGCACTTTAGTGCCCTGTCATAATAAACTTCGAACTAAACATCAAATGAGACGCATGACAACGACAATGATATGCACAGCGAGAAGGTTCTAAGTATGCTCAACATTTGTATTGGGTGACTGTACCTTGAATAAATCTCGGGAGTTACTTGATAGTTGGGTACGTACTACGTTGTGGTCATAATGCTTGTACATATTGCCAAGAACTCTGAATTCTGTTGCAATTCGGGATTACTACTATGATGTCAGTGTTAAGCCAGGTTTAGACTAACAATTGCAGAAGTTTATCGCTGTCTTATTTTAACTTCAGTTGTAGAGCAAGAAGCATAATTTTGTTGTCTTTTTCCAACTTAAGACTGAAGGAAAAAAAAACCATAGGTACAAAACGCGATAAAGTTTTTCTCCCCTTACACGTGGTCCGATTTTGAATATGATGTATATGTATATTATGAAAAACTAGGTGTGTGTACGTTTTCCTTTCCAAGAAAATATTTATTAGGTAATAAGAAAAAAAAAGCGGAAACGTTCAGACATTTTCATAATATCTACAACATATTCAAAAATCGTGGAAATCGGATTAGATTTAGTGAGAAACTTTATCGCCCTGAGCAAAATTTGTATGGATTATTTTTGACAGCTACGCGATTTTAGCATCGCTTCACAATCCTCTTAAAAGTTAAAGTAAGACAGCAATAACATTCTGGATTTTTTAATGCCAGTAAACCTGGCTTTATCAAAGAAAAGTAAATACAAGATACAGTGATGCAACTAGTTGATTAAAACCATATTGCCTTTGACACGTTCTCGTATTGTCCACGTTACGATGACTCTGATTTACACGACAGCAATGGCGTGGCGGTTTGTTTAAAAATATGTACAGATTATAAGAATAAAAAACCGGGCAAGAGCAAGTCGGACCATGCTCAGTGTAGGGTTCCGAAGCCGCTAAGTAGTACAAAAATAAAAATCAACAAGTAATAACTAATTTTCTATTTAAAGACAATTGGTGCCGTCTTAGATGATTTTAGTAGGTATAAAAACTTTAATCGCCTGTATCTCAAGAACCAATGATTTCTACTTAGTTGTGATAGCTTTCCTTTAAAATTCGTCATATGCTCTTTAATTAAAGATTTTTTCAGATTATGAATATTTGTAGTTTTGACGGTAGGGGTGGGGGACACTTGAGTCTAGCAAAAATTAGCGCTTTAAGGCTTAATATTTCATAAACGGATTAATAAATCAAAAAACTGTTTCTACAAACCCGCAATTTTTTTGAAAGACCTATCCAAATACACCCCACACAAGAAAAAAAAATACATCCCCACGTTACGTATAAATGAAGAAGTATAAAAGAAAAAAAAAATGTACCACTTCTTTGGCGTGACTAATATGCATTTTCATGCCAAATTACAGCTTTCTAGTACTAAGAGTCTCTGCGCTAGGCTGCGGACGGACGGACGGACATGGCGAAACTATAGGGGTTCCTAGTTTGACTACAGAACCCTAAAACCACTCCACTTTCAGAAACTGATGTTTAAAATTAAGTAACCATATAAATGGTTTATTAATTTTCATACAAGTAATCACTACAGTTGTCACTTAACATCAATTATGGTCTCCTTTTTCGCGGTGGATAAAGTTTCCGTCACTCACGCGCTTATTATACTGGGGGATGATTCTCTCAACACAGCGCTGCGTCGATCTTAAAGGTGAAGTTTTATCTGGCAAGTTTAAGAAGTCCCGTCGGAGCGTACAAAACACATTTTAGCGCGTGCCTTCTCAATTAGGCTGCAGGCAGGTAAGTCGAGTTCAGTGTCGTATAAAGCTGCCTAATTAAGAAGGCACGCGAATCACCCCCCTGGTCAGAAAGTGACAGAGGTTTGATGTACCTTTGTCCACGTTGGTAAACACAACCCGCTGAGACGTTGACCGTAAATACCTAGAGCGTAATTTGGAACTATAATATACCCTGATTTTAAACCTCACTTTTAAATCGCGTGTCCCGTTAACCAATACTACATCGTATCATCAAATTAACGCTGAAAATTCAGGGTTTCTCACGCTATCATTAAAAATAATTGGTACGTTGTCGACGCATCGTTAAAAAAAACTTGGCTGTCACACCGAGGCCGCCGTCAGTTCCGCCAGTACACTGACATTGTCTAATGCAGCGGGGTCATTGTCAATGTGCTAATACCGAACGTAGTGTCGACTCGACGGCTGTGGAAAACCAATACACACATCAATAACGTCCAAGGATAAAACATATTCTTACATCATTTTGATATTTTAAATGTATCGCAATTGCAACGTATCATCATGTAAGGATATTTGTTATCCTCACGTAATCGACAAAGTCCCAAACTGGCTCTAGAATCTCACACAAATTGTTCCAGTCCCAAACTAAGCTCTAAGCTTGTACTATTTGTACAAGGTACAAATACTTATTGAGAAATAAATACTTAAATACATAGAAAACATCCAAGACTTAAAAACAAATTCTAGCGCTCATCACACAAATATTTGCCCATACCGGGAATCGAACCCGGCTAGCTTCGGAGGCAGGAATACTACCAACTAGGCCAACGGGTCGCCTTATTGAAGTATTATTTGAAGTTTGGTGTCTTGGGAATAAATGAAACGTCATCTTTACCGGGAATCGAACCTCCGCTAGGCCTCTATTAAGATAATCTTTCTTAAACTGGGTCTATTTCGTTAGACCAAAATATTTTTTGGTCAAATGTTTCAATCCCTAATTTTCATTTGCCAACCCGCTTTATTTTCTGTAACCGTAAATATTTCAGAACTTTATAAAAGTTAACGTAGCCTAAGATATAGGGTTCTACACGATAGTACTAAAATAGATTCTGAAAAATTTAAATAACATCGGTTTGGCAAATGAAAAATTTGCGAAATTATACATTTGACTAAAGATATTTTGGCCAAACGGCAGGCTCCCCTCTTAAACCGCATAGATAACATATTTATTCATTTGACAATAAAGGCGGGAATATCGTTAAAAAAAATTCAGTCCCTCTGCCAAATCTGTAAAGTCGGTAAAGTCAAATGAACACTGAGAAATGTTATGCATTACGTAGTTCACAAGAATACATTGCTCGCCAACGCGATCCCAAAATATATTCGCCGCTGGCTTGATATCATTGTCACTTGTCATGATGTTGGAATCTTATTTAATTGCGGCAATATAATGTTATACCATTTGTTACGATCATTGCGTTGATGAAACTGCAATACCGCGTAACTAACAAATTCAATAAGTTGCAAAATGTACCTTTGTGCTTACATGTTAAGGAGTATTTTGCAACTTAATTCAATTTGTTAGTTACGCGGTATTTCAGTTTCACCGACTATTGGCAACATTATTGTTGACATTGCTTTTGTGTTTCATACACTAAAACCTAGGTTGTAAGATTAATGTACGTATTACTAACACTGATGGCCCCAGACTCCGAGACTCGAATATTTTTTTATGAAATACATACATACATAACATCACGCCTTCATTCCCAGAGTGGGGTAGGCAGAGTTACAGAAATACCAACAACTCTTAAAAACACCTGTTGACGATTCAGTAACCACACTTTGCACAAGTAGGCTAAGATGTTTACTAGTATCTTAGTGACGGGTTGCAAGCTCGTCGCCTAACAGTACCACAAGCCTTTAAGTCCTTAGTCGCCTCTTACGACATCCACGGGAAGACATGGAGTGGCACTATTCTAACCCGGCAACCACAACAAAAGATCATTTTTAAACAAAACATGTTCATTAGGGTTCATACTTTCACCTATAATAAGGAAACGACAAAACCGACGAAAATACGGTGTCGTTGCGAAAACAAAAGAATGGGACATACTATTTACATGGCGTCAATTTTGACGGACTGTAATTTAGGCACTGTTCAGCTTCGGTGTGGTCGCTCCCTTATTCTTTGCCTAGTACAAACAGCAACACTGTTAACTGACCACTAGTGAATGGTTAGTTAACTGTGTTACTGATGGTACCCATAGTTCGATTGGCCTAATTCTAACTGTATATTGCGTAGTGTTTAAACTGCTGAACTTATAAACAAGACAAGGTACTAAAGTGTGCAGCTTATTAGTTCGACTGTACAAGCCTATAGGTTACTCTGGAACTAAGTTACTCAGGGTGAAATTGTCCCCTGTTACCTAAGTTTTTAATAATTTAAACTTCTTACATTAATAAAAACTTCAACGACTAAAACTAGACCTCAAAGTTATCGCACCATTAAATTACAATTGGAAATGAAATTATTATAGCCTTCGTTGAATATGAAAGTAGTAGTAATTGTAGGTGATTGACGATTGTAGATCGGCAGCAAATTACTGTCGTCAAAGGAGGTTAGTGGTCGAGTATCGATTACGGTATCAGGGTATATGTTCTGTAGTATAGCACTTCTTTTACTTCAGTGAATTGATTAAGAATTGTCGACTGACAATATGATTTAGACAAAATAGGCACAATGTATGATACATTGTCGCTATCTATATATATATATATATATATATATATATATATATATATATATATATTAAATGAATCCCTATTTCCCTTGGTCTCGGCATCACGCATGAGCGGCTGGACCGATTTCTCTAATTCTTTTTATGTAAAATCCACCGGGAAAGTCAAAAATTTGCAGCGGGGCGAAGCCGCTTACAGGGCTAGTACCAAATAATCATCTTTCTCTATGTCGACGACGAAGCTCTAAAGTAAAACGCATAACTCAAGTTCGTGTTAGGATCTCTAGTCTCATTTAATTTACAACAGTACTTTAAAGTGTACTCGCTTTTTCATGAACAATGCAGAACGACAGAATAAATGTTTTGAATTTTTGACTCACTTCACACTTAATAATTAAACTCTACTTTCAAAACTGTAATAGATAAACAATATGTGAAGGGTACACCGAATGAACATGTCTAGGTCTACCTTAGTAACTTATAGAGATATCTCCATGTGAGACTTTGGAACCAATATAATTTCGTACATATCGTACGTAATTTTCGTGTAGAGGATTAGTTAAAGGTGAAAAAATAAAAGTTATACCAACAAAACATGTTAGCAAAACATGTTACAAAACATGTTTAGGTACAACTGCACGTTCATTGCGACTTAGAGTGAACAATGTATTGTTTGTCATTAACATTTCACTTTTCTTTTGACACCTGGGCCTCCATTCTACTGCGTTATAACGATATTGTGTTTGACGTGTTTTAGAATCGTTTATGTCACAGTCGCCATTATTGTAAATGACATAAAAGTTACCACAACGTTGACAATACGGAAACAGGTCAAAAACGATATCGTTATTACCGTGTAGAATCCCAGCCCTGTAATCCCAGTACAATTTGTCATCTTTTGTAGGATTGTAGGATATTTATTTATAATCAAAGGTATCAAAATCAGTTCCTATAATTAATAATTAATGCACTATTTGACAGTTCTTCACTCGAACTCATAACTTTCAAAAGTAAAAACATGACCCCCTACCTCGCAGACTTTGAAGTTAATAAAATGCAGAGTTTCGTGGAGTGCAAGAAGATAATATAATCAAGTTCAAGTTCAATTTTTATAATATATGGCTACTGTCCAGTGGGACAATTCTGCCAGTGTCAAGGTTGGAAGTTACAAGTGATCGGTGAAAATATTTTTCCAAAAGAAGATGCAGATTCATCAGTTGGGGGATCTAAAAATAAATAGATTATTTAAAATAACTACAACTACAAATACTAAATCTAAAATGGCAATTTACAACTTAATATTAAAGTCATTAATATACTTAGCTAAAATATATACTAAGGAAGTATTTACAAAAGTGAGGACATAACTAAGGTTAGCTGGGCGAGAGATGAAATTAGGGAGAAAGTTGTACAAAGAGACTGGAGCAATGGAACAGTTAAAAAATATATAATCCGGAGTTCCCTCCTCGAGATCGCACTCACACAGAGAATGATCCCGTACATGTATCTTCGCCAGAAAAGAGGGCGAACAAATGTGACCAAGACGCAATCGAATTATGGTGGAGGTAGCAAATTTATTAGCTTTATTGAATTTAAAAAACCAAGGTTTTACAGGGAGACTAGGTTGAATGCCACCAAAATGTTTACCCTTGGAAAGACGAGAACAATTCCATAAATCAGTCCAGTGATCAAACAGATGGGTCCTTGCAGTTGCACGCAAGTCTTGACTATAACATTCCGAGTGGGAGGAGCAACCAATATCAATGGCTTGCTTCGCGAAAAAATCAACGCGCTCATTACCTGCAATGCCTGCATGACCAGGGATCCAGGCCAAAACCACATCAATGCCCAGAGAATGACAGCGATGAAGAACCTCTCTAGACTTAAGGTTAATTAGAAGATTATCTTTAGAACGCAGAGGAGCTTTATCTAAATCCTGGAGACAACTCAAAGAGTCAGAAAAAACTATTGATTTGGAAATTTTATGAGATTCTATGTAAGAGACAGCTTCGAAAATTGCAATCGCTTCACCAGAGTAAACTGAAGATAAAGGAGGAGATTTAAAGCTTAAAACAACATTATAATGAGGGATCCAGACAGCTGAACCCACACCACCATCTGAAGAGAGTTTAGAAGCATCCGTGAAAACAGGAATCCAACCATTCCAATTTTCAGACAATATCTTGTTAAAAACCCTATTGGCCTCAATATCATTCTTTCTAACGCCAAAAGAAAAAACTATATTAGGACGAAACATGAGCGAAGCAAAACTGAAACTGAAAAGGGGATTCCCAGCAGATTGGACAATTGGGGGACCGTTACAGAATTTATGAAAGCTTTTAATTAGACAAGGAGACTCTTTGTGAGACCAGTACTTAGAAGAGGGCATGAGAACAGAAAGACGATTAAGACGACATAATAATGGATGATTGGAGGACTGCACGGCTCTGAAGAAAAAACGATCAGAAAGAAATTGCCTGCGAAGATTTAAAGGGGGCTCCAAGCATTCTACTTGAAGAGCATTGATGGGAGATGACTTCATTGCACCAGAAATTATGCGCAAGCACCTAGACTGAATCCTGTCTAAGGATGCCAAAGCAAGTTTGCTACAGGGCTCCAGCAAAAATGAGCCATAGTCAAAGTGACTACGAACAATGGCATTATACAAAAGTTTTTGGCAATAGGGATGAGCACCCCACCAAGCACCGGATAAAGCTCTCAAAACATTTATGCTTTTCTCACATTTAACCTTAATGTGATTCAAGTGAGGGATCCCAGTCAAATGATGATCTAAAATTAAACCTAGAAATTTTACAGAATTAGACACAGGAAGCAGTACCCCCTCAAGAAAAATGTGGATATCAGGGACCAGCCTTTTCCTAGTAAAAACCACAACAGAACTCTTAGAGGCAGACAAAGATAAGCCATGATCTAAGAGCCATACGTTTAAGTATCCTAGAGCAGAATTAAGAGATTGGGAACACTTAGAAATGGAGCTGGAGGCAAAATAAAGGGCAATATCATCTGCATATTGTAAAATATTACAAAAACAGTCAACTGATTTACTAAGGTCAGCGGTATAAAGACTGTATAAAATTGGACTTAAAACAGAACCTTGAGGAAGACCCTTCCAAATGGTTCTAGGAGGCAACAAAGAACCCTGAAAACGAACAGAGATAGAACGAGTCATGAAAAGATTGCATATGACATGAACCATCTTCGCCGGCAAACTCAATTGAAGCATTTTTTGCCTGAGAAGCGGAAGCTGCACATTATCGTATGCAGAAGTTATATCTAAAAAGACACCAACAAGGTTATGACCTTTGGAGAAAGCCAACCGAATATCAGACGTAAGAATGCCTAAACTATCCATAGTACCCATGCCTCTACGGAAACCAAATTGAGATTTGGAAAGGATTCCTCGACTTTCTAAAATCCATTCGAGCCTATTCTTAATTAAATGCTCCAGGATCTTTGAGAGAACAGATGAAAGAGCTATTGGTCTGTAACTTGAGGGGTCACTGGGATCTTTTCCAGGTTTAACAATAGGAACAATTATTTGTGTCTTCCAAGAGTCAGGGAGACAACCAGAATTATAAATATGATTTAACAGGGAAAGGAAGAAAAGTTTAGAAGAGTCGGAACACCGTCTGATGAAGGAATAAGGAATTCCGTCTATTCCCGGAGAAGAATCGTGAAGATGATCCAACACAGAAGAAAGTTCCCGAAAAGAAAAAGGATCATCCATAGTGTCAGAAGAAAAAGGAGAAGAAGATGGAGGATAGCAATCTTCCGGCGGAACAAAAGCAGGCGCTAATTTATCTAAAAAGCCCTCCAACCAGCTAGACGGATCATTAGACAGTGGATTAGAATCAGCTAAGGATCCACGAAATCTTTTAAAATTCTTCCATACTAAGGAAGAGGGGGTACGAGGAGACAAATTCTCGCAAAAACGGGACCAACCAAGGCGTTTTTTAGAAGCTAAAAAACGCTTACAACGAGCATTAGAAGCCTGGAACTCCAAATACTTTTCCAAATTAGACAAATCCCCAGCAAAAGCTTCCTCAGCCCCATTTCTATTTTTAATAGCTAAAGTACAATCAGAATCCCACCATGGAGGAGAGGCAGCCCTGCGAAGGGAAGAGTTTTTAATAGGAACACTAGAGTTAGCAGCCATAACTAAAATTGAAACAAATTTAAAGTACAATTCAAGAAAGTTATCAAAAGAAACGGGAGGAAGGAGTACTACTTCATTAGAGACCAATGAAGAATATTCAGGCCAGTCGGCCTTTCCAGTTCTATATTTAAGAAGAGGAGGTGAAGGTGAAACCAGAATAGACACATCAGAGGAAAAGGAAATAAGGATGGGAAGATGATCACTACCATAAGAATGAGGGAGAACCCTCCAGGAAAGCCCAGAAGCCAAGTTAGGAGATGACAGAGTTAGGTCCACAGAGCTAGGGTTTTGCAATGGGGATGATCTCCTAGTAGGAGAGCCATCATTCAATAGGCACAAATTAATGTTGTCAAAAACGTTTAAGAGATGAGATGAATTATAGTCACAAGAATGAGAACCCCACATAGTGTGATGACAATTAAAGTCACCCATCACCACAAAAGGGCCAGAGAGAGAAGATAGGATTGAGTCTAACTCAGCAATAATCGCGAGATTAGGGTGAGGTATATAAAGGGAAATAAAAGTAGTATTAAAAAGCCTAACAGCAACAATATTTATGCCTGAAGAATGATGGGGAATAGGGACTAAAGAGTAGCGAAGAGAACGCTTAACAAGAACGGCACAGCCGTTCCAACCATCAACACTGTCATCCCGAAGACATGAGAAACCAGAAATCCTAAAAAGGGATCCAGGCTTTAACCATGTCTCCGAGATGGCAAGAATTGAAGGGTTAAATTTGTTAATGAGATGGATGATTTCATGTTTTTTGTGTCGAATACTTCTACAATTCCATTGAATGGCTGAATAAGCCATTATTAGTCATAAGGACAGTCGTCAATTGATTCAGCAGTTCTGAGACATTGTTCGGTATAGCATCAGAGAACTTCGAAAGAAGATTCACTAATGTGTTGATAAGCAGCTTAATTAGGTTATCATTCGGAGTAAATTCAGGTTCAGTGTCATTGAGAGCACAGCCATTTAATTGAGAGGATTTTGGAGAATGAGTGATCATGTGATGAGCAGCTTTGTCATAGCCCTTGGCCAACACTGGGGCGGGGCGCCGAGGAACAAAGACAGTCTTCTTGTGAGAAACAGAACGTACAGAGGAGGCAGGAGGAGGAGGTGTCAAGGTAGCCTCAGAATCTTGAGTCAGAGGAAACAAGGAAGGTGAGACCAAAGAACGAGCTGCATCAGCGAACGAGCGCCGGACAGGACGAAAGCGACGAGCTGCATCAGAATACGGGATATTCTCCTCTGACATCACCAACTTAATACTCTTCTGCCTAGAGTGTTCAGGACAAGAAGAATTTGTAGCAAAGTGCATGCCAGAGCAAAATAGGCAAGAAGCCAGTTCTGCATTGACACTGCATTCCTCACCTTCATGGGGTTGAGCGCATTTGAAACAACGGGGTTTCGAGCGACAGTTCACTTTAATATGGCCAAACCTACAGCATTTATTACATTGAATAGATGGGAGCTGATATAAATCGACAGGAAGAGAAGTATGAAAACAGAAAACTTTTTCAGGTAAAGACTGCCCCAAGAAAGTTAATGAGACAGTTTGGGTAGGGACCCAAGATACTTTCCCATCCAGGGAACATTTGCGGTTAAGCCTACGAGCTTTAATTATCTTACTACTGCCATCAATAGCATTGACCAGCTCCTCCAGAGTCCAGTCGACAGGGATTCCACGGACAAGACCCATCCGAGTGACGCTAAACATAGGGATATTAGGAGAAAACTGGGAGTTATCCCTAAACAGAGAACTTTCTAGAAAATCATTAGCTGAATCAGCACTATTAAACTCCACCACAATTCGACTGCGACCGCCAGATTTGATTCCACCCTTGGTTATACCATTTACATTGTATTTATGGACCAGCTGAGCAAATTTAAGTGTACGAAACGAAGAACCAGTGGAGGAATCCTCTGCTGACTTTGTAACATGTACAATGAAAGGGCCAGAATCAGTCGAACTATATTTTAATTTTGATCCGGGAGCGAATTCGGGAACAGTATAGGTGTGTTGAATTGAGGCCGACGCCGGCATCCTAGCATTCCTTTTATTACTACTACTCAATTCTCCAGAGTCCTCAGGACCACGTTTGCGAGAACTGAATTCTCCCGCATCAGTTGATGCAGGAGGGACAGAAGACCCACCACCCCCATCAGGGGGCTTCCCGTCTGACGACAACGTGAAAACTAAACTAAATACTCACGCACGAAACTACACACTACAACAAAAACACACTATATACAAATTAAAATGTGCAATAGTTACACTAATTCTTAGAGAATCAACTGAAATTACAATAAAAAAGGGCAAGAGAAAATTTTGCACATGTAACAACCAGACACCGTCAATTGTTTCTCCCTAACCGATAATATAATCATTGATAGCAAAAGCAAAAATCAGACAGACGTTCAGATGACAACAAGACAATTTCAAAAAATAGAATATAAATTGCCAGGGTGTGCATTATTATAAAAGAAGGTTTAACATAGACGAACGCGGGGAATGTTTTCCATCCGTGACGGAAAACATGCTTCCGTGTTTTTATATAAAAATATTTTGGCCCTTTCCTGTTCGAAAAACATGTTAGATGTTTCAAAATATCGAAAACATGGTGCAGCGGACGCGGCTTAAGATTTATATCTGTAACTTGGAAAGAAGTCTATGGTAGGAAGTTAATTGCGAAGTCTTCATGTTGAGATCAAAATCATTTAATAATAAGTGACTAGATATTATTATGTTCTTTCCGAGTACCCTTCATGTTCTTGCGGCGCTTCTTCTCCGCAATGATGGTCTTGTCCGAAGCGCTAAGTAGTAGATTCATTTCATATTACCGACGTGTAAAAGAGCCCTCTTGTAGCCTATTAAGTGAATAAACATTAAAATCAAAATCAAAATGTTTATTCAGTAAATAGGCCACCTGAAGTGAATTTGCTAGCGCTTCGGATAAGACCATCATTGCGGAGAAGAAGCGCCAAGAAACTCCAGCAGAAGGTAATTTTTTCAAACAAAAAGTACAGTAATACTTAAAAGTAAGTTACATTACAATTACTTAATAAAGTAATAAATAATAATTACTAAAGCTAGAACAAATAAAATCATTAAAAATGCAAGATTTCGATTTGAATATATTCTTTGTCTTCTCTAGGAAAAAAAACTCAGTTATTCATATTCCTTATCAATTTCCGCAAGGCTTATGGTATCCTGATACCGTCTTCTCACTGCAGGCTCCCGTCGACTTTTCCAAGAAGCCCATCGTATGGGTGCTCGGCGGACCGGGCTCGGGGAAGGGCACGCAATGCGACAAGATCATTGCCCAGTACGGGTTCACGCACCTGTCCACCGGCGACCTGCTGCGCGCGGAGGTCAAGAGCGGCTCCGACCGCGCAAAGAGCCTCACTGCCATCATGGAGCGGGGTACGGTTTATGTTCTTATACAAGACTTATGCATAGAGATATCTCTGAAAGCAGATGAGTTCAGACCCTAACCTAAATTTAATGAAAATGGTAACTCATCACTTCATCGAATGTATCATTTCATCGAGTTTCATTTTATAGAACGCAATTTCTGCTGAAACCATAATGTTTACAGGGTATCTTAAGCATCTAACCTAACCTAACCTACGTAATTAATGTTTAAGATACCCTGAAAACATTATCGTTTCAGCAGAAAATAGCGTTCGATGAAATGATACATTCGATGCGTGTTTCGATGGAATGATAGATACCCCACTGCATGTTATATTCATATTATTGACATGTATACTTTGATGTACCTATTTACCTATCAATAGCAATTGATGAATTACAAAATTCAGAACAGGTTTAGGAGATTCTATGAACATCGTTAATGGTGTAATTAGAAAAAAAACCATGTTAAAACTTTATCCCATAGGAAAATATGTGTATATGAAGTTGAATGCAGTTTTGAATAAAAAAAAACCGACTTACAGCACAGTGAAAGTAATTTTAAAATAACTTGATTATGAAGAAGCTGAAAAACAAAATATATCAACAGGAACATCGAAGAACACTATAAAAATCTGACGTACGAGACCAATGACGACGTCTGTAGAAGTAGAGCGATCCTTATCATATTTAAAGTGGATCTACAGTAATAGACGACAAAAATCGCCAAATAAGTTAGTAAAACTATTGATAATATATTGAGAGAAGTAAATTAAATTACATATACAGGTTGTTTTATTATAAAGCGTAATTAAAAATAGTTTTCTAACAAAAAAAAATATACCAATACAAATGTACACAAAATAAATATTGTATGACATCCCTGTAATTGGATTTCATTAAGTTTTCACCGTTGATAACGGGGTCTGCAGATGATATGTAACACTGGCTTCGAATATTATGCCGATCGTTAGAGGAGTCCCTCAGGGGTCGATTTTAGGACCGCTTATCTTTATTCTTTACAGCAGTGATATAATAAATAATATTTCTAATTGTAATTACCATTTGTATGCAGACGACCTTCAATTATATATATCTTTTAAGCCCGCGGAAACAAACTCAACAGTGAATAAACTTAACATTGATCTAGGTAACGTGGCTGAGTGGTGCGAGAAAAATAACCTGGTTCTCAATGGTAGTAAGTCCAAATTGCTACTGTTTGGTTCCAAAAAACACATAAGGGACATTACCTTTTGTGACCCGCATGTCTCTATAATGGGTGATCGTCTGGAGATCGTTTCTGAGACTCGCAATCTCGGCCTCTTGATGGATAGCAGGCTACGTTTTGAGGGACATGTGTTGGAACTAGTTCGTAATTGCTTTTATAGGCTTAAGGTATTATATCAAGTTCGCAACCACATAAGCGTTGACCTGCGTATTAAACTATGTGATTCCCTGATTCTCTCAAAATTAAGTTACGCTGATGTTGTGTTTAGTGGTTGTCTATTAGCTCGTACGAGCAAGATGGTACAGCGTGTTCAAAATGCCTGCGTGCGCTATTGTTTTGATGTTCCTTGCCGCTCCCATATTACACCTTTTTTTAACAGAAGCAAGCTTTTAAACATGTCAGCGCGGCGTTTCTCTCACCTAGCTACCTTGCTATTTGGAGTTATAGGCAAGGGTCAACCGTCTTACCTTTTTGAAAAGCTCAAGTTCCCTAATTCGAGAGTTCGAGGAGCGCCACGCCTGCTTTGCCCTCGACACAAAACAGCTGCTTTTCGAGGCAGCTTTCGTTATGCAGCCACGAAGTGTTGGAATAATCTTCCGCCACCGATCAGAAACTCTAAGTCTCTTTCTTCTTTTAAAAACAACCTCAAAGAGTATCTGATTGGCCTACAATTGTCCAACACCTAGCGGCTGTACGGTATCTTTATTACACTCTCGCTTTCACCCTATTTTATTTAAGTACCTCTACCTATGTTTATTTATCCTCTATTTCCATATAAGTATGCATATAATTTCGTTTACAGTTCCCATTACTCCACATATTAGTATACGCTCTTACTGTACTTATGAAAGGACTAGCAGCGCTTTCTTCCCGCATGGTTGCCCTGAAAATCAGCGTCACGACACCAAGTGTCTGACACTATGCTGAGCGGCACCCAATTTGGTGCATAATAAAATAGTTTTAAGTTTAGTACTCCTGATTAATCTCCAAATGTATTTCATTTATTAGTAGTTTAGTAGTTTGTGTTTTGCATCAAATAAACGATTTTCTTCTTTCTTCTTCTTCTTCTTCATATGCCTTGGTGCCTTTTTTTCACGCTGGGACGCATACCACCTGAGCCTGGGGGAGCGCCAAGGTGGTTATGTGGGACTCTCACCGGATACCCAGTAAAAACCCAGAGATTCTTCCTTCACGCCGTTGTTGGCGAGGGCAGAACCTCACCAGCAAGTGCCTAGGTGCCTGGGGCGACGAACTTCGATTATTCAAATTCATCTACATTACATTTATTTCAGACAGTACATAGTGTTAGTTACAAATACTTAGCCTAGGTATTATTATGTTGTCTGATTTAGCTACGCTACCTAACAGTGCAAGCGCTTTAGCAGATGCTTGTCTTCCAAATTGACACTGGATGTCGCTAGATGTGGTTACAAAATTATCAACAGTCTTTTTAGAGTTGTTGGTAATTCTGTATCTCTGCCTACCCCACTCTGGGAATGAAGGCGTGATGTTATGCGCGCTAGATCTACATTTCTTCTTTTGAAGATTGGCAGTCACTTCTGCATTCCTCATTATTATAACTCGCCAAATACTGTTAGTTATCATTAGAACCCAGTGCCTGAACTTTTGAAAAAACAATTGCTTTTGTTGGAGCATTCTATCTTCTGGATCATATCATATGGGTTAAGAGCGTTAATCAGAACTCTCAAATCTCACGGCCAGGTATGAGTATCCTAGTCAAAACATTATTATTTATTCTTTTAAATTTCAGGTGAGCTGGTCCCCAATGAAGTGGTGTTGGACCTGCTGAAGGAAGCTATCCTGGCGAAGGCGGAGAGCTCGCGCGGCTTCCTCATCGACGGGTACCCTCGGGAGAAGAGCCAGGGCATCGCCTTTGAACAGGCCATTGCGCCTTGCAGTGTGAGTAGCAACATTGCATATATTATCAGCGATGGTTTCCCTTCTGAGAGGGTGAAGGGTGATAATATGTCGCGCGTTGCAGTGTCAGTGTTGCAACATTGCATATGCTTTCTATCTTTGATGGTTTCCATTCTGATGGGGTAAACGGTGATAGGTGCCCAGGAGCCTACCACCCTTAGGAGGAGGCCCTCCTCCTAAGCCCCCCTTACCCCTGTAAGCAGGGCATTGCGATTGAACAGGCTAACGTGACTTTGCTTATGCAACTTTCCTCTGAGAGCACCGTAGTCTACCGTCAAGAGCAAACTTTCATGTTATCGGATGACCTAGTAATACAGAAATGGTGGTAGGTATTAGTCCCGGGTGACCCAGAAAGAGTGCATGTTTTTCGCGCGTATATATCGTCAGTGATACTGCAATAGCTCGTAACTAACAAATTAAATAAGGTGCAAAATACACTTTAGCAAGTAAGTAAATAAGGTGCAATTTGCAACATATTGAATTGGGTAGTTACGCGGTTTTTGCAGTAACACCGTCGATATGTGGGTATTGTGTATGTATGTAAGTACGGCTTGACCAATTGCATTGGTCGTGGGAGTAACATTTTAATTAAAGTAATGAGGATAAGAAGAATAAAGATGTTTAAAAAAAAAGCATTATATTGACGACATGATCAAAAAATGCAGTCGGGTTTTTTAAGCTTGCATTCTATTAGTTATTATACTTATTATTTTGCCACAATAAACGGAACGAACAAAACCCATTACTCTCTCTCCTTCAACCTGTTCCAATCCAACTCTGAGTGAAGATCTCTTCGTTCTTAAATTAACTAATCAACCAAATTATTGAACTCTTCCAGGTGATCCTCTACTTCGAAGCCTCCTCAGAGACCTTGACCAAGCGGCTGCTAGGCCGGGCTGTGAGCTCGGGCCGCGCTGACGACAACGAAGAGACCATCAAGCTACGGCTGAAGACCTTCCTCGACAACAACGACCAGGTGTTAGCGCAATACCCTGACAAGCTGAAGAGGGTGAGTGAATGAATTGGGTCGCGACCCGTGGTCCCACTACTTCGTCCAACTGCTGTTTTGCCACGAGGCAGGGCTCCTATTTCAGCGCGGTTTGCTCTTTGGGCATTTGAAGATACCTAACGAACCTAACCTTCCTACTTCTCGAATTTTTGACGAAAGCGAATAGAGCAGTGGGTTGAAGTAGTGGGACCACGGGTAGTGCCCTAATGGCATGGAGAAGGTACAAGAGCTCGTCAGTCATATGATGATGAGTGGACTCTGAGGGGTTGCTATGCTAAACCTGAGACTAAAGCACTTCGTTCGGGTCAGTTTTACAAGCTTTTATTTAGTACCACGTGTGGTTGCCGGGTTAGACTACTGCCACTCCAATCTTCCCGTGGATGTCGTACGAGGCGACTAAGGGAATAAGGGCTTGTAGTACTGTTAGGCGATGGGCTTGTAACATGTACTATGTGGTTAAATAATTATCAACAAGTCTTTTTAGAGTTGTTGATATTATGTAGCTCTGCCTACCCCACTCTGGGAATGAAGGCGTGATGTTATGTATTTTATTTAGTTTCATCTGTCCCGGTGTCTGTAATGAAATCTTGCAAGTTAAATTTGACCCACTCCCGTTTCAACAAAAAAGCGGCAAAGTGCGAGTCGGACTCGCCCATGAAGGGTTCCGTAGCAGCAAGTAACATAATGTAAAAGTTCATTGTAGCTTTGATCAATGTTTTTATGACGTATTAAAAAAAAACTACTTACTATATCTCGTTCAAACCAATTTTCGGTGGAAGCTTGTATGGTAATGTACATCATATATTTTTTTTAGTTCTCTCATTCTCTTATTTTAGAAGTTATAGGGGGGGGGGGGCAAACTGTTCAGTTTAGAAAAAATGATGTTAGTAACCTCAATATCATTTTTGAAGACCTATCCATAGATATCCCCCAAACGTATATGGGTTTGATGAAAAAAAAATTTGGGTTTCAGTTCTAAGTATGGGGAATCCCCAAAATTTATGTTTTTTTTTCTATTTTTGTGTGAAAATCTTAATGCGGTTCACAGAATACATCTACGTACTTCTTATAGTTTTGGAAAAAAGTGACTGTGACATACGGACGGACAGACAGACAGACATGACGAATCTATAAGGGTTCCGTTTTTTGCCATTTGGCTACAGAACCCTAAAAATTGGTATGGTACTTTGATGACAATACAATAATAAGGCACCATCGAGCTGATCTGATGCTGGAGTCGGAAGGTGGCGACAGGATCTCCGCTATACTTAACGTAGATCCACCGAGTTTGGACTCATTACGTTGGTATTTGCAAAACTGACTGTAAACAAAGGTTTGTCCCAAAAATGAAATTTTTGCCAGAAAATTATTTTTATTGGGCACAGCCACGTTGCCGGCGTCTGTATTTCCGGATTATGATCCGTTGTCCTTCAAAAGTCTTGACTCTATGGTCTTTTTTAGTGTTATAAGCAAACCCAGTTTTTAGGGTTCCGTAGCCAAATGGCAAAAAACGGAACCCTTATAGATTCGTCATGTCTGTCCGTCTGTCCGTCCGTATGTCACAGCCACTTTATTCCGTAACTATAAGAGCTATACTGTGGAAACTTGGTAAGTAGATGTATTCGGTGAACCGCATTAAGATTTTCATACAAAAATAGAAAAAAAACAATAAATTTTTGGGGTTCCCCATACTTAGAACTGAAACTCAAAAATTTTTTTTTCATCAAACTCATACGTGTGGGGTATCTATGGATAGGTATTCAAAAATGATATTGAGGTTTCTATTATAATTTTTTTCTAAACTGAATAGTTTGCGCGAGAGACGCTTCCAAAGTGGAAAAATGTGTGTCCCCCCCCCCGTAACTTCTAAAATAAGGGAATGATAAATGTAAAAATAATATATGATGTACATTACCATGCAAACTTCCACCGAAAATTGGTTTGAACGAGATCTAGTAAGTAGTTTTTTTTTAATACGTCATAAAAACATTGATCAAAGCTACAACGAACTTTTATATTATGTTACTTGCTGCTACGGAACCCTTCATGGGCGAGTCCGACTCGCACTTGGCCGCTTTTTTTTTCTTTTAAATACCCTTGGACATATAAGCACTCTCATGACGGCAAATGCGCTGCCAACCTTGACGACTAAGGATGGACTCCTCTAGCACACCGGGTCTCACGAGGACATTTTAAAATTGTTTTTTTTTTTGACACGTATCTAGTTGGCAGTGACCCTGCCTACGAAGCTCTTGGGTTCGATTCCGTGTATAGGCAAATACTTGTGTGTTAAGCACCTTCAGGGAACTTGGACGTTTTATGTTTTTATCTATAAGTATATGTATTGTGCCCATAGTACAAGCCCAAAGCTTAGTTTGCGACAATTCTTAGAGCCGGTCCCTATTTCACCATCCTGACAGTTGCAGGTGACAGGTGACATTTCAGTGTAGGTACATGGCTTATATGAAATCCAGTGATGTATCAGCGTGTTAACTTTGCAATGTAATCCGAATTGTCACTTGTCACGAGTCATTTTCAAGGTGGTATAATTGGGCACTCGACGCGACCTCCTCTACATTTTCGATAATGATAACGTTCGCCGAACGCATAATGTCTAGGGCCGAAAAAATAAAAACTACGCCCAATTTATTATATTACATGTACAATAACGTATTATATTCCAGATAAACGCCGAGCAAGCAGTCGACGTGATTTTCGGCGAAGTGCAGAAGATCCTCGATCCGCTCGTCGTCGCCTAACAGACTGCTCTGGCCTCATGTACATATCCTAATTTTAACCGTTTGTTAATAAAATGTTTGTATGCTGTTCTCTCGTTTTTAAGTTACTTTCCGGAAGTTTCTTGAGCCATCACCTTCAAATTCGCTGCCGTCCTTTTTTATGATAAGGAGAAGGCACACGAGCACTCAGGCCACCTGATGGTAACTGGAATCAGAGACCCATAGACGACACGGTGGCCTAGTTGGGAGTGACCCTGCCTCCGAAGCCAGCGGTCCTGGGTTCAAATCCCGGTAAGGGCAGATATTTGTGTGATGAGCGCGAATATTTGTTCCCGAGTCTTGGATGTTTTCATGTATTTAAGTATTTATTTCTCTATCTAAGTATGTTTATCGTTGTCTAGTACCCATATATGGCTCTAGGCTTGTACTATAGTACAAGCCTAGAGCTTAGTTGGGGACTAGGTCAATTTGTGTGACATTGTCCCGTGATATTTATTTATTATTTATTTATTTGAATTCTCAAGACTATAATCCTAAGACCTCAAATACGTCGCCAACCCTGAGGACTAAGATGGAATGCCTCTATGCTAGTAATTTCACTGCTTGTCTTATCCCCACACCGGGTATCCTTTATCTCAGGGGTCGATTTTTGAAGCGCACGGACGAAAACTAACTATATTTAAAATCAATTTGTGCAGCGATTTAAGAGGGCGCCGAGCGTCCAGTGGGGACCTCATTACTTTTATTGTGATTTGAAAAAACCTTAAAATCTAAGAGCGCTTTACTGTTGCACAAATGAATACACAATTTACAGAGATAACAACAATTGAACTACGAGTGAGCAACTTAACGGAAAAAGTAACCACCATTTTCTGTTAAGTTAACTACACGAAGATTAAAGGTTATTAAACTGTGTCCTGTGTGCTATATATTGCGTATTCATTTGTACAACAGTAAAGCACTCTTTGATTTTAAGATAATACTTTAGTTTATTAGAAAACATAATCAAAGGGCGCCACTGGACGCTCGACGCCCTCTTAATCTACGAGCGGGCCCCCCTTTTGGATTTGATATGATAAAGGCGTTATGATATCAAATCCATAAGGTGAACCCGCTCGTTAAATCGCTGCACAAATTGATTTTAAAATTAGTAATTTTTCGCCGGTGAGCTTCAAAAATTGCCCCCCTGATCTTTCTTTAGATGCCGCAGCTGCGTACTGAGAAATACTCTTTCAACGTATACGTGTTTTGTACATTTTATATGCCGGTTTCTATGTTAGTACTTATTCTATGGTAATCATTTCCTTCAAACATGTCACATCGACAGTGAAAAATACATAAGCAAATAAAATTAAATAATAATGGCTGAGGAAAAACTGTGCCCGTCGTGCGAAGAGCCGGTCATCGATAAATACCCGGCGTGTCCGCTGCAGTGCAAGTCGCCCCGATGCAGGTCTTACGGGCCAAAGGTGAACAAAAATATGAAGTGTCTTCACAGTTCGCTCGTGTTTTAAAACCCTGAGAATTGTGGGTGTAATCGTAGCATCCAGACAGATTTAGACGAGGGTTTTTAAGAAAATGGTTTAAACTTAGAGTTACGCCCGTTCGTTATTTAAAAGGAGCGCTCCGAATTCAGTCAATCGGTCAAAGGACCTAGTTTGGTCTTTAAGCTCCTTTTAGCTCTGGAGCAAAATTAGAACAGTATTTTTTTTGCCGTGCGCTGTTACGCGTTCGCTCCGTTTCGCTCATACGTATAACACACCGATTGCTACTGAGACCGATTGATCCTTATAATAATTGTATGCCTAATTTTCGTCACACAGCGGAAAAGTTTCATAGAAAATTTAATTGCTTGAGTTAGCGTGCACAACTTTTTGGTCCTTACCCACATGTATATGAAAAGAGGACGCCAGTACGAGTTATGGTGTATTAACTTTACCAACAATAAATACTTTTACATTATAAAATACTATTTTGAATCAACTTCAACACAAAATACACACACAGCATTCGCCGGTACTACCACAGATATTACACCTTTTTTTTTAGATCCATTCCCGCTCGAATGCCCGCGTGAAATACATGATATGTTTTTTTAAATATTATTGTTAACAGGTAATTTTTTCAGGATTTAGATTTGATCTTAATTAACTTCGAACAGCGCCATTTATCTGCGAGTTTCGTTTGGGTCTGGCCTGTCTACGACTGTTAGTCAATATATACGGTATAATGATAATGATAATGACATAGGAAAAACCCTTCTGGCGACTAAGGTCTATCTATAAGGAAAAAATACTACTTAGGTATATAAATGACTAGAAAGAAAATTGCAGAGAAGTATTTATTGACTAAGTATAAAGATGCCAACATTTAAATACGTAGGTAGGTTTAGGTTATGTTAGTTTTGCAGCAGGTCCGGGGCCAACCTCCCTGAAATAGGGGCTCTGCAGCAGCGGAGCTCCGTCTACACTACCTAATTTCAAATAATTACACTTTTTTTGAAAACCGAGTACAAATATGGAAGCGAGGTAGCTTAATTTGGCTTTTTCTTAGCAGGCACACAATTTATAGCAAAATAGCGTCCCTTTCTCAATTTCTTATCTGATCGAATAGTTAGGTAGAAAAGTAGTTATGCTAATTGGAACATGAGTGCTTTTCCTACTAATCAATTAGTTACGATACGAGGTTGAGATAGTAAAGGGACGTTAGGCGGTTGTTTGTCAGCGGAAAAACGAACTCGCGCATATCTATCTCTTTCGCATAAGCTAATTTCGTTGAAGAGTGACACGTTGCGAAAAACCGTAAGGAATTCTTAAAAAGAGGTTATGTAAGGTCTTACTAAAAAGTTTGAATGAGGTTTGATAGATAAATGCATTTCATTCAAAGATGTCAAATTGACAATAATAATTACAAAACCGATCATAAACAGAAATATAAACATACATACCTTTATAACCTGTGAATTGAAATGGCTGATCGCGGCATATGCCCGGCGTGCACTGACCCGGTAAATGAGGATTACTCGGAATGTCCGTTAAAGTGCAAGTCAAAAAGATGCAAATATTACGCACTGCAGAAGGTAAATAGCGATCAGTATACCGGCACAGTCACCCCGTTTCAACGTTCATAAGCATTAATATCCCATCAGAACTCCTGTAACTTTTTCGCTTAGGTGAAATATAAACCAAGCGACTTGTGGGCATAAATTAACGTTTGTATAATTCGCACATTTAGAATTGTAGTGACCCAATTCAAAAATTTTCAGCTTTCGATTTCGAGTCATAAATTTAGTACTACAGAGACCTAAGTCGAAAATCAAAATATGTGTATTAGGTCACTATAATTCTAAAGATGCGAATTATGTTTTTTAAGTAAGTTTTCCCATAGGCCAGAATCGACTATAAGCAAAAGCCAATCATCTGGATTCTGGGCGGCCCAGGCTCGGGCAAGGGGACCCAATGTGATAAGATCATCAAGCAATATGGGTTCACCCATCTCTCTTCCGGCGACTTGCTGCGCGCGGAGGTTAAGAGCGGCTCGCCACGAGGCAAGGAGATAGCTGATCTCATGGAAAAAGGTCATCCATTTAACTTATTTTAATGGCAACGGAGAAGACACACTAGCACACAGGCTAACTGATGGTAAGTGGAATCTAAGACCAAGTTTTTTTTTTTTTAAATGGGTCTTTAACTATTAATTCGTTTAAAGCTGGGTACGAATCTGAGCGGCACAGCTTGAGGCATGCCCGCCCTGCGCGGCAGACTGCTCGCGAGCCTAATTGTTCCGCATAAACATGCGCGGGTGAGGCAGCGTGCTTGACGCGAGCCGACATTTCAAAATGGCGTCGGGTATGATGACAGCCGAATTATTAACAAAAAGAAGAAGAAATCGCCTGGGTGGTGGAACAGCTCAGCAACTTTATCAAATTTGTACGCACCTCAGCCACAGACAAGTTAGAACTTGTCGTTCTGCCCGCGGCACGCTCCCATACACTTCAAAATTACGCGAGGCCGCACGCCGAGGCGCCTTTGAGCACGGCCAAAAGACCGACTCTCGACGGCTCGCCGCGCGCCGGGCGCCCGCTGCTCGCGCACAGCGCATTTGCGCGTACGAATTTGAGCAAAATGGGAGAGCCGTGCGTGCCTCAACCCGAGGCTGCTCTAATTCGTACCCACCTTAAAAGTTTATTGGTGAGTAATGCACTCACATATTTTATATATACCTAGGTACCGTATTTTACCCGTTTTCATATCAAACCTTGAAACCACATGAAATTAAAAAACAACGTTAGCTTAGCGACACGTGTCTCAGGACATTTATCCCCTAGTTTTCCCTGAATTTGACGTCTCATTCAAATATCAGAAAGTATAAAATGCTATATAATGGAACTTAAGTATACTGAATATCACTTGTGGCATATATTCCAGGTCTTTTAGTCCCCAACGAGATTGTGCTGGACCTCCTAAAGGATGCGATGGCCGATAAGATAGCGACCGCAAAAGGATTCCTTATCGACGGATACCCCCGCGAGCAGTCCCAGGGCGTGGCATTCGAACATAGCATTGCACCCTGCTCGGTGAGTAACGTCTGACTAGTTTTTAGGGTTCCAAAGTCAAACTAGGAACCTTTATAATTTCGCAATGCCCGTCTGTCTGTCTGTATGTCACACTTTCACTCACATCACATACTACCAAAGTTACAAAACTGATTTGTACACATATATGTAGGTATTTAGGTAGATACTAACCGTTTCCTGTGACTCCGTCCGCGTACAAATCGTTTATCGCATTCCCTCGGGAAATGGCCAATTTTCCGGGATAAAAAACATCTGATGACATTGGATCTCATATCTAAGATGGTCATACTAAACAACTTTTCCGATGGGACCAACCACGAAATCGCCAAAAAAAACTGTTCCATACATTAACGGTGAATTAATTGAGAGTTAATGTATGGAACAGCTGTTTTGTTTTGGCGATTTCGTGGTTGGTCCCATCGGAAAGGTTGTTCAGTATGACCATCTTATTCACTTTTGGCCATTCCGGATCATGACCCCAAAATCACCCAGTACCTACCTATTGATGAATAGCTGTTAAAAACACCAAATTCTGTCTTTATTAAATTTTAGATATTGGAGACCGTTTAGGATATAAGTATTGAACTCTAAAAATACCATTTTCTCTAGAGTTACGTGTGTAAAAACTATGAAAATATGTTAAATGAAAGCAAATAGCTATAATTAACTTTCTCTCACTGCCTACCCCAATGGGAGAAGGGCGTAAAGGTATGTTCTTAACTACGTACGACTACCTACATACTTAACTTCGTAACCTGCATTATCTATTTATTTAAGTAATTACAAAAGTTATGATTTACAGGCCATTATCTACTTCGAGGCGTCCATGAGTGTCCTGACGTCACGTCTGATGAATCGCGCGCTGACGTCCGGTCGGAGTGACGACAACAAGGAGTCCATTAGATTGAGGTTGCAAACCTTCATAGACAACAACAACGCAGTGTTGCAGCAGTACCCCAAAAAGCTGAATAGGGTAAGGCTTTTTACAATCTTTAACAGTGCCTCATTTCTACTCGGCTAAAGCCATTGCCCATGACATTGTCAACGTTACGTTAGTTCTTATAGGAAACATGCATTTTTTTTCTTACGCTCTCTGGAAAGTGCTATGAAGAAGGATAACCGTATACGCGAAACAAATTGTCGTGTTATTTGAAAAAAAAGTCATAGTTCAGACCCCCTGCTAAAACACTCTATACAAAATCGATGACAGGAATGACGTCACAGCTGTTGGTCCATATTTGAAATACAGGGTAATTTTTTAATAGGTGCACAAATTTTAATATTTGCTTCGCTATTGTTAATCAATAACACATGTTGTGTTATTTTTACTCTAGCTTCACTACATAGTATAAAACAAAGTCGCTTTCTCTATCCCTATGTCCCTTTGTATGCTTAAATCTTTAAAACTACGCAACGGATTTTGATGCGGTTTTTTTTAATATATAGAGTGATTCAAGAGGACGGTTTATATGTATATTACTTTATTCCGGAGCGAAGCGAGGGCGGGTCGCTATAAAAAATATTAGAGATACTGCCGATTCAATGATTCCACTAACTTACGATATTCATGGACCCTCTAATGCAGGGGTGCGAGGAGAGGGGAGTGTTGTTAAGTAAGTTAATTAATGAAATTTCAAAATTCGAATATCAATACAGTGTATCGCATACCTACAGCTTGACAACCCATGTCATCATTTTCTAGTGTGACTTTGTGTCCACACGAGAAGGTAAAAGAGAAATAATTCGCATAAAAAAAAAATTTTTTTGAAGTCTTTTTATTGTCGTAATATACAACGCGTTACAAAATAATCCGTAAAAAATAAATTACGAAAGTAGTGTCAACCCTAATATACTGTATACCTAAGATACTGAACTGGCGTTATTTAATAAGGGTTGACACTACTTTTGTAATTTCTTTATTACGGATTATTTTGTAACACGTTGTATTATATTAACGATACAAAATCCTATGTTAAAATTTGTGCACTGATAAAAAAAATACCCTGGATACGGACCTTGTAAAGAAATTTGCATTTATTTCAGAAATTTCTATTTTTAAGCCAATAACATTGCATTAAAATATTACGTAAATAAAATGATGATGCGGAAAAAACAATCTAAACCCTAAAAGAAGTTTTTAAATTTTAACAAGTCTTGTTGTTATATAAAATTTTAATAAACGGGTATTATTGCGTTTTATATGTTGTTTTACATTTTCTCCTAATTCGTATAATGAAACTCTATTCGGTTTTTCGTGCTTGTTCCCTATTCACGTGACAGTAATGGCGGCCGAGTTGAAAACAAATAAGTAACATGTCAAATGGCTGAGATTCTACACGGTAAAACCTTATTGCTTTTTACATGTTATCGTATTGTCAACGTTACGAGGGCTCTTATTGACAGCAATGGCAGCCGTGTTAAAAAGGTAGGTTTCTTGTAGGTACCCTTTTTATTACGTCACTTTCTTTATAAAAATATTTGTTAGTCATGTTACATAACACATACATAACATCACGCCTTCATTCCCTGAGTGGGGTAAGTCAAGGGCAAAAATATGTATACACTTTAGTAGCTTGTCTATTTAACGTCATGATTAAGCTGTCATATGAAATTGTGACAGCGATTAAAGCGGCAAGGTACTAAAGTGTATACATATTTTTGCCCTTGACTGTACCTAGGCAGTGCTACAGAAATATCAACAACTCGAAAAGATTTGTAACCACATTTTGCACAACCAGGCTAACTCCTTTATTTTCAGATAAACGCCGAACGGTCAGTTGATGAGGTTTACGCTGACGTACAGAAAGTCATGGACACATTCGTTGAAGGGACACCTTGCTCAAAAGACTAATTCTCCTCATCGACCTTTGTACAATACATTAACCCCCTTAATTATAAAGATATTTTTTTATACATACAATAAAATCTTAGATGGGAAATAGTCTGTTTGATTAACGCAACAGTATCTGGAGTTCTATTTTGAAATCAGCAATTTGAACTGCGTCTATGGGAGCGTCCTCACTGTGAGCATTCGCAAGTAATGAGCATTTGGCGTCGAATATTCAAGGGGTGTGGGCCACAGTAACGCGCGGCACAACGTCCACACCAATCGAATATTACACGCGAATGCTCTCAGTGAGGACGCTCCTTATTGCTCTCTTTTACTCTCAATGCGTAACTAATTTGCATAAAGTGACATGGCGATCCGAAGTTCGAATTACTGATTTCATAAAGTAGAAGCCACTGCGCGACCGAGCTCTACTCGGGTGTATGTAGACGACACTCTTAAATCACATATTTGATGGTGTCGTCTACATAACATTATGTCAAATACCTCGGTACCCTTACCATGAGTCTAATGAGGTCATTGCCCGTGGTCCACCTAATTAGTTCACCTCTGTGGATTGCGTAGACTAAACTGGTTAGAACTGGTAGGGTTATGTTAGTTCTTCAGGGGGCCCGAAGGGCCAAAATACCTCAGAAATAGGAAGCAGAGCTCCGTCGACTCGGTTACGGTGTGCTAAAATGTCCAGGTGAACTAATTAGGAGGACCACGGGCAAAGACCGGTCTAATGCTCTGGCCCTCACAGTATTGTAGAAGATTGAAAAGGACAGCATCTTTAGCGAGTGTCGTAACTGTAACTCATGGTAAGGGTTCTGAACCCGATTATTCGGCGGAACCTACTACAAGTAACATTTTTACTACTCATTATTCAACAACTGTATGCACAGAATAAGTAATAGTACCTACAAGCTTTATGTTTACCTACACCTAGTCTCATTGGAGTACTCAGTGGGCAATATTTTAGGAAGCGACCAGTGCATCCTGCTACGAATGAAACAACAATTTAACAAACCGTAATATAATAAATTAAAAAAATCACAACTGAACTAGTCTAATCTCGTGTCGACCTCGATGGGGGCTTCGACCGGCACGGGAGCCACGGGGGCCACAGGGAGCGCGGGGGGCACGACCGAGGCCGCGGGAGCCACGGCGGGGCCCGACACTACGCTCGGGGGCCTTTGGACTTCCTGTTTCTGACTCTTCTCAATCGTGTCCGAAAGGATATCCTTCAAAGTGGACGCCAGCGCTTTCGGGTTTCCGCTGCTGTCGAGCTAACAAAGGAATTCGAAATTGAGAAAAATAAAAGCGAGGACGAGTGAGACCTCGATTTGTTGATAGAGTTAAGTTATGTGTATAAATTTTATTTTTGTAAGATGGCGCGGGCACTTCCCTCTTTATGTTGTGATCCTACCACCATACTACCCGTGGCCCCACTACTCCAACCCACTACTCTATTCGCTTTCGTTAGAAATCAGTTTTATTCCGCAAAAGTTGGTTAGGTTCGTTAGGTATCTTCAAATGCCCGAAGGGCAAACTGCCCTGAAATAGGAGCCCTGCCTCGTGGCAGGGCAGGGCTCCGTCAAAAGGAGCAGTGGGTTGAAATAGTGGGACCACGGGTCGCGATTAACGTATTTATTAACTTTCGCGGCACGCGCACAATTATCTGGCTTCTGGCGCTTCGACAAACTGACATCCAAGTATGATGACCGCCGAGTGAGAAAGTAAACTCTTGGGTCTAACATTTGGGCGAGATTTTAACACTTTGACTGTTTCCGTATTGTAAACTTTGTGATAACTCTTATTTACTTGACTGGAATGATGGCCGAGTTAACCGTTTGAACGCCAAGAACACCTAAAGGCGTCGTGTACTGTCGTACCTAAACACGCCATCGACGCTTATAGTTGTCACAGATACAGTGGCAAATAGACCAGAGTACTTGTGATGTGACGTAAGGTTGTAGTTAGCTGTGGTTTGCAGCTGTCATTGATTGATTGTGTGAGGACGACTTTTGTATCAAGTCAATGGCGGCAAAAAGGTTAAAAACAATACCAACACAAACAACAACAACTACCAAAAAAGAAACATAATGGAAGGACACCAGCCCCCTATCCCAATCCCAATCCCAAACAACACTTTACAAGTGTACAATTTGACAAGTTTGTAAGGTTTTCCATAGAAAAAATTGTCAATATTGCCAACTTGTAAGTACACTTGTAAAGTTTTGTGGGGCCAGACATTAGTTCTTTACGGCCTGGGCAGCGTGACGTTACGGCCACAAATTTTGCACTAGCCCTCAAATGGCAATGACAGGACGAAAAAATAGGCGGGTAGCCATCATTCCAAAATTTGACTAGAGATTTGACTTTCACAACTGAATTTGGTAGGAGGCCGCACTAACTGACGCGAAGATCAGGGCTGGGATTCTACACGGTAATAACGATATCGTATTTGACCTGTTTCCATTGTGAACGGTCGCCATTATTGTAAATGACATAAGAGTTATCTCTTATGTCATTTACAATAATGGCGACTGTGACATATTATAAACGATTCTATAACACGTCAAACACGATGTCGTTATAACGCAGTTGAATAGAGGCCCTGATGTCTAGTTTTTTACTTTATCTATGGTTGGTGCTACTGGGTAGGAGGAAGGTGTTAATAGGAACAAGCATACTGTACCGTGATGACGTGCCCCCCAAACCGCTTGTGCACGTTCTTGACTTTATGCGCGGCCTCCCGCACGATCTGCCGCGCGGCGTTGATCTCCGCCTCAGGCCGCCCCAGTTCCGACAATTTGTTCTGCAGCCTGGTAGCTGCCAGCTGGAGATATTTTTTTTATGAGAAGTAGGCAAAGGAGTATGCAGAGTATGCTTGAACACCCGTTGCCGACCATTTAGTTAAATGAAAACTCATGCATACATACATACCACGAATATGACAATATGTAGAAAATATGACATAACAACAATTGAACTGTGAGTGAGCAACTTAACGGATAAAAGTGGCCACCTTTTTCTGTTAAGTTAACTACACGAAGGTTAAAGGTTATTAAACTGTGTCATGTATGCTATATATTGCGTATTCATATGTACAACAGTAAAGCACTCTTTGATTTGAAGATAATACTTTAGTTTATTAGAAAACACGATAAAAGTAATGAGGGCGCAACTGGACGCTCGGCGCCTTCTTAAGTGAATCTACTTGCGCTTCGTACAAGACCATCATTGCGGAGAAGAAGTGCCGCAAGAAACTCCAGCAGGAGGTAATTTTCTCAACCATAATGCACAATATGATACTTAAAAGTTAGTTACAGTACAAGGTACTTAACCTTTTCAACGCTATGTCAAATACAAAATTAAAGCGAATATCAACTTGAGTCATAGATACTCGGTTTACTTTACGTTGTCAACCATGACGGAAATATCTGTTAATGGCGTTGAAAAGGTTAGTAACAATAATTATTAAAACTAGCACAAATAAAATCATTACAAGTGTAAGGTTAATAATATTGAACTAAAAATAATGACTATAGGAGAACAACACGACGAGGTCAAAAGCCGCCTAAAAAGCAGTCCTTGCAGACGTGAACAAACCGGACCCCACTAACAGCACCCGTTCACGAGTATGACGCGTCAGCCATTGCCTCTCTCAACCATGTGTTCGGGAGCTACAGAATTACCAAAAATTGAAAAAAAAACTTGTTGATAAATCTGTAACCAAATTTTGCACCAACAGGCTAAGATGTTTGTCAGTATATTAGTGACAGGTTGCAAGCCCATCGCCTAACAGTAGGTTCCTAACTACAAGCCTTTATTTCCTTAGTCGCCTCTTACGACATCCACGGGAAGACGAAAACTCCATTATTGATTTCTTATGCTGTAGCCGTATCGGATACCTCAACCGCGAGATTCACGGATTTGTTAAATTTAAAGATATATTCAAAAGCATGGTTACCGGGTTAAAATAGTGCCACTCCACGTCTTCCCGAGAATGTCGTAAGAGGCGACTAAAGAAATAAGGGCTTGTAGTACTGTTAGGCGACGGGCTTGCAACCTGTCACTAATACACTGGTAAACATCTTAGCCCGATTGTGCGAAATGTGGTTACAGAATTATCAACAAGTTTTTTAGAGTTGTTGGTAATTCTGTAGCTCTGCCATTATGGGAATGAAGGCGTGACTTTATGTATGTATTGTATATTCAAAAGCCTTTGGACTAAATTTCAAGTATAAACTCTTTACTCCTGATACAGCGGTCAAGTCAACCCCATTATCCATAATCTACATAAACAATTGGGTTTTCATAGCTCGCTTTGCTTCACTAGTCCTTCTTTCGTGTCATCCTATCCAGCTCTAGGGATCTTTGAACCTACATGCTAATGGGCATATTCTTACCTCGTTGTCCACCTCAAGAGCCACTATCTTCTCCGGCCACTTGACCTGTCGGTTGAACATGCTGGACATCCGCGGGTTCTTTGGGAACCCAACCAGAATGAAGCCTTTCGCCTCTTGCGGCGTCAGCATCGCCTCTTTGATTAGGTCCACAGTCAGTTGCTGTGGGCAAAGGAAGGAGAGAAGTTTATTGACACCAGTTATCTATGCTCTAAACTGAAATTCTATTACCATTCCGACAATTTTTTTAGCTAATTATGCCTGCAAGGTTCCGAGAAAGGGACACCGTTTTAACTCATGTCTTTCTCTTTTATGACTGGCACTTTGCAGGTTTTGATAGTTTGTTGTCGCCCTTGGATTTGCAAACATTTGTTTACGCTGGTCTGGATATTAAGCGAAAATTTCAAGCTATAGTAAAATTATGGTTCAAAAGATATAGCCCTTAACAAGTTTCGTGTTACTGCAGGCCCCATGGCCCTGAGGCACATGTGCCTTATGGCCAGAGATGAAGATAATGCAGATTACTTAATCTATAAATATATATACATATGTATATCTATCTATCAATAACTATGACACAAAGTATCATAAAATACTTGAAGGCAAAGGCGTCTCTTATACAAAACAATACCAAATAAGATTTTATTCTTACTATGGGGACGTGTCGAAAGAACGCTGCTCATTGCTTCGGGACAGGGAACCTGTTAAAAGGTAGGAAACGCAACTGGACAGATGGACGTTGGCGCCCTTTGGTTGCGAAACCTTTTTAAATATGCTGAAAGACTGACTTCGCAAATACTTAATCGTGTATTAATATATTTAAAACTGTCAATTCTATAAAGCTTAGTCACACAGGTCACTCCTCTAACCAAACCTTTTTCGATCCATCCCACACGGTGTGGACCTTATCTTACCGGGGTCTAAAAATATTACGTAAATTGTAAAGGTTACCATCAACACTAATTTTAACATGGACAAGTAGTAAGTCCTATGCACAGTCGAATTCTTAACCTTTTGAATGCCACAATCGGCTGTAGCCTTCAACGGTAAATCGTGCCCTGGAGGGCTAGCACAAGTTGTCCGCGACTTGTTTGTCGCTCGGATCTCCCTTTCTATCTATTCTGTAACGATAGAGACGCACTGAGCGACAAGAGAGAATACAACTTGTGCTGCCCGTACTGGACGCCAACGACGGCTACAGCCTATATTGATATTTGTGAAATAGCGACCTACGTGGATTCAAAATCGAGTTCGACATCAAGATAGCTTGGCGTCTCAGTCGCAACTTTTGCATTTTGGCTCTGGCGGTTAAAAGTATAAATATGCATACACTTTTGCACCTTATTGCAATGGGATAAGGTGTTAAAGTATATACATATCTGAGAACTCGACTGTAAATTTTGTTTTGGTTGGTTTGGCCAGCTGTCATAAGTCAAACCAGATAAATACTATAGTTTGGGATCTGACACAATCCATAGTCTTAGAAACTTACCTCAGGGATGTCATCTTGCGCGTTCAGCCGGTCAGCAATCAGCCTCCCTCGTGCGGTGTCCTTCTCAGCCTCAGCCCTGATGAGGTCTCCGGGCCTGATCATCGTGTACCCAGTCATGTTGGAGATGGTCTGCGCCACAGTCTGGTTGCCAGCCCCGGGTACGCCGTTGACGAAGATTACTGGGAGATGGCGGATCGGTGACATGTCGTAGACCATCTCTTCCTGTGCATTTGGGCCAGAATTTTAATTAATAATGTGTTTTTATGGAAAAAGAAGGTACAGTAGCATGGTCCCTGATGTAAAATGATCATTAGAGAAAACACAACTGCACTGTCGGCCTTTGAGGCAGGTAAGTAGATTTGAGCGATTCGTGAAATGTGCGAATATCTGCTCGTAGATAATACATACTTTATTACTAAGTATATTTGACATTCCCTGTCGCCATACAAAATGATCTGACAATGTCACACGTCCAAGTGTGCTTCTACTTACTTAGGTTCATGACCCCATTGACCCTACATTTGGGGCATCCGGACAGGAAACGTGTTAAGTTTCGCCATATTGCGGAAAGTATATGAACCTCATGATAATTTCATTCTAAATCGCGTACCAAATACAAAACTATACGTGTCCTTTACAACGCTAATGGCGGGATAGTGCGCATCACAGGATCGGTATCGTAGAGCACAAATTAAAACTTCGCACGACCCAGACCCGACCCAATTGTGAGAAAGGGATGGCACATAACGAACCTAGGTAGGGGTCCTAGGTTTAAAGCCAACATCTGATATATCCATTAAGGTGGACATTATCATACATCGTTATCGCGGGAGCAATTACGAATTGACAGTACTCAAAGATTATGACAAATAAGCAATAACAGAAGCGACACTCGCATAGTGGTGCGTCTCTACAGAAAAGGTGCAGTGACTAGGTGCCATATAAAATAAAAGTTGATATCTTAAAATACTGAATACTTATACTACCGTTGAATTCCTCTATTGAAGGGCAGTGAATTTAGTAAGTAATTATATTTTTTTATATCTCCGTTGCTTTACGAGTAGGCGCCTAAATCGAATCAAACTATTTTCTTAGTATAGAGACATAAAACATGATATATTTTAAAAGTAATTCCTTAATGTTATGCCACACTTTGCTCAAAGACACATGGTGCCTCGTGATTGCCCTTTTCGGGAAACGAATCATCATCATCAATAAAAAAGCGAAAACGGGTTTTAAATCCTTTTTTGAATCATCAAGTACCAATGGCGTTAACCTTAAGGTTAAAATATCGTAATGCTCACGGGGTCCCACAAAATCTATTGCAAGATTTAAAGCAAACAGCCACAAAAAAATAACAAATATACGCGGAAAGCTAAATAAAACAGTTTAAAAAATTAACACATTGATTATTATGAAAGTTTCGTTGACCATTTATGGCTTTTCCAGAGAAAAAGTCGTGCAAGATATAAAGAACTTCTTAGAGGTTTCGAATGCGTAGGCATAATATTCCTTTTTAATTAAACAGACATTCTGTTATGTGTTCTGTAACTTTGTTTTTGCTCCCTCGATAACGATGTATGGACATTATAAAATCCACCTTTATATTTGTCTGTACGGTAGAAAGTTGTATTTCAAGCGTCATTGGCGTGTGAGTGACGACTTTTGTATTTGTCATGGCATTAAAAAGTTTAATGTTATTTTTAGTTGCTTAACCAAAACGCCTCGTATGTGAACAGCACTAATGCAAAAACGTCGTATACATTATTTTAGGTACATTACAGTTGACTTAGGGCATAATATATTGTTTAGAAGGAAATTCTTTAAGTACAATAAAAAATGGTTTATTGCTCGTTTTGATGTATAAGAATCTTGTTGTTGTTAACCTGGACAACCAAACAGCGTAACAGCAGAACATACTAGACCAAGCATAAGCTCAAGTACAGCGAACACCAACTTACATCGTCATTCCTCCTAGAGTAAAAGCAACCCATATTGGCTAATTAAAATTCACTAGAAGACTATTATTACAATTGTAAATTATTATTAACACTCAATAAAGTTTGTGAAATAAAACGACATTTCAATTACAGGTGACACAATTTTGAAATAGGTACGTCTAGATTGTTGACGGTTTTCGAATTACGGCATCTGCGTTTTTCGGTGGCCAGTCATGATTATCGAAATTTATTAACAAAACTTTTTCGAATTAACAGCCAAGACTCTTTTAGTCATGGACGTCGAACCTCAGCAGGACTGAGCCATATGCTTGTTTCTGGTAAGGAAACTTTATATTTCTAGCAATTACAAGTCGAGTGCAGTAGAATTATTTTGAGTTTACCACTGACACATGGATTGCCTTCATTTAATGTTCAGCTTTAATCTCATACAAATAAAATAGTTATTACTAAATCGGTAGACGTGGGAAACAGTATTCTGAAAATTACTTTATTCGTATGAAATTAAAGTTGAAAATTAAATGAAGGCAACCCATGTGTCAGTGGTAAACTTACAATAATCGTACTGTAGGTAGATAATTTCATTCGTTTTACCTTAGCTCTAATATTCTACAGAAAGCTTGACCTGACCTTACTTACTAAGCAAAATAAGCAATGGTTAATAAAATAAATGGACTACCGTTGTTCAGAATGCCTGAATTACACAACGTCAATTATCTGGTTATGGTTTTAAACTATAGAAAAATATAGGCCAAAGCAATCATCACATCAAGGCGAACAACGGGCCTGTCACAATTACTGGCTGTATATTTGTTCCATCCTTCCACATTTGCAATAAGTACTTTCCCATCACATCAGGTTTCTCATAGCTTTGTAGATTTTTCTGGGTTTAGACCATTGTTGAACTGAGGTTTCTCCGAAAGCGTCGAAGTTCGGTTTTGCGAGCATGAACCTACTTCTTATCATGAGTTCCCATCGTATAATTTAATCTAATCCTCATTGTATAAGCAACGTTTAATATGTTACTCATATTCCTTACCACAACCCTATTCATAACGACCAGTGCCAACACAAAATGCTCAAGTGATTCTCCGCCTCTCGTTCCTAAGTACTACCTCATGGAAAAATGCCACAGATCCAAGCTTGGTATAGCAGCAAAAGCCAACTTCACGTCCGTTACCAGCTGCCAGCGACTTGGCATCGAGAAGAAGGCTTTGGCTTTGAATTTTGTCCCTCGTGAAGCGTTAAAGGAAGCAAAGAAGATAGAGAATGGCTCAGAACCCTTGGATTACACGTGTGAAGTGCTTACGTGTGCTGAAGTCGATGGAGGATTGTCACTGGTGAACGATTCCAGATATGATTATTATAGTATCTACGCTAAACCTTTCCGTAAGTACCTAAGTAATTTGTTTGCTACACCATTTTGCTATGCGTCCAGTTGGTTTGAAATTGAACATTCACGAGTGAAACGTGCATAATTCAAACAAACGTTTTGCGCAGTTTTACTTCGATTGGTGTAAGATTACTAAATCAATTTGTCAAGTTTTATTATTTGACAAACTTGCCGTCTCACTCTTATTACCTTCATAGAGCCAGTCACTCAAGTTATTGCTGTGTTGTGAAAGTAACAGTGAGACACAACTTTGTTAAGAGTGGCGGAGGCTTAGGATGTCGACTCCATCTGTTACTTTCTCACTAGTATGTCAGTGGGAGAGTGACGGAAGCGTTATCCACGTTTATCTACATCGATAAAGGCGACGGGCCCTGCTCTTCCTGCTTTCGGCGGTTTTTCTAACTCAAAGTAGGTATAGGTATTACTCGATGCTCTTACGATGAAAGAAAAACCGGGCAAGAGCATGTTGGACCATGCTCAGTGTAGGGTGCCATTACAAACATAAAAAACAACAAGTAATAACTAATTTTCTATTTAAAGACAATTGGTGCCATCTTAGATGATTTTTGTAGGTGATGATTATGATGAATGATGTCTACTTAGTTGTGATAGTTTTCTTTTTAAGTTCGTTATATATTATGTTATTTTACTTGATTTTTTTTCAGATTTTTATTATTTGTATTTTTGGCTGTGGTAGGGGGCACTTGACTCTTAACAAAAATTAGCGCTTTAAAGTTTAATATTTCATAAACGGATCACATGATCGAAAAATTGTTTTCTCAAACCTATAATATTTTTGAAAGACCTATCCAAAGACACCACACACTATAGTAGATGAGAAAAAAAATACATCCCCACGTTACGTGTAGGGGAGGTACCCAAAAAAATGTTTTTATTAAAGATTTTATTTTACCACTAGCCTAGAGCTTAGTTTAGGAGTAGGTAAATTTGTGTGATATTGTCCCGTGATATTTATTATTTATTAACTTTTACGTCATTGATAATAATGGCGGCCGAGTTAAAAACGATGCTAAAACACGTCAAACACGATATCGTTTAACGCAGTAGAATAGAGGCCCTGGAGCCCTAGCCAAGAGGGTTGCCACGCCACCCAGAATCGGCGCTGGAAGTAAACGTGCAACAATATTTCAAATAAAGCTCTCAAAGGCGCCACTGTCTACGCAAACTGTGATTTTACCATACGAAATTGTTAGTCCCGTATTTGACCACGTGCTTTAGGATAATTTTAGGACGATATCAACGAAGTTTGAATCTTTATTTATTATTGTAACATAAACAGAGCGTAAGAATTAGAGAATTAAATTATCACATTAATGACCTTTGTTTAGATTTAACAATATTTGTTTTAAAACACTACAGTAAAAAAATGCGATTCGCCTTCAGGATCTTGCTCTTAGTACGTAGGTAAGTATATATTATTCGTATTAATACGTCACTGATACGAGTATCGGATGCGTTTTATTTCAATCTGCACCTTTTAACTGATTTGACAAGGACGTAAAATATTTAGGGTACTTTTTATCCCACTCCGCTTGTGTAAAAAAAAGGTTATGGTTTATCATACAGTTAAACAGGTAACTAAACTCGTTACCCTTCATCTGGCATAACTTTTTTTGGCATTTTCATCACTTGGCATAATCATCATTTGGCATACAGTCTTTTTTTTTCAGAAACCGTATACTTTTCAGGATTATTTAAAATAGCATTGCATAGAGCCCATTAGGTTAGGTTAGGTTTATTTTATAACAATCCTGAAAAGTATACTACGGTTTCTGAAAAAAAGACTGTACCTATGCCAAATGATACTCGTAATTATGCCAAGTGATGATTATGCCAACTAAACTCATTCGTTGTGGGCTCAGTTAGTTTTACTTACTTGTGACAACCCTAATTTTGCGACAGGAGAGAGAGGTAAGGCGGGGCGTGGGGCGCTGTAGGTAATTATTTAACGGCTTTGCTGTCAAATCCATACAACGACGTCGAAGATGCCCTTCTAATAGTATGTATTCTTATGGTAAGGGTACTGAATAGCGCCCACATTTTCTTCGATTTTCCTATGTTTAGCACACATAAACTCGTCGTGCATCCCAGCGACGGGCATGTTCTTCCTCCCGCCCTCTGCATTGAACTACTCGGAGGCGCGCACCGCCTGTCGCAACATGAGCGGCGCGCTGGCGGATGTGGCGAGCGAAGCGAGGACAGAGGCGCTTGCGCAGCTGCTGGCGGGCGCTGGGGTGGACGCAGCTCTTGTAGCGCTTCGACGGAACAATGGCAGCGCTTTTCATGGAAGCAATGGTAGATTTTTATACAGGGCGTCCCACGGCTATGCCACATGGAAGGAAAGAACCTTGAATATTGTAGATGGAACATTTTACTGAAAGAAGACATTATTTTAATTTAAAAAACAATTTAAACTGCATTCATAGATATTTCAATAATTACATGGTTGAACCGGGAATCGAACCCGTTACACGAGGTAAATAATTACCCTGTAGCTTTATCATACCGATCGAAAGGCTTCATTATAAGGATTATTTTTTGTTAAATAACATAGTGTCAGAAATAAAAGGAAGACCATGAATTTTAACATTTTTAATACAAAAGTAATCAATTTATCAAATGCTCAAAATGAGTCCCTTCCTGTTGAATACAAAGTCGCACTCTTTTGATTATTTCGCTCCCTGTCGATTTTTTGATCTTCTTGTGGTGGATATTGTTTGTAGCTCGTGGACACTTTCTTACTGGTTCTTGTAAACAACATTTTTGAAATAACCCCATAAAAAAAATCTTAATCTAACCATCTATCCATATATCAGCTTTTCATTTTTCTGAACAAATTTTCACATCAAATTCATGGTCTTCCTTTTATTTCTGACACTATGTTATTTAACAAAAAATAATCCTTATGATGAAGCCTTTCGATCGGTATGAGAAAGATACAGGGTAATTATTTACCTCGTGTAACGGGTTCGATTCCCGGTTCAACCACGTAATTATTTAAATATCTATGAATGCAGTTTAAATTGTTTTTTAAATTAAAATAATGTCTTCTTTCAGTAAAATGTTCCATCTACAATATTCAAGGTACTTTCCTTCCATGTGGCATAGCCGTGGGACGCCCTGTATACTTACTAGAGCACGATCGCGACTTCGTATGCGTAGAATTACTTTCCAGCTACTACCGTTATTTTAACCCGTTAGCGATGAAATTCCAAAAATCCTTTCTTAGTGCACCCTTAGACCTCACAAGGAGCCTGCGTGCCAAATTTGAATTCTCAAGACGCAGCGGTTTCGGCTGTGCGTTGATATGTCAGTCCGTCAGTCAGTTTCGTCTTTTATACAAGGTGTCCTTGTCTCTGAGCATGGGGCTTTCTTGTTCTACGACTTTTAAAAATTAGGTAATGTTTATTTTTTTATTTTTCATACAAAATAATTTAATTCACTGATTTTACTAGTAAAGTTTGAAAGTTTGATCACGTATAACTTACTGTAAACTAAGTTATTTTCTAAGTCGTAGAAAAAAAGATGTAGCATTTGAGGAGTAGAATCGATACCTACATTTAAAGCCCCATGGTCAGAGACACCCTGTATATTTAGATTTAAAAATATTTATTAAAATAAAAAATAATAATATTATTATAATATTTATTAATATTTATTTTATTTAGATTTTGACGACACGCTAGCCTAGTTGGGAGTGACCCTGCCTTCGAATCTAGGGGTCCTGGGTTCAAATCCCGGTAAGGGCAGATATTTGTGTGATGAGCGCGAGTATTTGTTCCTGAGTCTTGGATGTTTTCTATGTATTTAAGTATATATTTCTCTATATAAGTGAGTTTATCGTTGTCTAGTACCCATAGTACAAGCCTAGAGCTTAGTTTGGGACTAGGTCAATTTGTATGACATTGTCCTGTGATTATTTATTTATTTATTTTATTTTTAAAAAGTGTGTCCCTAATTAGGAATGGTGTACCAATACTATGGTAAATCTTGCTTAAATTCTCTACACCTAGTTAGACACGTTTTAGACACGTTTAACCCAACTATTTGTGACCCCGTCGAGGACTTCCTGGCGGTTAGTTAGCGGTCCCAAGTTGGATTCCCAGTTTCCCAGTATGGACAAATATTTGTGTGACGACGGAGTCGCGGACAACAGCTAGTGGTTCCATTTCAACATTATGGGTTCATGCTCCTGTCGCATAATCTGTTAAGTTTCAATTGGATCATGACTTGGACTTGGGTTGGTTTACTTAATAGGGATGAATGGTGGATAAGAGAAGACATTGCACATTAATCAGGGTTAAAAAATGAATCATGTCGACAATTTCACTTCAAGCCCACATGAAATAAAATAAAATAAATAAATATCACAGGACAATGTCACACAAATTGACCTAGTCCCAAACTAAGCTCTAGGCTTGTATTATGGGTACTAGACAACGATAAACTACTTATATAGAGCAATATATACTTAAATACATAGAAAACACCCAAGATTCAGGAACAAGTACTCGTGCTCATCACACAAATATCTGCCCTTACCAGGATTCGAACCCAGGACCGTTAGCTTCGTAGGCAGGGTCACTACCGACTAGGCCAACGTGTCATTCTATCTAAACCCTTTTTTGCCATGTTATACTTAGTTTGTTTCTAGAACTGTTGGTATTCCTGGCTCTCATCTATTCCTCAGGTGAAACCTTGGACTGTACCACATACCGAGCCTGGTCTCCCGGTCACCCGCGCCGAGCCCACACCAAGCTCGATTGCGTCGTGGTGACCCGTCACAAGACCTGGCGCTCCATTTCCTGCAAGAAGCGTCATCCAGCGCTGTGCGAGCTCATCCCGGGAGGACCTTATAAGAAAGGGTCTATATTTGTTTCCCTGAAGCCGCCTAATAGTAAGTGATGGAGACTTTTTGAGTAGTTAGTATTTCTGTAGCTCGGCCTACCCTATGAATGAAGAAGTGATGTTATGATGATACGTGGAAAAAGAACAATTATGGACTGTAAAGTAAATAAATAGAAAATCTTGAGAGATATACAACTTTGAAGGATGTTTTATTTTAGGAAAGTATGAGTTTGAGTCGAAAGAAAACACGTGCTCATTATTTTTTCATGTTCTCGAGCATATGTAATCAACCCAGCAAAGTTAGAGGGTTTAGTCACTTTTCAGTACTTTGGACATACTTCGGTGGATGATTTCTCCCAACAGGTTGAGTTTTATTAGAAACCGATACATAAAAATAAACATACAAATACATTTTAATTTAAAAAAAAAAAAAAAAAAAAAAAAAAACCCTCCGTTGCACCCACTTGCGGCATCGTGCCGAGGACGCTTGCAGCATTACCCCGTTGCACTGCAATGCTCAGTCGTTGAGCAAAAAAGGAGCCTTGCCGGTGGTGGCCAGAGACGTCGCCTATGTTTTAACCGATTTCAATAAAGGAGGAGATTGACAATTTAACTGTTTTTGTTATTGTTACGTGATTATTTTGTCAGTTGTGGATCAATTTTTCATCGACATTCCATTGTGACATGCTGCATTGAACATGTGATGTTTTTTTCAGATACGGAAACACAAGTGCAAAATGAAGATTAACAAAAGTGCGATATACTTAGACGTCTTGGTGCGTTATGTTATGTGCAGGGGCTTCAAATCTCATGTAGGGGGTATGAGGTGGCTTATGTACTCGTTTGCCTTCTCCAGCCTACAATACGATACCGGCGTTTTACAAAAATATAATAATAATATGTAGGTAATATAAGATTATTATGTAATTGAATTTTCACTTTTCGTTCATGTTCGTAAAGTTGTGTGTGGTGTTTCTAATCGGCTATGTATGCTCCTTGTAAGTATAGGTACTCTAGTGCAGCGGTTCTCAAACTTTTTTAGCGATGGAACCCTTTTCGACCACCTAATTTTGAACGGATATAAAAACTATCGAAAATTGAACCGAGAGGATCAAACGTGAAGGTGTCAGCGAATGCGAACGACACGAAGGCGAACTCAAACGAACGCGAACATGCCCGATTGTGAACACGAACGATGAGGCGCACGCAAGCGCAGAATACTTAACGTAACGGCACCAGTACTCGACAAAGGACCAATGTTCGACACTGACTCTTATTCAAAGAAGATAAGAGTTATTCATTTGTTTTGCAACAAACAATTCATAACCCTATGATATTTAAATTGTCGAACACTGGGTTATACATGTGACACCCGCGATCGGTTATGAAAACGAACCCGAATGGAAACCCGACCGCTTGGTGTAAAATGCGAACAAACATGAAAGCTAATTTTAACGTACGAGATGGATATAATGTAAATATATTAGTTTTATTTAAAATAAGTTAATTCAACTCGTTAATTGTCATTAGTGACAAAATAATAATATACTTAGCTGTTTTCAATGTTTCAGTACTTTTCATTTATTTAAGTAGGTACTCAATTCTTTTTGTTTGTTACACGTTTGAAGATAACGACTGAAATATTAATTTAGAACGTGTTTAAAACATAAGTACGTACGTATGGTAAAGTGCATAGTATGATTGTAGAAAGTAATAAAAGTGCGTTGCAATACTTGCAATATTTACGCCCGCTTTAACATTGTAAGGTCGATTGATTGAAGCGAAAATTTGTCGTAACGAGAGGTGAGTAACAAAGATGTGCAACGCTTTTATGTACTCCAATATTTAAAACTGGATTTTGCGGAGGTACTAGCTATAAACACGTATAAAGATCGGTAGTCACGGTTTTCTTTTTGATACAATGGCAACATTATAGAATTGCCCGCCCAATATGTCAATGTCTAAATGTCAAATGATGTGTCTAGTCGCCACCTTCATTATTAGTGTAGTACTGTTAATACTGTTATTCGGTTGTTCATACATAGGTCACGTTTGTTTACTTCTAGTGAAGTAGACGCGCATTATACTCTGTTTTGGCAAATAATATTTCTCTCCACTGATTGGGACACGCTTTTGGAAGTCCTTGTAAAGATGGGCCAAGGAAAGAGCCAGTTTTCCGAAGAGGAACTTCAGGATTATGAGGTATAATAGATGTAGCTTTACTATCGGTGCTTTAATGAATCATCTTTTTTATTTAATTTTCTTTTAAGAAAAGTAGGTTAATCTTTGAAACTCTTATCGTTTGGTGTGTTTATTATTTTATATAGGTACGTATTTGTTTAGTTATTTAGTTACTTTTTATCATTTCAGGATCTGACCTACTTTACCAAAAAAGAAGTCTTGTTGTAAGTATTCAATATTTTTATTTTACTGTCAATTTTAAAGTATGTAAATTAGATTTCTTGTTGAATAAAATTCCAATTAAGTATTAATGGTTATCACTCCTATTAAGGTGTTTTTGGCTAATGTTGAGTCATTTATAGACACTCCCATGGACTTATTAGAGGAATAAGTCAATGGATATCACACGCGAGGACTATTGTTCGCTAAAAGAGTATTTTCTCTTGTGGACTGATATCAGAAGCCTAGTTGAGAGTGAGCCTGCCTCCTAGCCAGCGATCCTGGGTTCAAATCCCGGTATAGGTAGATATTTGTATGATGAGTGTGAATATTGTTCATGAATCTTGGATGTTTACTATGTATTTAAGTATGTATTTCTCTATATAAGTATGTTTATTGTTGTCTAGTACCCATAGTACAAGCTTAGAGCTTAATTTGGGACTAGATCAATTTGTGTGAGATTGCCTCTTTATATTTATTTATTTTAACTAGAAAAGAAGATATAAATGTATAAAACAAAATTCTTTAACCTAAATCCATACAAATAATGATGACTGATGGACTATATTTTTCAAAGAAACCTTTCTAATTACAGTGCACACAACCGTTTCAAAGCCCTCGCCCCTGAGAAGGTCGGCCACAACAAGAATGCCAAGCTGCCGATGGCAAAGATACTTCAATATCCTGAACTCCGAGTGAACCCTTTCCGTGACCGCATCTGCAAAGTTTTCAGCTCCAGTAATGATGGAGACTTAACATTTGAAGACTTCCTCGATATGATGTCAGTGTTTAGTGATACTGCGCCAAAAGCTGTGAAGGCAGAGCATGCATTTAGAATTTTTGGTAAGCAGTACCTTTGTGTATTCTCTAAGTTAGAAATAGATGTTATTATGCTACTAAAAGATGTTAATATGTTTTTTGTGAAAGAATTGTTTTTTTAATGGAGATGATATCGATATAATGATGATACTTCTTAAATAATTTGTGTATTGCTGTCTAGTCAGTGACCATAGCAAGTCTTAAGACTTAGTTAGGGAATAGGTAAATTTATGTAACATCTATGTTTTTTCAAGACATTGTTAAAGCGCAAAACACAAAGCGCGGGCGCGGGTTAGGCGCCGAGCATGTTGTTTTCATCGCGTGAGCCGCGCCGGATGTGTATTCACACACAGCGCTGAACCGTATACACCTATTTACAGAGTATGCCTCATCTTTATAACACTACTTTCCTCCCATGCACCCAATGTCTATTTTACTTGTCATTAATCATAATAATTGTTTTTATATATCCAGATTTCGATGGTGATGACATGATCGGAGTATCAGACCTCCGTGCTGTAGTCGAGCGGCTGTGCGGCCCCGACCTGCCACTGCAGGAGCCGGAGCTCCAGCAGCTGGTGCAGAATGTTCTGGAAGAGGCTGACCTTGACGACGATGGTGCGCTGAGCTTTGCTGAGTTCGAGCATGTCATTGATAAGAGCTCGGATTTTTGTCAGTAAGTTATATTATATTATTTATTTAATTTGGAAGTTATTAACTTTAGGAAAACTCTTCTTAAAGTCCGCCTCAAAATGTGGACCAACGACATGGGGCACTACTTTAAAAATCGAAGGTCTAAGAAATCTAGGTTTAGTCTCAAATAAGAAGTAAAAATTATGCTTATACTCAGTTTGGGCTGGCACAAAGCCAGGCAGGTCGTCGTCCTTTTTCTAACTTATAGTATCAAAAAGGATGGCAGGACTGGACACACCTGCCCTCATAAAATTTGATGCAGTTCAATCGTCTCGCAAAATATTATCATTTACTATTCGTTTTGGGGACTTTGTACCAGATAGCGCTAGTTGTACACATTTGAAACGACAAAAATTTTGATGATAATTAGTTTCACTACTGCACGGCTAGCACATGACGGCGCGCGTTTAAAACTGGGGAAATCTCATAATCCTGCATCGCGCTGATGAGATTTCCCCAGTTTTAAAGACTGGCAGATATACCAATGGTTTTTAATCCACGTTGTGCGCTGCGCGCACAGTTTACTGAGTTTTATGATACATCATTTCAATTATGTTGCATCCGGCCCATCTCGTCGAGCGTGCTGTCATGTCACCCGGGCAAAGTCCGTCAAACATATAATTTCCGGTTGATGCGTCTTTTGGCATCGTCGCACTAAAAACCTCGTGGCTAGGATCATCCATCATCAATTTTCACTTCTATATGGTCTTGCTTACTAAAAAGTACACACAAAAATCCTAATTTACAGAAAATAAAAATAAAAACGGAATAAATAAACCGGCCAAGTGCGAGTCGGTCTCGCGCACGAAGGGTTCCGTACCATTATCTATACAACCACGGTGTCTGTATTAAGATCGAGCAAAATTGCCAAAGCAATCACGTTTGTTGTATGGGAGCCCCGCTAAGAATTTATTTTATTTTAATTAAATTATATTTTTCTTAAAGTGAATATATACGAGGGTTAAACTGAAAGTTTTTAGAAAATCAAAAACTGAGTAAACTAGCAAGTTATTAGTTTTATTATATCTTTTCAAAATAGTGTCCATTCATGTCAATACATCGCTGCATCTGATGGAACCACTGAGAAAAGCACTTTGCCCACTCGTCCTTAGACCCCTCTTCGACGGCCTTTTGAAACGCAGCCACAGCTTCCTCGGCGTCCACAAAAGGTTTTCCTCGAAGTTTTTCTTTTGTTTTCGGGAATAAATAAAAATCGCAAGGTGCGAGGTCGGGGCTATACGGGGGGTGACCCAGTAATTCCACGTCTGACGTCTCCTAATAGTCGATCGAGGAGGCGTAAACGCTGCGCATTGATTGGTAGACGCCACTGGTTGCTTAGAAACCCCTCGCCGATTCCGTGTTTTACTGCAAGCATACTGACCCTTCCTTCCTTCCGTAAAACACGGAATCGGCGAGGGTTTCTAGACAACCAGTGACGGCGGTTTACGCCGCCTGTACGTTTTACTGCAAGCATACCGACAAGTCAGTAAGCGGCCTAAGGCGGTGATCCTTTGACGCCGACTCTCGTATTGATCCTTTTTAAGACCGTGGACTTTTACGTGCTCCATTGGCGGTTTAGACCTTTGACTCGCGTGCTTAGTAAAATTATTTATCAACATGTTTTTTCCTATTTCAGGACATTCAGAATACGATTGTAACAGGAAGGCGATGTGAATCTAAAATTAATGTGCAAACTTACCATCACGCCTGTCTCCCAATGGGGTAGGCAGAGACTATGGAACGCTAGGTGCACCATTCATCAACCTCTTCATGCGCGTACGTCGGTTTTGGATGCTTTTGATGTGGCCTTTATTGAGTACATCGCGGATCTGATCACTGTATGCGCGTTTAGGGCGTCCTTTACCGACATCTCCACGCACTAACGCTCGCCAAAAGAATAAAAAAAATGAATCTCATCTTATACTGGGATCTAAACTGATTATGTATTAAAGTAATCAATAAGCATGTCTATTATTCTATAATTTATGATTAGAGTCTATGAGTTATGGAGGCTAAGATTTAAATGTCTTCCAATTTAATGAGTTTTTGTGTTTTTCCCATGGGTCATGACATTGTGAATCTCATTTGTAATAGTTTAAAGTTTAATCTTAGTGTAAGTAGTTGTAAGTTATTATCTTAATATCTGAAATTCTATACTGTATTATTGTTTTTATATTCCTGTAATGCCAAAAATGTATTAATTAAATAATCAACCTACTATCATCTATTCAATTAGTATTTAAATACCTACTCTTTATGAAGGCATTTGCCGTGCAGCGGGATACTGTCCCAAAAAGAAAAGGGACACTTTTGTTTGGTTTGCTCAGACGTCAACAGCGTTAATCTATTATACAAAAATGCGAACAAGTTTTCAGCTGTAAATACACTGGGCGTCAAAAAACGCAAACTTTTGAATTTTTAAAAATGGCCTCACCTACCTGACCTTGGATGATTAATTATATCTGAGTCAAAATTTCAAAAGGTGCGTGTTTTTGACGCCGCGAATATATGGCGTATCTCTATTAACCGCAGAAGTTATAGTTGCGGTTGAACGTGAAACATTTTGCACGGACCCGACCACCTTATTAACTTATTCTTAACCTTTTTAACGCCATTGACGGATATATCCGTTCCACTGGTTCAACGCAATTGACGGATATATCCGGCATGTTTGAGAACGCAAAATAGACCCGAGTGTGTGACGCAACCGGTGAAAACTAGCATAGAGGCATTCCATCTTAATCCTCTAGGTTGGCAACGCATTTGCAGGCTTAGTCTTGAGATTTCAATTTTCAATGGGTCTCGGATCTCACTTACGGCTTACATTCAGGAGGCCTGTGTGTTTGTTTCTCTAATCCTTGCCATAAAAAGGGGATGCTGCGACTTATTTTAATAGACCCAGACTACAGGCTCGCTCACTAAACAGGAGCGAGCCTGGTGCATAAATAATTGGCATTTGAAAAATAAATGAACTTACTTCAATATTCAATATTGATTACATACATACATACATCACGCCTCCATTCCCAGAGTGGGGTAGGCAGAGCTACAGAAATACCAACAACTAGTAAGACTTGTTGGTAATCATGTAACCATATTTTGCACAATCAGGCTAAGATATTTACCAGAGTATTATTAGTGACGGGTTGCAAGCCCATCGCCTAACAGTTCTACAAGCCCCTTAATCCTTAGTCGCCTCTTACAACATCCACGGGAAGACATGGAGTTGCACTATTCTAACCCCGCAACCACACGGGATGAACGTAAATAAAATAAAAGAATCTGAATTAGAAGAGTAATACCATCATGATCTGTTTTATTTCATTACAACCCATATTTGCTTCAGCAAAAAATTAGTGCATGTATGACCTAGCTGTGGTTCTCAAACATTTTTAGTGACGGAACCCTTTTGAAAGGGCAAATATTTTACGGAAACCTAAAGTAGGCAAAACCTACATTATATTACATATCCTTTGCTTAATTTTATAGCAGACCCCTAGTAGAGGCCACAACGGAGCCCTAGACAGAGCACAGCTTAAGAATAGGTGCTAAGAGTAATTTAGAATATTTTTTTCATGTTTCTAGGAACCTGGACAATCTACTCGTGCCTGCCAGCAAGGGTTGTAGTCAAATGTGCTAGCAGAACCTGTGACCCTCGTAAACAACGGCGTAGAGGTGGAATCTCTAGGTTTTTAGTAGGTTTTCCTGCCACTTGGTTGAGGAGTCCCTCATAACCACCTTTGGCCCACCAGGCCCAGGTTCTAGGCAAAAAGCATTTTCCCAGCATAATAAAGGAACCTAGACAAAATTACTATGACAGGGTTTTATGGTGACTCGACAATTAATTGTCGTTTAATTTACTCAAACTCTTATCAGCATATTTTTTTTGCTCTTGGTTAAGTTTTTGCCTCTTAGTGTTACTGAATGAAAATGAAATTACCAACAGTAAAAATATATGCAGATACGAGTTTAAGTAAGTAAGACGACGATACATATGTGATGGTTAATTGAAAACCAATTCCTCATAATAAAAAAAATATTTATTCAGATTAGAATACAGACTAAGTAAATATAAAAGATAATTATTTTTATAAAAAGTTCATCTTATTGCTATGTCAGTTTAGTTCTGAAGGTAGCCCGGAAGCTTCATCCTCATGAACACCCATGTTGTGAAGAACGAGACTAGAATGCAGAGGAAGGCTACGGAGATTAGCAGGATTCTGTTCAATTTTGGTGTTGTCGGATTGTGAGTTTGGTCCAATATGATGAATCCAATGCCTCCCAGAGAGAAGAGGAAACTAGAAGCCAGGCCTTCCATGATGTACTGGCCGTTTACTCTGTTCGGCATGAACGCCACTGGTCTGCTGTGGCCATGTTCATCCGTAGTAGATCCTACACTGGGCGGCTCAACTATAACATCATAGATAATGCCTGAAAAAACCAGTTACAATATATGTTAGGGTTCACTTATATACTTAGTAGAAAATGATAACGACGAACAAATAGAAGACCATACACAATAAGCTGTGTGATATGATAATAGTATTTCATATCACACAGCTTATCTCTCAAACACGACTAAGATTTTTCAAACGTAGAATGCGATTACAGCATGTAAAATGCGAAATAGTTTAAATAAATAACATAAACATAAAATCACGCCTTCATTCCCAGAGTGGGGTAGGCAGAGCCACAGAAATACCAACAACCCCAAAAAGACTTGTATGAATTCTGTAACCACATTTTGCACAAATACAAGTCCAACACAGTAAGTGATTGCTAAATCATTAAATAAAACGATTTAAACGGATTTTAATCGTGTATATTATTTTAACTAACATCCCGGACGTTTCGAGATCTTTACAGGGTTCGTTTCGTAAATCGTTATATTTAATGAGTAACAATCGCGGAAATCGAAGGCAACATTATGATTGCTAAATCATTAATCTTATTAGAAAATAAATAGAAAATAGGACGCCGCTAACCTCCAGTCACCAAAAAATAGGAGAATAGCACGAATGAGAACGTGGTCATTGCGGATGGGGCCTGCAGCCATGACGGTCTCTTAATTTTGATATTGGGTATTTCTAGAACTGTAAACGGTAATGCGATAAGACTTTCCATATTGATTTAAAAATTACTTAAACACAAAAACGTTACACCAACGCCAAACTGCTATAGTTAGTTGACGTCACGGTCGTCACGTCACGATCACATTTGACAGGTGCGATGCGATTCACGGCGTGTCCTGATCAACACAATAAAGGAAGTTGAAGCATAACTTATTTATCTTATGAATAAACAATTAATTTAGTTGTTATTTTAAATGAATGAAAGTTTATGTAATTATATTGTAAGTCGTCGGTCTAGATGTGATACCTCGTAACTATTTTTTTTTGCTAAAACGAGATTTTGATGCAGACGGTTTCCTGCATCATGCAGAAACATTTTTTTTGTAGTAATGGTGCCAGTACTCACTTGCGTGTAATGGAGTGTTAACACCGATTGCCTACCAATCACATTGCGAGCCTGGTCTTAAATGTTTGTTTCCTATTGGACAAGCGCAATTAATCAATAATACAACCTGATCTAAACCAATCAGAAAACTAGAAGTTCTTTATTTGGCAGAACTCTGAAGTACTAGGAAAAAATTGGTAACTGTCAAAATTATTCGATTGCTGTAAAATTGGCTGAACAAATGTTCGTCCCCATTTTATTTCGTACTAACGTATCATGCAACAGCAGCTGTCCATATTATTATTATTTTATTTAAAAGATGTGCTATGCAATAATGTCTTTGTGAAACGTCCGTGTTGTGTGTTATTTAGTGCAATAGTATAAAATTTGTAGCAATGGCTAAGTTATAATATTTCGCACAAAATGAACTGGACTCTGGATTTCTCACTGATATTAAGATGAAGGGCGGGTTGTGTGTTATTTACACGTCGTTGCTGACCATTCTGGTGTTATCGAGGTAACTTTTGTATGGTTTTTTCGAGCTTGCGTAACATTTGTAAGTTTTGTTGTTCACGTCGATTTTTTTGTTTGTAGCTGTGCGTTGTTTATTCTGGTGGTGTCGGAGGCTCACCAGGAGGAGGCGGCGAGCGTGGACCTCTCTGGGCTGCACAATGTCAGTCAGAAGCAGAGTGCTGTGAGTGAGGAGGACCAGCCCCAGGATGTGGATCCACCTCCCCCGCGAGGGGAGGAGGCAGTACAAGAAAACCTGGAGATGATGTTCGCTGACACGTTGTCCCTGAACTCAGTGACGACAGATGGGTATGTATCATTTACTTATCTAGGTGAGGGTGAGAGTGAAAGTGATGGTAATTTTGATAGCATGTTGTTCTCAGAAAAAATATGAAAACTAGGTCATTATCGTTCTAAGGCGCACCATACAACAAAATTTTTCCCATGGATTATTAATGTAATATAAATACAATAGTCAATTTTCTAGAAAGAGTAGTTGTTTTTTAGTTTTGGGAATCGTCTCTCTCACAAAAACAAAGGAAAATCTATTTTATTTCTTAGCCACACTTGAATTAACTTATTGTTATTTACAATGTGCACTGTAATTGTTAGACACTGTAATGCTACTATAGTGTAAAATATCCTTTCAGTTTGTGATGCTTTAATTCACTCGTACTAAACACTTGCCATATTATATGGGTAATTTATTAATGTTTTTATTTCATGAAAAACATTGTTATTTCTATTTGATAAACCATCACTTACTCTTTACTTGGGAATCATGCATTCTAAATGGAATTATCACCACAGAGTTTAGGTTTAAATTATTGTTTATCCCATTAAAACAATTTGTATCTGCTTATTTTAATTGAATGTAATCAGTTACATTTATGTTTTACAACCACATCAATTAAAATAGTTGGCAATTTCTAGCCTCGCAAATGACCTAGTGTTATATTTGTTCCTTTCATAAGAACTCCAATTAAGTATAATATATTACAGATATGTTAACAACGTTTATTACTCATCAATGACGTTTTAAAACACAAGTATTTGTTTTTGCCTTCTTCTCTTTGAAAGTGTGTAACACACAGCTGTTCAAAAGTTGGTGCTACGATTACTGTAGGGCCCAAGACTTAATATATTGAACCAATTTTAAAAAGGTCATATTTAGTTTAATTTGTACATAAACTCTTTCCCTAAATAAAATTGTTCACTTTTTTAAACTTTTCAAGGGGCTGGAAAAGATTATTATTTTTTAATCACCATTCATATTTCTGTTGTACAGTAAAGTGTATAGCTACATTGTGTATACATGATGATGATGATGATGTGCTCCTGTTATCCCTCATTAGGGACATAGGGCTCGCAGAAGAGTTTTTGTTTGTGTATACATACATATTTATAAAAAAATAAACTTTTTTTAAGTTTCAAAACTTAATTAACAATTAGTCTGACCTTGAACCTAATAAAACTTTTGCTAATTGTTACCTAAAAATTTTCATTTTTACACAATAGTATTTCTAAACTATCCAAGGCCAACAGTTCTTTGTAATCATTAATGACAATAACATTGGTAGTATTGCAGTATTTCCTGTGACAAAAATGGTAATAGATTGATGTTCATTTATCTATAGAATGTGTCACTTAAGTTTATGCAGATATAGGCTGTAGCTAAAAGTAGTGCTAACTTTATTAATTGAATGTGAATTTCTAATTTGAAACATTTTCTAGGCCACATACCTTTACATTTATTTTTTGTATATCTGTTCCTTGATGTAATGTGGTGTTCAATATATGTAAAATTCCTAGTGATCATAATTATAACTATTGATGGTGCTAGTTAATTAAGAACTGGTAATTGACTGATTGTTTGGGTTAGAATAGTGCCACTCGAATCTTCCCGTGGATTTTGTAAGAGGCGACTAAGGGAATAAGGGCTTCTAGTACTGATAGGCGATGGGCTTGCAACCTGTCACTAACAAACTAGTAAACTTCTTGACCTGCTTGTGCATAATGTGGTAACGGAATTATAAACAAGTTTTTTTAGAGTCATTGGTATTTCTGTAGCTCTACCTACCCCACTTTGGGAATGAAAATGTGATGTGTGTGTGTGTGTGTGTGCGTTATGTCAATTGTGTGTAAACTTTTAAATTATTCTGTACTATGCTTGTTACTCCTGTCCTATGGGTAGTAAAAATTGGTCATTCCCCCTTGTAGAATGAAATTGGAGCAATTGAGAGAAACACAATGTGTTTAACGTTTTTTTTTGACAAACGCTTTCGTGCAGACCTAAGCATGTAGTTGCAAGAGGTACAAAAGAAGATTTAACAAAGCCAAAAATAATCTCACAGTAATAGTCATTACTTTATTGCTTTATGGTGTACTTGGTCCGTATTATGGTCGTGTTTATCGCGATGTATGCATCCGTCACTCTCGCACTGTATTTGTCAGAAAGTGACGGATGTTTTATCTAAGTTTAGTCACGCTATAAACATTAACACCGCCTTAATAAGTTCCGTAAGGTCTTAAAAATAAGATAGGTAGCTTCAACATAAACCCTGCAAGAGCACTGATAAACAAAATACTCTCTATTTAAAAAAGAACACTTTAACATTATATAACCAATTTTAATTATAAAAAACATTTTGAGATTAAAAACTTCTTAACTTACTACAACGACTACGACTTATTGTTATTTTTTATAGTCATAATATGATGTGTTCCAGTGCTAACAAATTTTAAATGTCAAATAAGTAATCTGTCATTTCAGTCATTCACTGACGGTGACTGATAGGCTTGAGAAAAACTTTGGCTTTAATGATATATTTTTTGGGTATTTTTGTAACACGTTGTAGGTATGTCTGTATAATTTCATATGGACTATAAAATCAACATATTGTAGGTATAGGAAACACTGCGTTTGACCCGTATACAATGCGAGCCCCTCCGTGACGTCAGTTAAGTAGTATGACAGTTAAAATAGTTTTAACGTTGCTCAACCCACTTCACGTATCCAGTTATATGGTAGGCGGTGTCGTGACGTCACGCGCCTGATTTGATTTGATCCACATGCGGGCGCATTCTTTGCAATTCTCGTTTGGACAGCCTTTTATTGGTTACGGCTCGTTAAACAAATTAGGCTTGATTTTTTTAAAGACGCGTCTAAATTTATTTTTGATTTTTTACAGTAAGTGTTCATGAATAGATCAAGAAATCTTGTACTAAGCAGAAAAACGGTTAATGTTGCGTCAAAAACCACCCTGTATCGATGTTTCGGTTTAATAATGTTATTTAATAAAATAGGTGCATAGTGCGGAGTGTAGTCCTTACCATCAGGATACACATTACCAGGGCTCGGATTTTTCATCGCACGGTAGGATGAAATAAAATTATGGAGTCGATATTAAAACTAAAACTTTAGTCATATGCCATGCCGTATTTCTTACATTATGGGGCAAATATTATGAACATTAAGTAACTTCTAGATGCTAGTTTGTAATATCCATAGAGAATGTAGCTATAACAAGTGGTGTTTGAAAATTTTGACAAGTAAAATAAATTAATCTTGAAAAAGTGGTCAGTTTGATTAAGGTCTATCGCAACAATATAGTCTGTAAAACTAGGTACGTAATTCATTTGAAATAGTTACAGCATGATAAATATAAAAGACGAGACTAGGAACAGGAATGAGTATGATTATAAATATGACTAAAGTTTTAATTGTAATATCGACTCCACAATTTTCTTTCATCTTACCGTGCGAGGAAAAATCCGAGCCCTGCGCATTACATTACCTATCGACCTATAAATATTTGGTGTACGTCTCGTGGCTGACCGATATTAGTCTCATAAATATGAGGTAGGTTTAAGTTATGTTAGTTCTTCAGTGCGCGAGTCAGACTCGCACTTGACCGGCTTTTTTGCTTAGCGAAATCATATAACACTTGTCATACAGCATACATTACCAAGGTCAATGTACACTTGTGATTATTACGTTTTTATATGGAATACCACAACAAATACGTACCACCAAAGGAACTGCGCAATAACTTCCTATCTTACATCAGATCGTGTCCTTCGCAAGATTTATCGATAAACATAATCCTATTGATATTGTTATATCTTGCAGATGTTTTGTGAACGTTGTTTTCATCTTGGGCATGAAAAAGTCTAGACTACTTAGGCTTCATCTTTATTATACGACACGTTGGCCTAGTTGGTAGTGACCCTGCCTACGAAGCAAGCGGTCCCAGGTTCAAATCCCGGTAAGGGCAGATATTTTTGTGATGAGCACGAGTATTTGTTCCTGAGTCTTGGATGATTTCTATGTATTTAACTGTATATTCCTCTTTGTAAGTAAGCTTATCGTTTTCAAATACCCATAGTACAAGCCTAGTGTGGGACTAGGTCAATTTTTGTGACATTGTCCCGTGATATTGATTGTTATTGTTTTACGCTATGTAAAGATAAAGACGTTGAAAGACAGCCGCGGTGAAATGACTAGTATAGAGGCATTCCATCTTCTGAAGGTTTAGCGAAACATTGGCAGTCTAAAATTGCAAATTTCTTGTGTCAGAGCCTGTTTATCATCAGGTGGCCTGCGTGTTCGTTTGCCCTCTATGCTATAAAAAAAGTTTTTAGGTTAATAGCTACTACCTACTTTGAGTTTAAAATACCCGCATATTGTTTACGCTGCCTAAGTAATCACGGTCGTTAAATTAAAACACAGCAAAAGACCTAGATTTGTAAGCATATAGGTTGAATTTTATTTTCTGGAACGTAAACTTCCCTTTATAAAATTTAAGTCGAAATCCGTCGGAGTTTTCAAAGTCTGAAAGCACAGTATTACGGTAATATTTATAGTACTGCCACTCCCACAATCCTAGCGTTGCAGCACTCTCAACGGATAAGATAACTAAATATTGACAAAATATATCAGAGATAGAGTTCATTTGGAAGGAGATTAACGTCGCTGTTGATAAATTAATTCAATCGATAGCTTATAATGGTGTGATGTATTGGCGCATATCCTAAAATTTTCAAGACTGACTTGTATGGGCTAGCCCCGAAAATTCCTAATTCCTAGTTCTGCAGGTTAGGTCGCGCAAATGGCCCTTTGATTTCTAATTTTATCTGTCCATAGCACTTTGGTTAGTCGTTTTTAAAAACATTCAAGTCGTCCAGCAAAAAGAAAAATCCGTAGAATAATTTATTGTACACCCAATAAAGTGTCAGTTGTACCGGCTAGTTTTTAAACATTTTGAATGTTTCGCACGATAGAGCGGATAATGGCCTTCAAGTGCCAAGTCTTTTTTTCCTGCGCGTGCGTTCAATAGTATCACAACTCAATACCCGGTTGAGATTTTTTGCTTTAAGAGGCCTGCTGTTGCTACAATCATAACGACATTATGAAACTTTCCAGTTTAAAGTTAATGACCGGCTTAAATATACATTTCAAATAGTTACACCCTGGTATAGTGCAGATAATTATGTTAATATGTTAGTTAACTTATAAAAAGTTATTTTTGAAACTGATCCCATACAAAATCATTTTCGTCCACTAAAACTTGCAAGAACTCAAACTATTTATTACCTAAAGTGTCCGCATTTAAACTGCTTTACATTTGAATACGCATACGTTTTCTCACTTATTCATCAGTTGTTTTTCCTAGGTTTAACATTAGACGGTTTCTATGTTTTTGTTGACACGCTCCACTTCCGTACCTAGTTATATAATAGCTATTAAAAGTACAGTCAAGGTTATAAATATGTATACACTTTAGTACCTTGTCTATTTAACGTCATGTTTCAACTGCCATATGAAATTGTCACAGCGATTAAAGTGACAAGGTACTAAAGTGTATACATATTTATGACCTTGACTGTACACTTGACCTTGGATCATCAAGCAGGCGTAAGTACTCTCTAAACTAAAAAAGAACGATGTTTTTGTACGTCCGAGACTGCGAGAAGGCCTCTTAACGGTTGAAAAGTGAATTAACGATTGAAAGGGAAAGTGGTGCTAAAAATGTCTGCGCTGTTTGAACGCGATAGCTGGAATAGTTTGGCGGAGATTAGACTAACTTAATTTCTGTAATGTATGTAACTTAATAGTTAAATTTATGATTCGTTACTAACGAATTATAAATTCGTTGTGATTTTTGAAGATTTGTGTGACGGGACATTTGTATGTTTGTAAATTTCATTGTGCACAACTTTACTAAACATCTTGTATCCTTAGATCATTAGACATTTTTTTTTATTTTCGATTTGAACATGCTGTACCTATGCTTAAAAAAATGACCAGGATCTCTTGCTTAAGAAAATTCCTTTCTGCTTTTTTTTTCTGATTCTGTGGAACTAACACACAGTACATTTTCTTCTAATGCTGATGGATGGGCGATATGATAAGATGACGGGATTTACTGGATTAACCTAAAAATCCCATGACAACAATAATGGATGCGCCTGGTATAAAGAACACGTCAGTGTATTGATATCCAGATCTTATCTATAAGCTGCGTGTGAACATGCGCATTTGTTATTTTTCCAGTGACATTCTTTTTATTTTTGCTGCCCTGGTAGTTCAGTTAATACAGTGGCCAAGGTATCTTGGGGGGCAATAGTCCAATGACTTAACAAAGTTTTTTGTTCTTAAGGCACCTTTCTTTTTTAAACCCTGACGCAAAAAGAGGACTGTGTTAAGTTTGACGTATATACACGTGTGTATCTTTCAGTAGAATCGTAGCTCCTAAACGGATGGACCGGTTTTGGTTTAGTTGGTTTTGTTAGAAAGGAGACTTAACGGGGAGTGTTCTTAGCTTAGTTTCATGAAAATCCGTTAAGCCGTTTAAAATTTATGAGCTCTGGTCCCGATTTTTTCGGGAGTTTTATATAATACTAGAAATCAATGTGGAAATATGTCAATTGAAAATGTGCGTGCTCGGAGTCTGTTGACGTTTTTGCTCATTGCTCAGAGGTTTTTTTTAGGCGCTGATTAAACGAAGGATAATCGAGATGGCTCCCAGCTTTTACGAAAATCTGTTGGGCCGCCTAAGAGATATCAGCCCTGCATTATATAGGGTTTTTGTCTATAGAATAGTTATAGTTTGTAATATCGTCAATTGCGTCGCTATCGTTAAGAATACCTACAATGGTACGTCCTCCCTGAGAGCATTTGCGTGTAATATTCGAGTGGTGTGGACGTTGAGCCGAGCGTTACTGTGGTCAACACCACGTGAACATTCGACGCCGAATGCTCATTGCATGCAAATGCTCTCAGTGACACACCATAATATTTTATTATGGGCTATTTGTGCGACAAATTTAACTAATAATAAGTTATCTATATAATAAAATTTTAAGTTTTGCAAAAAAAACGAAAAAATTGTTCGTAGTCGAAGGCCAAACACGTGTCAAACATTGCTTACCGACACCATCTACCATCCGGTAGCGGAACTAATTTCTGGACATATCACAAGCGTAGTACCGCCACTGCCCGCTAGATGGTCCTCAAAGTCTATTAATTACATTTTTAGTATTTCCATCTGCCATGTTTAATGTGTAATAAAACAAAATAGCCTATAACCATCGCACAAAAAATTCAAATCGATAGACACCTCATTTGTCAAAATCGGTTCATTAGGAACGGCGCTAGAGTGGAACATACATACATACATACAAATATACATACATACATAGGGTGTCAAAATCATAACCCTTCCTTTGTTTCGCCGTAGTCGGGTAATGAATCGATGAATGTGTTGCTAAGCAGAAATCTCGAGAGCAGCTGAACCGATTTCGCTAATTCTTTTTTTAATGTGTTTGTTACTGTCAGGAGAAGGTTCTTATAAAAAGAAAAAAACTGAAACATCCATTGGGAAAGTCAGAAATTTGCAGCGGGGCGAAGCAGCTAGCGGGCCGCTAGTTATTAATAACGATTAAAGACCTACTCTGAGTTGTTACTGATCTTTGTTAGTCCTTCACGCTGCAAAGGCTGGACGAATTTGGATGAAATTTGGAATCGAGATAGTTTATACCCCGGATTAACACGTAGGCTACTTTTAATTCCGGAATTTTTCAAAGTTCTCGAGGGAATAACGGCAAACGAAATCGGCGTGGACGAAGTCGCGGGCAGAAGCTAGTGCTTTAATTAGAAAACATCCAAGACTCAGGGATAAATAGATATGGATATAGATGTGAAAACAGCTATAAACCCTAATATTAGCATCATAGAGGAAACAACTGATAATAATGGACTTGCCAATTTACATGGTCTGTTCCACCACTTGTTAAAAGGTGTCATAGGTGGGACAGTTTAATATTTGATAGCGATGGCATTAAATAAACACGACAAGGACGTCCAAGCCACGAATATACACGTAAACATATTGATTATTGGTATCTAGGCATTTATTTTCTAAACTGATGTGAGGTTTTAGTTGTACATATTTGGCTACCATTTAACCTAGAGGAACTAGCTACCGCGAAGAAGTCGTTTATTCCCTCAAGAACCGTCAAATTTTTCGTAATAAAAAGAACCCTATGTTCTTCCTGGGGACTCGAATTATCTCCATACAAAATTTCATCTAAATCGTTTAGGCGGTTTTCCGTGAAAGCGTACCTAACAAACAGACATACAGAAATAGGAACGTTCACATTTATAATATTAGTATAGAATACATTAGTAACAGAACAACTGTGTGAATTAGTATCACTATACCTATTGCGTTACTTTTCGTTAGTGACAGAACTAAATCCCTACTCTCTCCTTTTCCCCGAACGTTTTTAATTATCTTCATTAAAGGCGCATATGATTTTACTGTTACCGACTTTATCTACCTGACAGGTCATCGGTAACGATTCAGTGTTCATGGCGCAGCTTATAAGAAACCCTGTAAGTTAGCCTCCTAAAACCCACCATACAACGAAATTTGCCAATGGAATATGAACCTATTACAAATGCAATAGAGTCAGTTTTCTAGTTTCATTGTCCCTCATAAAAACAAAGGAAAACCTATTTTATTTCCTTTGCAATAGGTCTATTTTGTAATGATCGTATTATGTAAAAAAAAATTACGAGAGGCCTAAGGAGGCTAGACAGAGACAGTCAGACATAGTTATAGATTAGTAACAAAACGTTTGTGTGAATTATTATCACTATACCCATTGCGTCACTTTTTGTTAGTGACAGACCTAAATCGCTACTGTCTCCTTTCTGCCCTGCTAACATAAAATGCAGTATCTGAGACAAAACTTCTGTAGCAAATTGAACCTTATTACTAACGGTTTAGGGTTGAATCTGCTTTGGCCATTAAATCTGAGATACTGCTTTTTTGCTTAGGAGGGCAGCTTTTCCCTCCCGAACGTTTTTAATCAGCTTCATTAAAGTCGCGTGTGATTTTACTGCCACCTAATTTATTCAACTAACTGGTGATTTGATGGACAATTTAAGTTTTCATTGCGCAGCTTATGGGAAACTCTGTAACCTAGGAGCTCGTCGACTTCGCAATCGATATCGAATTGTCCTATCACGTTGGTGAAATTCGGCCTTTTTTCGGATGTCCATAGGCCGCGGTGATAGTCTGATAATTATGTGGCCGTCCAAATCAGAAGGGCCCGTAATATAAGACAACCGGTGAAATTACTAGCATAGAGGCATTCCATCTGAGTTCTCCGGGTTGGCAACGCATTTGAGGTCTTAGGATTAGGTTTGAGCTCTTGAGAATTCAAATGTCTATGGGTCTCAGATTCCACTTGCCATCAGGTGGCCTGAGTGCTCGTGTGCCTTCTCATTAACATAAAAAATGCGGCTGAAAAGAATATCATCAGGCATGGATAGAGCAAGGCTTACTGTTATCCAGGGATTTTGATTAATTTTTGAGGAATCAAAACGGTAAACAAATAGGTAGGCAGTAATTACATAGACGAAGTAGGTACATTATATGCTTCGATTGCCATAAAATTGAGTAAACACGTCCATTTATAGCGTCCTTTTTCCGCTTTTAAATGGCATGGTCAGGTCTTCAATTCATGTCAATGCTTTCAAGGTAACGCTTGTTGAATTGGTCTAGTATTTAGATTTACTTGCTACTTGCAATAGAAGTATTTGTATGTGTGTAAATTTTTCGAATTCGTGATCAAACTTTGTGTATTTTGGCTGAAAAAACTCTTCAAGTTGTGTGCGCTGATGGTAGAGTAAATAGGTTACATCCTAATGGCAAAATGCTGGTAAATATGTACAATTAGCATTGTGAAGAGAAGTGTTGATGTTACGATTGAACATTTGCTATTTGGGATTTTGGGTTAATGCAAGCATAACCCAGAAGCCCAAATTACAGTATTCAAAACATAGACGTGTTCCTCGCATGTTTGTCAGTTGGAACCTAGTTCTCCTAGTTTAGTTAGAATGATTTAAAAAAGAAGTCTGACGTGTTGTGTCAAACACGTGCATCTATACTAATATTGTAAAGAGGTAAAGTTTGTGAGTTTGTGACGTTATAGGAAGTAATCCTTGGATCTTCCGAACCGATTTGGAAAATTCTTTAACCAATAAAAAGCCACGTTATTTGTGCCACGTCCATAGGCTATGTTTTATTTGTTTTTCTACGCGGACGGAATCGCGGGCAACAGCTAGTTGTAACATATATGTGTTTTTAGCTTTGGTTGAATAAGTGTTTCTAGTTAATTCTAATATCGCATGCTGTAGGTTAGGTAGATATTGACAATTCACAGTTTAAAAGGCCGCCAATTCAATTTCTATCGTTTGCGATTGTAATGCGTTTCGAAAAACATTACACTTCATTTTTAGACAGTTATGTAACGAAATACTGACGCAATAATCTCCGAATTTGCACATTAAGTCTCTAATGAGGCTCAGGGCTCCACCACTCCCTTTGCTTGTCTCAGTTGCCTCCTTGTGGCAGTCCCCTGGCTCAAGCCTGTCACGGTCGTCTCATCATCTTTTTAAGCCGTCTTTGTGCCTATGACTATCCCGTGTGGTTGCCGGGTTAGAATAGTGCCAATCCATGTCTTCCCGTGGATGTCGTAAGAGGCGACCAAGTGAATAAGGGCTTGTAGTTTGTAGTGCTGTTAGGCGATAGGCTTGCAACCTGTCACTGAACACTGATAAACTTCTTAGCCTACTTGTGCAAAATATGGTTAGGTACAGAATCAACAAGTCTTTTTAAAGTAGTTGGTATTTCTGTAGTTCTGCCTACCCCACTCTGGGAATGAAAGTGTGATGTTATGTATGTATGTTCTTATGGCAGATTTTCGGGGCTCGGTGGGAACCAGATCTAGCTAATTCAGAAGACTACTGCCCAATCCCACTCTAGTTTGGCAATCTTTCCCCAGGTTGAAAACTACTATGTAAAATGAATGTCGTTTGTCACACGGCTTCCAAAATAACCTGTTATTCTCGCTCGTGACGTGAACAGGTGCTCACAACACAGCATTAATATGGCGTCTGGAATTTTGGCAATGTCCAGGGCCGCTATTCTACTGCGTTAAAACGATATTGCGTTTGACGTGTTTTAGGATCGTTTTCAACCCGGTCGCCATTACTGTCAAGTACGTAAGAATTATCAAACCCTTAACAATATGGAAACCCGCCAAAGGCGATATTGTTTTTGCCGTGAAGATTTTCTGCCATTATGAATTTATAATCAAAATGTGTTGATTGGGTGCGCTGTTTGAATTAATTAAGAAATAAAGGGCATACATTTATAGAGGTTTTAAAAAAAAATCCTTTTGTCTTTTAATCGCGTGTCTTTGTCTCTTTGTCTTTATGAGCTGTTTGATTTTAATTTCTTCTATCGTTAGCGTTAAATAATAATAATACCTTCATTTGCTTATAAAAGGTGTTTAATTTTTAAGGCCTTCAACTCATATAAAAATGCCTCGCACCCCAAATAAGTAGGACCGTCCATATGGTACAAAACGCAAGATCTGCTGGTTACAAATATCCCAAGATTGGTTCGTAATCTAATGATAATGCTGGGGTCCTCGTGAAGGAGGGTATAAGTCTTCTGAAGATCAAGTTAAAAAGGGTGTAAGTCTAGTATACTCCGTGTATGAATGTACCCTTTTTTATTACGAGTTAAGTCGACTTATACCCTTTTTACTATGGTATAGCTTACTTACTCGTCCACTTGGACGACTTGGTCTTTTGTTTTTGACACAACTTCCTATCAAATGAAAATGCTGCTAAATTAAAATAAGAAACATATCTTATAGACATACATTACTGGTTATAGACGTGTAAACGAAATTAAACTTTAGGATGGCAGACAAAATATTTGGCTGACTGTATGGTGGAACTGGGCATTTACTACTTTGTCACAGCTATTGATATCCTTAATTCAAACAACTCTCACTTTAAAGCTACTTCTGAGTTCGACTGTACACCCTGAAAAAGGCACAGAAGAAATAAGATTAATCCTTGACTATTTGTAAGTTTCGCTAGCCGTCCGCATTTTCCCCACAATCGTCCGCCCTCGCAAGAGATGCATCTGGCGCAGTGTCATGTTTATTTACACATAATTTCTAATTGTTGGAATTGATGGCGCGCCGCGGATTTATGGTGTATTCCAACCGTTAGTTCACGGTAACTGACGGGGGCTCGTTATGAAAGTAGTTCGTTATTGTCCGCTGGGGGCTTGCAATCGGTCGTTCAACTGTCTACTGCTGCGAGGTGTGGAAGAGCTACTATGTGTCGCGATTAGATGGACGTTGAGTGATAATCGATCGAGAACAGAGATACAGATGTTCATCAAGATTATTCTTGTATTTTTTCGAGTGATGTTGTCTCGTGCACACAATACTGTAGTAGTAGTTCTCCACACAAAACATCGACATAAAGTTGCCTAACTCCCTTCTCCGGCCCCTCCTTACTTTTCTCTTTCTACATTTTTGTTCAAGAGGATTGTGAACTGAAAACTTCCATACAAAATAAGGTAACGTTTCTCTCCTCTTAAACCTAGTAGTTAAGATTTTTGAACATGTTGTAGATATTATGAAAAGCTAGGTCTGTTCATTATCCTTTGCAAAAAAAATATTTCCTGAAGAGGAACAAAAAGCTACAACATGTTCAGAAACGTTATCGCACGGAGCTCAATTTGTATGAATATTTATGACACCTACGCGATTTTAGCATCGTTTCACAACTCTCTTAAGAACTTCTCTCAGTTATTTTATAAGTCTTAAATTGTACGACTTTTCAATGGCTAATGTGTTAAGTTTTTCCACATGTAAGGATCCATAAACAATATTTTTGTTGCCTTATCAAAATGAGAAGGTTCGAGCAATTATCCTATCTTTTTTGCCCCGAGATTGTTTTTGATTGATTAGTTGTGACATGATTCAACGGAATTCTAGTAAATAATTTGTAATAACTGTTTATCGTATAACATCACAGTGTGTTATTAGTTTATTGGTTGGTATGCTTTATGATGGCAGTCTTCTTTTAGATTTCTGATTCAAGATAGTTGTTAACGTAATCTATATCGATCGTGAATTGTCACATTTTAGCGTAAATTGGACGTAGCTTAGCGAAAAGGATCCAACCCATCAATTTCACACGAGTAAAATTTTACTTTATATTGACAGCAATAAGATTTAAATTTAAATATATTTGCATTGTGGGTTGAATCCTTTTCGCTAAGCTACGTCCAATTATGCTTAGCGTGTTATACGATCTGTAAGTTGCTGCTTTACGGACTGTTTATTAAACAAAATTTGCTATCTTTGCGTGTTACATTTGTTATTTCTAACAATTTGGATAACCTTTAATACCGATGTTGATACGTGATCATTCACAAAACAATAATGTTGCGTGACATAGTATTGAGAAAACTAACCTAGTTTAAAATAGTGTACTTATCTAGTAAATAGAGTAATTTAAGTATAGTTCTTACTGCGTACATTGACATTAAAAAAATTAATCGATAATGACTTTAAAAACGCCCAATTACCATAGAAACTTATCGATCCACTTTTTCCCCTGATCCAAAAAAGGATACCTACTGTAATCTGTAATTGGCTAGCGCCCAAACAAGCGAGCCGATTACAATACAATTTTTTTATTTGAAAGCTTTACTCAAGTAAACGTATTTTACTTGTGCAGGGTCTGTCCGCATTGCTACCACCATCTTATCCATTGCCATTAATCTACTGCCAAGCAGCAGTGTTCGCATTGTTGCGTTCCTGTGTGGGGATAAGACAACCGGTGAAAATATCAACATAGAGGCATTCCATCTTAGTCCTCAGGGTTGGCAACGCATTTGAGGTCTTAGGACAGCAGTCTTGAGATCTTAGGGCCGTATTAATAAACTCAGCTTGGCTGTTTTACCCGTCACAAGATACGTCAAAGTAAACGTCAAGCCATAGAAAACTTATTTAAGACGCATCTTGAGACGAGCATTATAGTCGAGATGAGTTTATTAATACAGGCCTTAGTCCTGAGATCTTAGTCTTGAGAATTGAAATGTCTATGGGTCAGGCTCCACTTACCATCAGGAGGTCTGAGTGCTCGTGTGCCTTCTTCTTGCAATAAATAAAGTTTCATGAAAATGATTTAAGTCAATTATCATTTATCAGTTTTACAACTGGAGCTTTCGTCCCCAAGTCGGGTTGTTTTATTTCAACGTATTATTAATATTTTTATTCGATCGACTTCGAAAACGGTAGTAGCACTTTAATCCAATGATAAATAGTCTACTCTAGCTCAGCTGGTGTTCCTAGGAAAGTTATAATTTACCTTCACAAACACTTTTTGCATTATTTACGCGTATTAATGCAAATATACTCTCACTGAACAAGTTATAAATTAATTTCTAAACGGATGGTTTATTTTGTTATTTTAATGCAGGTGTATTAGGTTTTTATGTTTACTTTCGGTCTTTCCATACATGTGTCATGTTAAATTACTGTTTATCAAACTAATGTGCAATTTTACTTTGTTTTCATAGCGAACATGTTACTTTCTCATACAGTTATACATATATTTAAGTGCCCCAAGACACAGAATCACGTCATTTTAATTTTGGTTTTAACGTGTTTAAAGACTTTAAAGTGTTTTAATCCTACAAAATGCCGCCCCTCTACTGAATTTTGCATACGTTGACGCAAGTATGCAATTTCAAGAGTGACAGGGCACGCCTTTGTGAATTGAAAAAACTTGGCAAGAGCATGTTGGACCATGCTCAGTGTAGGGTTCCGAAGCCGTTAAGTACTACAAACATAAAAAAAGGTGGTCAAGTGCGAGTCGGAATTGCGCACTTACAAGAATGTAAAATTGTATTGAGGGACAAACTTGACTTTGCCGCTGAAAAATTGTAGGTCGCGATTAGTTTACCAACTGCAAATAAGTTTGCAATCGCATAAATGGTTTTTTTTTGTGACGGAGCAATAAATTAATGAGTTTCGATTTTTTTCCTTTACTTATGCTGTAAGACCTTCTTTCTTGCCCAATTTCAGGATTGTAGGTCTATGGGAAGTAACCTATAAATTTTGATTCCCTTGAGAGTGTCGAAATGTACGTTTTTTGCGGCATAAGCGGCTGTATATTTTTTTTACGTTAACTTAGAAGTTTTTTCTCGCAGCTTCTAGAAACTGTAGACCTAAGTATATTTTTTTTATTTCAACTCGATACCTCTACGCGTTTCCGACATAAAAGGTCTTGACAGACAGACTGACGGACGGAAGGACGGACGTTTTTCCTTGTGGGATCCGGAATTTTAAAATCGATAGTATCCCATAGTTTGTGAAATCATGCATGTACACGGAATGTGTAAAAATACCCAATAAAAACGGCTCCATGCAGTAGTCATAGTCAGTGTACTCGTATTTATTAAAATAACTAACGTTTGGCCTCCATATTTGTCCTTCACAATTACTTAGTTGATACTATTGATCCGACCATCCTGTACTCGTGTAAATTGCATTCGACATCAAAAAAGGAACTCATCTCGTGTTTTTTTTATTGTGTGTATTATTTCTTCGCCAATTTGAAACCAATTTGAATGATTACTTTTTCAATGCGTAGCGTTCGTCTCAAAAATGGTCCCATATTATTTTTATCAAGATCTACTGATGGGATTTATGTAATGGTACTGTTTAATAAATGGGTTCATTATTTTTTAAACCTTGAATTAATTACCAACAGTAAATAACTGACTAAAAACCACTCAATGCTGATATGATAACAAACCAATTACATTCCGCGTTTGTGCCAAACTGCTACCAATTAGTTTAAACAACAGATTATAAAACCCGTTTTGTAATTTTTTCGTAACCGTCCACACTTAATATATAATTAGTATTAGGTTAGCTTAACAAACTAGTAAAACGTCCAGTTTAAGCTAAGCCGGTTTTTGGGCCTTACCGAACTTTAGTAGGTCTTCCGCATATTTTTAAAGATAAGCCGACACGAATGATGCAGCCATGCGTTACAAATATACCTACGTGCTCAGTCTGAAGGTATGTCCCTCGTCGCTGATCGTCGAAGAGTGTGCCCTATAAACAACCAGTGGATTTTTGGCGATAACAAGTCTAGACAATATCACATAAATTGACCTAGTCCTAAACTAAGGCTTGTATTATGGGTAGAGTCAAGGGCACCAATATGTATACACAACAAAGTCTCAATAAATGTACACAGACCTTATTACTGTGCCAATAAAGTTCGAGTTTACATAATTTATGCCACTTCATCTAAACATTTTTTTTACCCTTGACTGTACTAGACTACGATAAACTTACTTATATATTGAAACTAGATGACTCCTGCGACTTCGTAAGCGTTGAATTAGTTTCCCGCCAAAAGCCCTTTCTTAGTGCACCCTAGGATATCCAACGAATACTCCCTATAAATTTCAAGTCTCTAAGTGCAGGTTGTTTGGGCTGTACGTTGATATATGTATATGAACAATCAGATTAAAATGTTATATATACTGATACATAACTACCTAAATACATAGAAAATAACCAGGACTCAGGAATAAATACTCGCGCTCATTACACAAATATCTGCCCTTACCGGGATTTGAACCCGTGAACGCTAGCTCTGTAGGCAGGTTCACTACTAACTAGGCTGAGATCTCGTCTATAGAACGTATATACTCCTTCCTGTAATCAGGAGATTATAGTGAAATATATAAATTACTAGCGACCCGCCAGCGGCTTCGCCCGCTGCAATTTTTATTTCTTTCATGTCACTTAGTGGTATTTAAAATAGATGTTGGCCGATTCTCAGATCTACCCGATATGCACACAAAATTTCATAAGAATCGGTCGAGCCTTTTCGAAGGAGTATGGGAACGAACATTGTTGTGACACGATATTTTTATATATTAGATAGATATCCAAAGATTGTGTTACATACTTTATTAGTCATTGTTTTTTTAAACAATTCAAAGGATTCAATTATTTCTCTCGAATAGGCAAAAATATTATACCTAAGGAGAATTAAAATGATTTTGTACTGTCAAAATCTCGAAAAGATTCGACAAAATCACTACTTTTTCTTAATATTTCATACATTTAAGGGTTAAAATGCGTTGCTGGACATTCTGTTTTAATCCTTTATTGCGTAGGAAGCCATTTTATGGCTTCATGCATTTTTTTTATTTTTAAATGGGTCCTTTTAATGATTTGAATCATGATTAATTACATTTGAAGTAAATTTCAAACTTATAATTTGTCACTGGGAAACAGGCGTGATTTAATGTGTAATTTGTAGCTTAATGTATGTATGTATCATTTGTAACTTTGTCAAAATTCAAATTTGCGTTTCAAAAATTATCTAATTATTGGTACAAACCGCATCAAAATCCGTTACGTGGTTTAGTTAGCGGTTATAAAGAGAGACAGACGCGGATAGCGACTTTGTCTTATTTATTACACTATGTAAAGATGTTTATCGTTGTCTAGTACCTGCCCCTCAAACTTGGAACCAGTTCAATTTGTGCGAAACTGTCTGTTGATGATTATTTATCATAAACAAAACCGACAAGTCCACATCTACAGTAATGTTGAGATGGGACGGTGTCACAGTACAAGCTGATTGTGGTATGTTATGTCCGTCGGGATAAATGTCGCTAATTTTCCCCAACTGGTTGGGGAAAGTGGTCAACCCGCGGACATTACCGACTCCCACTCGATCAGCACGATTCTGAAAGCGATATACGCCGGTGTTAGGAACCGTAAATCTAAAACCGCTACTATAGATTTGATGGTTAAAACAACACATGGTTTACCTGTGCCATTTGTATGAATCGCAAAAACACGTGCTGGGCCTCTATTTAACTCGTTAAAACCATATGACGTGTATGTTTTTTAACTCTGCCGCCATTACTGTCAAGTAAATAAGAGCTATCAGAACGTGGACAATACGGAAACACGTCAAAAACAATAAGGTTTTACTTTATAGTTAAGTGTCTAATTTTAATTTGTCCAGTTTTTATTTACTTTATTTTAGTTATACTATAATAGCGAGTGTTCCATTTGCATAACGTTTTCTTTGTTTCAAATAGTATATTTATCAAGGGTTCGGTAAAGGGTTCGTATTTTCCCTCGAAATTGAATGTGTAAGTTTATTGTTGTTTATTGGGTAAGATCCGGGGGATCTAAGGCATCTAGAAACAAGAACTCCGCATTTGCGGGGCACCGCCTCCGTGTTGTTTTCGTCTTTTTGATTGATATCTAGCGAATGTAAATACAACTTCCACTCAAATATATGTACCAATGATTATCTTCATTTTGACGCCTTCATTCGTACGATATATAATCTACAGTTAAATATATGCTATCCTCGATCGTTAGTTGGGTCAATCAACTTTTCTTTGTAGCTCGTTGCCATGGTGACATCTCCTGGGTCACTCTTTAAAACCACGATTTTAAAGTATATAATTCCAGCAAACATCGGCTTTTGTAGCAATTACAAGCCCATTCTTTTATGGGTTTTCTTCCAAGCGTATTAGTAGTGTATATTATAACCATTAATCTAAGGAACTCTATCACTGTTGTCTCCTGGCTTACGGGACAGAATAACAACAACGAAAAGTTGATCCACCCAGTTATTAATCAGAGATATAGTTAGCTAATTACTTAAGTTTATTGTGACTGAAAAATCTCGGCGGGCTACAGTAACACAGCTTAAAAATATTGAGAACGGCCGTGCAAAATTTAAACCTGTATTTTCTCTGTAAATGAAATAAATAAATATCTTAAACCGTAAGAATTACTTACCAGTGCATTCGTCTTAATACAACCCGATATATTATAGTAACTACAAATATTAAATTCAATACTTTAACTGAAACGTAAACCACTCATATCTTTTAATATATTAATGAACACGGTATATAAAATGAGTCCGGTTACCAACTTAAGTACCAATAAACTCGAACGCAATTCATTCACGTCTTCTATATAATGCGTTCCCATAGTAACGCTTCGCTATTTAACAATATCATTTTAGTGTTTAATTTATGTGAAGCAATAGTTGTCTCTGTTTTATAGTTCTCTTGTCTTGTATGCTGAAACATAGGTCCATTAAATCTAAAACAGGTTGTTCTAGCGATAGAGAGTTGAAAGTGTGTGTGTTTGTTTGTTCCGTATTCACGGCTCAAGGCCTCAACGGATTCATGTGAAATTTAGCACGTAGGTAGTTTATAGCCTGGAGAAGGACAAAGTGAAAATAAAATAGTTTCTGAAGGGAAGAACGGTAAAAACTTCGCGGACTTTTATAAGTCACTTAAGTTTTCAGTTCATCTCTCTTATTCATAACGCACAATAGCTAAAATATGCTTAAAATATGCTTTGTCCTTATTTGTCATTGAGACATTTGCATGTGACCAAAAACTGTATCTAAAATAGGTGTGGGGATAAGACAACCGGTGAAATTACTAGCATAAAGGCATTCCATCTTAGTCCTCAGGGTTGGCAACGCATTTGAGGTCTTGGGATTATAGTCTTGAGAACTGAAATGTGTATGGGTCTCAGATTCCACTTACCATCAGGTGGCCAGAGTGCTCGTGCAGAGCTCCTTATCATAAAATAAATAAATAGGAAAAACAAAACTAAAATACGTTTCTACTGTGTTTGTGAACAAGGGGGTAAGTGTGAAGTGATAAAACAGACAATTCCAGTATTCCTGACAAATGCGTATTTGTGGCTTTATCCTTAGAAACTTTAGGATAGGAGGTAACCATATGATTGGCTCTTTCGAAGAAATGCAGCCAACTTCAGGAGCACGCTGTCTTGGGCTTCTATTTCCACAGTGAATTAGCCCATCTTGCTTCGATAGCGTAATCATATTGTTGAAGTTTTCCCGTAGAAACTAGGACTCTGATTATTTGAGTATGTAGTTAAGAAGGCGCAACCGGTGACTATAGGAATGGCTGATTCCTTTCGCGATCGTAGCAATTTGGCTATATAGTGACTTTCAGCGATGCATCCAAAAGCGGTTGTGGTGTTTTAGAAATTTCAACATGGTCGTTACATGGCCCAACACTGTGTGAACGGGGCTTTCTCCCTTGCAGCTTGCACTCGTGGCTGTTGCTTAATTTATGAGCAGTAGCGGCGTGTTTACTTAGTTCTATAAACAGGTTAACGTTATTGACTCCATTTTGTATCGGTATCAGGTGTGAAAACAATTCAGGCGCGCAACCCAGCATATGCAAAAGTGATGTAAGCTGAAGCTGGGAGTTTTGCGCCTGATTTGTTGTCATGAACCTACCTCCGTCATCCATCATCGACAGTTTCGCAATAGGCGGTGGGTGTCGTGCTCCTATGGAGAGGTACAGCCGAACTTTCCAGAAGCTTGCATCGGAGCGGTAGGGTTCAGGGGATTGTACCTGGGACGTCCAAATCGGCAAGGATGTCGAGATCTGGGAAGTGCGCTGCACTTCGTTTAAGCATTGCGAAGTCAGCTCTTCTGGAAACAGGCTTAGCAGAACGAGGTTGTGGACAAAGGCGTGCGAGGGAGGCGTGTGAAGTAGGTATGCGAGACAGGGATGTTTAAGAGAGCCCTTTTCGCACAGATCTGATTTAGGAGGAGTACCCTTCGCAGGGATAACCGCGCCTTTGTACCAGGTTTTTTTTTTTGTATATCTACCTGTTTTATTCTTGCATTTGGATATTTTGCTTTGTATCTCAACATTTATGACGCGGTAAATTGCAAAACAAAAAAATGTGTAGGGATATGTTTGATCCTTGAATATTTTTGACGTGTGGCTTTTGTTTGGCGTTTTTTTTATTTTTTTTATTTATTTAATTGACACAGGAAATGCTCTAGGATTAAAAAACGGTTTATTTCATATCAATAGACCTATTCGTTTGTTCACCTTATCCAGGGACACACTGTATACCCGATAAAATACCTTTTTTTACATCCCAAAACCTGAATAGTCTTTACCAGAACCCAACAATTAATCTCCAACTTTTTTTGAGGTTATCTAAGGATTAGCGATAATTTCACGGGGTCGAAGCTAAGAAAGTCAGTCCACCATAATATATTAATCGCTATACATACCCGGTAGTAATCTCCGCTAAGCCGAGCGATCATTGATTTCCCGTCAGCCGATCTCGCGTACATCACCCGCAAATCGCAATAAAGATGTAAGTTTCGTACTTCATTATTAACGTTGGAAAGTTCTAGGAAGCAAGTGCATCTATCATTTTATATTATTTAGACTGGTTCGATAGATGGTGCCTTCTCGAGGGAAGACTATCTGAATTTATAGTGGCTATCGTTAACGCTGTTAGCCTAAAGATTATTCTGAAACGGGATTTTGTTAAATCGAATCAGGTATGCGTTTACAGACGTGTGCGTACACAACAGTAATAAATGACAGTCGTAACCGATGTACACCCAAAGGGCGGGGTATAGACTAGCAATGATTAACCATTGAGTTTCATGTGGCGCTTCTTCTCAACAGTGGTCTCTTGGGAAGCGCTGGTAGATCTTTGACGTGTAGAACTTTCCGTGGTGCCTACTTACTGAGTAACATCTTTTTTTCCATCATTATCTTCAAACCAGTTTAAATTAATATTAAAATGGCAGAGGTTGAATGCTCTCTTACTTCAACTTTTAATCTTTAAGTTATCAGCTGCTTGCAATCTATCGAGTCCAAAAAGCTCTTAGAGACGATAATATTGTAATCTGCCCTGCTAACACTAACTGCAGTATCTCGTCATCGTATTTAATCCTAGATAAGGGGTCCTAAATGTCAGCCCATTCTAATAATGAACACTGAGGTTGTGGCTCCAGCATGAAATAAACCGTCATCAGTAAAAAAACCAGAACAATTTTCAATTGAAACAAAACTAACAAAGAGCAAGTTTTAAAAACCCGTCTGAATGTTTGGATTATGATGTTTTACTATAGATATAGGCGTCAAACGTTCTATGGAGATTCTGTGCTAAGCGACCCGTTTTCAATTATAATAAGTTTCTATCTGAAAGCAACTTAGTAAGCGTTGGACGAAGACGCAGCACTCCTATGATGAGTAATATAAAAGTCATAAAGCAGTATAACTTGCGTATTTCTGTAATTGAACGGCTGATTATTGCAGTAATAAAATAATTATGATTTCCCAGTTTAGATACAAAGGTAATATACAGTTTCTAACTGGTGTTATTCAATTTGTAATCCTTTGTAGTTATTTTGTTACTATAGCACACTTTGCACATTTCTTACTATGAGAAGAACTCCTTACATGTTACTTTTCACATGGAAATTAAGCAGCCTAGTACAGAACGTGTTAAGTTATGTCAGGTATCCTCTACTACAGTATGCGTCAAAGGAGTTTTCTAGCGTGGAAAATAAGGTACCTTCTACACTAAATGCATAAGGGATGAGACACCAAGATGAGTGCCAAAGGCGGTTGTTATATTTTGGAAATTGACATCTAGATTTGTTAAATGTGTTCTTAAAAAATATGGTTTGTCTCAAGAGCATACAATTTCCTTGAATCATGTTAATACGTCGGTAAGCTCTAAATCAGTAGCAGTAAGCCACAATTGTTAATGTTTAAATTCAGCAAGTTTATGTTCCAATAATGTTATATTTCTCACGCCTATTCCATGCTGACCAGTTTTTCAGGGTTCCGTAGTCAAACTAGGAACCCTTATAGTTTCGCCATGTCCGTCCGTCCGTCCGTCCGTCCGCAGCCTAGCTCAGGGACTCTTAGTACTAGAATGCTGTTATTTGGCATGAGTATGCATATTAGTTACGCCAACAAAATACAACGATAAAATCATGAAAAAAAAAATTTTTGGGTACCTAGTGTAACGTGGGGTTGTATTTTTTTACCCGTCTACTCCATAGTGTGGGGTGTCGTTGGATAGGTCTTTTAAAAATATTACGGGTTTATGAAAATCATTTTCCAATTAAGTGATCCGTTTATGAAATTTTAAAACGAATTTTAAAGGAAAACTATCACGACTAAATAGACATCATTAGTTCTTGAGATGCGATTAAAGCGTTTATACGTACTAAAATGATCTAAGACGGCACCAATTGACTTTAAATAGAAAATTAGTTATTACTTGTTGATTTTTATATTTGTAATACTTAACGGCTTCGGAACCCTACACTGAGCATGGTTCGACATGCTCTTGCCCGGTTTTCTTTATTTAATAGCCATCTAGTTAATAGGGGTCTGGCTGAAAACCAGCGCTGCATCGTTTACGCTCTGGAGCAAAATGTTGAGTCCAGCCCCTTTTCCGGCATCACAGTACCTACTTATTCTGTTTTATGTAACACTGTCTGCTCTATTTTATTTTGTTACCTACTAATTAAGTCGCTATAATATGTTACCATGCTCAAATTCTGACGTCAATTGTCATCTTCACGCACCTATGACACTGATAATAAGGTCTACATATAAATATATTACCTATTGCTTTTGATATTGTTAATATTGTTTATTAATATTGTTTATTGCATTTAGATTTGGCCTTTTGTACAACAAAGTATTAACATACATACACATTCGACCACGACTCAACGTATGCCTATTCCATGTATTTCCGTGTCGTCCGTCGTACGGCGGTTCTGGCCCAAGCCGGTCCTGCTATCTTCCGGATGTCGTCCGACTATCGTCCGACCATCTGTTAAGTCGTTCTCGACTTCAACTTTCTATGTAATGTTATGCATCTAAAACAAACTAAATTGCCTCCTAAAGAAATATTTGCAATTTTTAGAGGACGTTTTGAAATGACGGCTTAGAAAAAACATTGAAATTTGTACAAGGCCGTAGCCGTATCAGATTCAAGGTGGAATGGTTGCATAGTTCCGGATGTTCTATCCCGCTGTTTGTAGTTTTGATCAAGCTTTTGGACAACCAGAAATCTCGTATCAAATGATCTGTTACCTGCTGGCCTTATTACTTTCATGTTTATCGATGTAGATAAAAAATCTGTCACCTTCTGACCAGTATGAAAGTGCAAGAATGACGAATGCTTGGTCCATCGCGATAAATGTGATTTATTTCGTTTTTTAGTCCTTCGTACTGTTTGCACTTAGCTTTTTTTGTCACTGAATAAATGCTTTTTCTTTCTTTCTTTCTTTATAAAGGCAACTAATAAATAAGTTGTGAATTCATAATTAACAAAGATTGGGAAAGCGCTATAAAATTAACGTGACATTCCTTTCTGTTTTAGGTGCATTAACAATGATTAACTTTAGTTTATCGATCAACACCGTCATCAATCTAGTTTAATCGTCTCTAGCGATCGATCTTCATCTGCGCGCGCGCTGCTGTTATGGCGTGATTCGATGCTTTCACTTTCCATTGGTCAGTTTTGTCGGTAGAAAAAAGGTTTTGTTGTTGGCTACTTGCTGTTAGCTTCGTCATGCTTTAGTCTTAGCTTGGTTTTTTGAGTGTTTTTTGTGATGTGGAAAAAAAAGTACTTAACGGCTAATGTAAAAATACATTTTGTATCTAAACCTAAACACTCTTCTTTCTGCTAAATTCCTTTTGTAGTAGCGATCTTGTTGCTGTCTCATGTATTGAATTTCAGGCCGATGCGTAGCTATTAGTTGTCATATTATGTTCTATGAAAATTATATCGTAGATTTTATCTACACACTGTACATTGATTATTTGTAATAATTTCTTCTACAATTTAAGAATTACATCACTGATCTCGATAGTTTCACGCGGGTTGCTAATTTCACTATAATTATTATTATCGTCATTATTATCATCATCATAATAATATAATCATTATCTCACCAAGAGCAGCAGCCAAGGAGGCCTCTGCAAAATCCGCTCCCAAGGCGCGTTTCATACCCCATCATGTGTTTTACTTGTCCATTCACTCCATCCCTACTGTAAAAGTCTCGCCATCTTTGTAGGTGCAATGCTCCCCTTATTTCAAACCTAAGCTTAGTCATTAACTCAAATTTATTAAAGTTTTTTTAATAATGGCTTTTACATCTATTGTAGCCAGATGTATTTCGCCAATGACAACTAAATGTCAGACACTCTTGGAAAGTGTTCGGCGGAGAAATTTTGATTATTTGCGAAGAGATCCGGACTTCAGGAAAACTCAAACACATAACATGAGTTAAGAACGACACAGACATAAAAAATCTAGTAGTTATGTTAGATGAGTGAAAAAAAACAGGGTAAGAAAGATATCATAGCACAATACGGTACTAGAAGTCAAAATTACACACATATTTGGGTCATACTCTCTCTTAAAAACAAAAGTTGTCTTTCCTGTGGTCAATAGTTAAAAGCTTGTCTGCATATAAATTTTGTTTTTATATGATAGGTCTAAAGCAGCCTTGTCGCCGTTTATGCAGGTATGGGCTTAGCCAGAAAATTAGGCCTTAAAAACGTTAACTTCCGTCGTGTCCACAGGATACACTCTAACCTAAATCTGTGTATGACCCTTTTACACTATATGTTAACTTCGTGCGTTTGAATTTAAATTCATACATACGATTGACGTTTGTCGAATGGTGTTTATCTTATTGTACGTCACGAGAACCTACTGACGCGTATTGCCAATTGAAGCGTTAAAAATATTAATGCGTGAAATTGATAAGCATTTGTGTGTTTAAATAGTTTTTAGATTCAAACATTACAGCTTTATCATTGGAAACGTTTCAAATTGTTGTACGGTAATTGATTTCCATTCCATTTAATGTAAGCGAGAATTATCTGTCTGTATTGACTGGCGCATTAGCTACGGTAATAATTGTCGTAAGTTATTTTAAGGCATAATTTCTGAATGTATGAAGTTTATGTTGGCTTTCGAATTTACGTTCACTTTTTAACATAGTTAATGCTGTTTCTAGATTAGGTCTGAAATAGAAATCAAGAAGCTTAGCACTGAATATTTAAGTAGCATTCTGTATGGAAAAGTTTGAATTTAATTAAACTCATGCCAAAACGGAACACGTCTCGGCATGTCTGTATTATGCTAAAATGATATATTGAAGATCATACACTATAATTTAACTTTGTTTTTATTACATCAATAGGTTCTTTTGGGCTATCGGTGGTGGAAAATCAGACACTCAAGCCGGGTGCCTCGCACTTGTTTTCCTCTATATACAAATAAAACTACAGGCATACAAATATTCATTTGTACCTACATAGTGCTTTACAGTTAAAATATTCGTGTAAATAACTATTAAATAGATAAAAATCCCCGTTATAATGGCGACCCCTTTTAGAGTAATATCTCTTAAACAGACCAACCGATTTTCATGAAACGTAGCTAAGAACCATCCTGATAAGGCTAGCTTTCTTTAAAAAAAAACAAGTCCAAATCGGTCCACCCATTTGGGAGCTCTGATGTCCCAGAGATCGGACAAATGGGTGTCATTACTTGCAATAATGTGGACATGACTCCAATTTTAATTAAACAAATTAAATTACATTAATTTATTTCTTACCTGAACTTTAATCTTGATCCTTTGCAGGATGGTTATAAATAAATAATACAGGAGCGGCCATTGATATTATATTAATTTAAGTACATAAGTTTACTCCATTAACATCCGTTGGTTGCGAAAGGAGCTTTCACCTCATAAGTTTATTTTAGCCGTGAAAAGGAATAAAATAACCACGGAAAAAATATTGAAATAACTGTTTATTTGCTTTAATAAATATACACAATGACAAATCTTTGTATCATTTATTTATTAATTATTACTGCCTTGCAAAGGATCAAAATTATTTTTAGGGTAAGTAATCAATTAATGTAATTTAATTTGTTGAATTAAAATCTATGGAGTCATGTCCACATTATTGCGAGTAATGACGCACATTTGTCCGATCTCTGGATGTCACAGACAGATACACAGATCCACAGTTGCATACGTTAAACTTATAATATTTGTCTGTCAGGGGTTAAAAATATATGTAACACTGAACTTTATTTAGTAACTAGTTATGGCTGTTTTATTATTAATCGTTACTAACAAGTGAACTTTAAAATTTTCCGAAAAAAAAAATGTGTTCCAGGTTAAAAGTTATACCCATTCCAAATTTCATCTAAGCCCGTCCAACAACAAAGCAAAGCAAGGACTAACAAGCATTTATGGATTTTTTTTGGTACAGTCAAGTTCAAAAGTATGTATACACTTTAGTACCTTGTCTATTTAACGTCATGTTTAAACAGCCATATGAAATTATCCAAGCGATTAAAGTGACAAGGTACTAAAGTGTATACATACTTTTGAACTTGACTGTACAAGTAAAACTTGAAAGTAAAACGTGAGATGTTCATAGGGGGTGTGTCCCAGACTTGATCAATACAGCTGCTGGCGGTCTGCCAGGCAGCCTCCAACCCGGTCACTGCCAGACTATTGATCTGGGCTGGTTGCTAACAAGATGAGTCATTACTTGTCAGCTCTGATGATGGAGTTGGAATATCAGGATCACTGTTATCTTTCTTAACATATACCTATCCAATATGGACTTTTAAGTGTGGTCATGATTAACAGGTGATGACTGTGCCCATGGAAAGTGCAGTCGGCAACTAAAGCTGGTCCCAACAAGTTCTTTCTCGACAAAAACTCATTTACTTATTTATTAATTTTGCTAGTGCTTTGGTGTAACTTCTCATGAAGTTATGTTCAGAGTCTCTATTCTACTAAGTAAAGCAATATTATTTTAGCAAGTTACGCATTAGGTTGGAGTGATAAGTTTCTGTAAAAAAAGTACGGTTGGTATTCAAAAACTTGTCTTAAACACTATAATGTTAAACGCCCGTCCGAAATTTTCGGAACAAAATTTAAAATAAAGTGACAATCTACAAAAAATAAAATCTTGCTGAAATGTCTGCTTCCACCTATTCTGTTTAGCCTAGCGGTTGACTGGTAGAGAAGGCCTTAATGCACTAAGTCCGCCATTTGTAACTACCAATAAATAAATACATGTAACAGAAATAATGTGCAAATGCATACCTAATTTAATTCACCTGTGGTATGACAGGTAACGTGAAGTATTACATTCCTAAAAGTAGTGAAACGAACAGAATGATTAGCAACGTACGGAATGTGGTACTGGTTTGGGTTGCCAAATTGTAAGTGAGGCAGCGTAACAGTCGAAGAGTAAAGTAGTTGAAAGAAGTAAAAAAAGAAACGTGTATTTTACGCCAGAACAAAACAGAAAATGTAGGATGGGTTAAAACAAAAGAAAACAGTTTTATTAGATTTTATTTCTACGTATTTAGTTTCGTGGGAAAACGTTATATAATAACATAAAAAATGTGTGAATTATGACTTCCGTAATGTCTGATTTCACGGAAATGCGAATGACTGGTTTTTTAAAGATTTTTTTAGTTTTTGTTAGTTGGCATTTTAACAAACGGCCATACTTTGTTGTTTTATTTTATTAATAAAACAACCCTTGGTGCCTTGACGCAACTAACGCGTTTCTTTTATATCGCTTAAAATGTATGGAATGACAATTGACCACGTGGTTTATCGAAACGCACGTGAATGTCATCCCATACATTTTGAGTGATAGAAAAGAAAAACGTTAGTAGCGTTTGTATTTACGCTAGGGCCCCAGTTCAACATGTATCTTTGTAAGCTTCCTTCAATGTTGTATGACGACCATCTTCGCTCTCCTCATTCTCTCATCACATACTAAGGCACGTCGCCAGCAGCCCAGCCAAGATGACGTCACAAAGATATATTCAATTCATTTCAAACACTTTCATCGCCGCGCATAAATGCCAAATTGGTGGCTCATCATCGAAACGTACTATGTCCTCTGATATGGTTTCGACTTACAACTCTTCTCTGGTGAGGATGCTTAACAGCTGATTGATAGCGTAACGTTCGCCTGGGATGAGATAAACAAAAACATTAATCGTTTCCCATTTTCAACATATAGTCATTTTCTTTCTCACTACTTTATGCTTTGAGAGGACATCGAAAAATCGTAAGGGCCACGTCAGAAAAAGACGTCCAGAATTTTATGTATGTATGTATGTAAACACTTTATTGTACAGAACAAAAACCAAAACAATACAATGAATAAAAATAAAAAGATGTAGAAAGGCGAACTTATCCCTTTAAGGGATCTCTTCCAGCTAACCCTTGAGAGATTGAGGAAAGTGAAAGGTTGTGCATCGAGTAAACAGGTGTACAAATTTATTTAGAGCACCCAAAAAAACAAAAACTACCCAAAAAGGCCATAAAAAGAACCATAGAAAAGAAACAAAACTAAGGTAAAGACACTACGTGTTTGACAAAGGACCAATGTTCGACACTGACTCATATTCAAAGAAGATAAGAGTTATTCATTTGTTTTGCCACAATCAATTTATAACCCTATGATCTTAGAATTAAAAGCTTCTGTCGATTATTGGTGCATGTCAGCTAAAAGTGTCGAACATTGGTGTTGTTACCTTAATACTTTCAAATACTTACATAAATAGATAGAAAGATATGTAATTACACATCAATAAACATACTTAAACTTACATAAACTACATATATGTATATATCAACATTTGGATAGTTGATACAATATTTAGGAAATAGAGTCAAGCCAGAACTTTTTTAATTTGCCTTTCAGGGAATTACCGATTGTGATTGCCTAATACCCGCTGGTAGCCGATTCCACAACCTGACAGAGTGCACAGAAAGGGATTTGTAATAGGATTTAGATTTGTGAGACGGGAAAGCGAGAATAATTATTAGCGGGAATTTTAAGGTATTTTTTAAGGAAGTAACCGTATTATTATTGGTATAGATCGGATTTGCGCTAGTTCCATGATTTCGAAGATCGTCTTGCATAATTCTCGGTTATTACTTTTTCCGGATTTCAATTGTAATCCTGTAACACCGCCCTTATGCTTGCATTTACCCTCTGTATGTTGTTTTATACTGATTCTTTACATGTCTTTTCATTATAGGCGTGTTTTTAGAAAGACATACATATAAGAGTTGCACCACCGTCTACGTAAGTGTCTCAATGTATAAGATGTTAGTTCCATTTTGAGTTAGGGTTGAGTTAGGTTCAATTATTAATAGCGCTTATATGATCTACACTTAGTAATATATAAATAGATCTTGATAGTGCACATTGTTTACCTTTCAAAGCACATGTGTACCTACTTGTGACGCAACCGAATCTGTTTACATGTCGTAGGTAAATAAATATTGTATATCACCATTATCAACAGATATTTAACAACATCGTTTACGTTGCTTCAATTTTAAACTGTACTAGCAAGTATCAAGACTCAATTTGGAACGGATTTACATTTGTAGTTATTCGTTTTTAATATTAAACTGGCACTGTTAGGTATTAGTTTTCACCCGCCGTATGCCAAATAGGCTACTGAGTCGATGCCAAATAGGTTCAATAATCCAATATAAAAAAAATGCTTCCTCTTAGCATCTTATGAGTTATGACTAATTTCACCAACTTGACGAATAGACTTACATTTTGTCAATCGTCACGAAAGTACAAATCGATAACATTTCAACAATTTGATGTGTTTGGTTGATCTACATCAATTTCTTAAATGTTTTTTGTTTACTGCATTCTTCAACCTGGCATACAGGTACAACTAGTCCAAAATTCACTAGACGTTGTCAAACCTACTTATGAATAAATTGTTATTAATTGATTGATTGATCTCGATCATATTGACGGTTTTGGCAGTAGGCAGTATTTTTCTTCTATTATGAGTATGACAACTCGTTTTTGTTACCTACTCACTGTTTGTATAGTTCTTGACAATCTTGATACTTATTTTGTTACTAAGGGCCGTAGTGAACTGATCTTAAGTCAGATGATAATCTGAAGAAACGTCATAGTAAATGTCAAGTGATGTAAAACTGTCATCTAAATAAGTTTCTGTCAAAGCAATAGTTTTTGGGAAATGCTCTTGTTCCCGACAGTCATTTTTTTCCAACTCCTTTACGGCTTATCAAGACCCACCTTATGAGTGAACTCGGTGGCTCTGGTATAGCGGCGATCCTGTCGCCACCTTCCGACTCTGTCATCAGATCAGCTCGATGGTGCAATGTTTTTGCATTTCTATCCAAGTTACGTAGGAATACCAAATTGGTTGTTTCAAATACATTGCAAGAAGCTAGTAAAAAAGGGCTCGCCACATTATTGGACTTTTTTATGTATTCAACAGATATTATTTAGTGGCGGTAGGACCCTGTGCAGGGTCCGTCCGGATCGCTACCACCATCTTATCCATTAACCAAACGCCAAACAACTGTGTTCGAATTGTTGTGTTCCGGTGTGGGGATAAGACAAACCGATGAAATTACTATCATAGAGGCATTCCATCTTAGTTCTCAGGGTTGGCAACGCATTTGAGGTCTTAGGATTATAGTCTTGAGAGTTCAAATGTCTATGGTTCTCAGATTCCACTTACCATCAGGTGGCCTGAGTGCTCGTGTGCCTTCTCCCTATCATAAAAAACAATAATGATATATATTTTTTTCAAATAAAGATCCAGGTTATGGGTGTTATTATACTGAAAAGCTAACGAACTCCTTAACTACTGTCCAAATATTTAGAGATAGCAGGCCAACGAACCGCCCGTATACAGTATACTAAGAAAATGTGGAGCGGTGACTTGATTACGGTCGGTCTTATGAAGTAGCTACACACTTTAGTGCTTTGTCACTTCAAAGTTTTCTTTGAACTGCTGCACTAATCTATCAAACGCATTAAAACGACAAGGTACCAAGGTGTGCAACTAAAGGCCGACTGTACGATTGCTTTCTTTTTTGATACACTCATAATCATTATAGGAGAAAATATTGACTCCGCTAATGAACAAGAACTGCTCGATCACGCAATTCGCACCTTGCACGTTCACTTCCTGTTTAGACTTAGATATCTTGATACCTGTTTTCAGAAACATTAACTTTTTTATGCTCAACAACGATTCGATTTTAATTGTGTAAATAAATAAATATCACGGGACAATGTCACACAAATTGAACTAGCCCCAAACTAAGCACTAGGCTTGTGCTATGGGTACTAGACAACGATAAACATACTTAGACAGAGAAATAAATACTTTAATACATAGAAAACATCCAAGACTCAGGAACAGATACTCGTGCTCATCACACAAATATCTGCCCTTACCGGGATTTGAACTCGGGACCGCTGGCTTCGGAGGAAGGGTCACTCCCAACTAGGCCAACGTGTCGTCGAGATTTGCTCAGTGCTTCTTTTTCTGATTGTTCTTAGCTATCTTGTTTAGATTTTTCGATATACCCGTCTTTACTGATAACAGCTACCACAAATTTAAACATGTGATATGTTGGGCGTCTCAACCAACAGATGAGCTTATTAATACGGCCCTTAGGATTGCAGTCTTGAGAATTCAAATGTCTATGGGTCTCAGATTCCACTCAGCAGGTGACCTCAGTGCTCGTGTGCCTTCTCCTTATCATAAAAAAGTCCATTGTGCACATTTTTGGCCATTGTCCTCCCAGTCCAGACATGCAATATTTGACCCAAATACACTGACAAGTGAAGTTAAATAAACGCTTGTAATATCAGCTTAGGCAGAGCTTAGGCTTACGCAGTGTGGGACGCCCTCAGACTAGGTGGAGCGACGATCTTCGCAAGGTGGCTGGCAGAAGCTGGATGAGAGTGGCCGCAGATCGTGCTAGGTGGCGTGCAATGGGAGAGGCCTGCGTCCAGCAGTGGACTAATATAGGCTGATGATGATGATGATGATGATGAATATCAGCTTGCTTGCGTTTAATAAACTATCAATTGCTTCTGTTATAGTTTAATGTCCAGAATATCGACCGCGTTCATTGTACACTCTGCTTTCAATTTGTTCTAAAAGAATTACCACGTTCAGTGACCTTGATAGTGGGGTCGTGTTCGCTTGTTTAGCTGATACTCTAGACATCGTCTGTCTGACATTATAAACCTTTCATTACATTGAATAATATTGGATATAGAGGTTTTTAAAAATCCCTATTTAGCCCGTGTAGTTCTGTAGCTCTGCCTACCCCACTCTGGGAATGAAGGCGTGATGTTATGTATGTATGTATGTATCTACTAATCTGAGAAAATTCAGAGGTAACTGCCTGCCCCACTCTGGGAACGAAGGCGTGACGTTATGTATGTGTATGTATCTAATCTGATCTGAATCATCAGTCTATATTCTTGTGATGGTTTTACATCACACTTGTCGATAACCCGCCATCTTAATAATTAAAATTAGTTTTATCTTCATATTAGATGTTTCCCGCGACTCCGTCCGCGTAGAAGTCGTTTTTCTAATTTTTCGGGACAAAAAGTACCCTTCTCCTGGACTCAAACTATCTCCATACCAAATTTCATCTAAATCGGTTCAGCGGTTTATCTGTGAAAGCGTAACAAACAGACAGTTACTTTCACATTTATAATATGACTAGCGACCCGCCCTCGCTTCGCTCCGGATTAAAGTATTATACATATAAATCTTCCTCTTCAATCACTCTATCTATTAAAAAACCGCATCAAAATCCGTTGCGTAGTTTTAAAGATTTAAGCATACATAGGGATATAGGGACAGAAAAAGCGACTTTGTTTTATACTATGTAGTGAAGTGTATGTTAAATACTATATTTTTTCAGACGCTTTTAACTTATTATTGACTTTGATAGTAGATCGTATTTGCGTCTTAACTCTCACTCTAGACATCATCTGTCTAAAGTTATATCCTTTCTTACAACCCGTGTTAGATTCTGTACCAGTGGCTAAAGAAGCTTTCATAAAAATACCGAATAGGCCGATGACACTACATGTTATTATCAAATTAAGCTTATTTTTCATCACACATGCTCGGAAAGGGTGTCTTAGCACGCAGGCGTATAGGGCAGTTATAGCCTATTTACCTCCCAAGGGAGTTATGGGTTTAGTTTTAAAATATAGAACCCACTAGTACATCATGTCAGACTAAGGAGGTGTAAAATCAGCCAAGGTTTATTTCCTATATTCAAAACTTGGCTACAAACCAATTTTACAGTGTATAAAACTTATACGGTACATTGAAATGCATTATATTTCTATTTTACTATTATTTTAGAGACATTTGCAATTACTTTTATTAAATTTCATATTGAGAATCGGTATAATCTGGCAACAAGGCCTGTCAAGTTTGAAAACTAATGTCAGTTCTTCGCATTATCTGTGGAAGACTAGGTATATTGAAAAAAGTTGAGTTGTCATGTTGACAATCTCTTTTAGCGAGTCGAGTGCCATTCATTTTTGATTGTCGTTTTCTTTATCAGTCAATTTTTTTGTTTCCTTGCAAATGTGATGAAAAACATTGTGTGTATCACGGGCAGTAAGGGGATAACAAACTCTAGTCATTAAAACTCTCGTTAGTTTTCCCTTTCTTTTCGTTGATGTATGTACTATTATTGTGATAGTTATTACATTACGCTTGTCAACATCGTCACCTCAAACTTCATACTCGCTTTGTCAAAATACTTCACTTCGTACCAAATGTCCCACCTCACTGTTGATATCACACCAAGAGAAAAAGAGCGAAATAGATGAGTTTCATTACTTGACATTGTACAGCCGCCCTATAAGTTCTGCGCACTTAAATGTTTTGTCATCTTAACTATAGGGAAAACCGATATAATGCAATTTAGAACCCACAGAAGCCGTACTTACAATTTAAACGTAGACTATAAAAACGAACGCATTAAAGAAGTTGAAACTACAAAATTTCTGGGAATCAATATTGATAATTGTTGTTCCTGGAAAGCGCACGTTAATGAAATTTGTGCTACACTACATAAGTTTGTTTTGGCTCTAAGAAGAATAAGTAGTACCTGCTCGAAAGAAGTTGCACTTACGGCTTACCACGGTTTTGTGGCTTCTAAGCTTAGTTACGGGTTGTTGATATGGGGCAATTCCGTAGATGTTAAAAAAGCTTTTATATAGCCCAAAAGAGGTGTATAAGAGCTGTATGCAACACTCATTTTTTAACTCCATTTAAGCCACTATTCCAAGCCATGGGAATACTACCTCTGCCAAGCATGTACATAAAGAAGATTGCATTGTTTGCTAGAAAAAACCCAATTATGTTTGCTACTCATGCTGAAGTTTTCACAAGATCCACTTGACACAAGGATATACTGTACTTGCCTCGGTCAAAATGTAATGTTTTCAAAGTCAACTCTTACTTTATGGCAATTAAAATTTACAATCATATACCTACACTAATACAGAAATGCCCCTTAAACAAATTCGACAATTTAATCACAAGGTGGCTATGCGATAAATGTTTTTACTCTGTCCGGGAGTTTTTTTGATGAAAAACGATCAGTATTGTAACATTGCATGCCTAATTAAGGTAGAACATAAGCCCATCCTGTTCCACGACGATCTGTATAACGACTATGTTCTGGCAATAAATGTCTTTGTCTTTGTCTTGTCTTAACGTCATGTTTGAACTGCCGTACTAATCTGTCAAAGCTGTCAAACCGACAAGGTACATAAGTGTGCAGCTTAGGCTGGCTGTACCACCTCAATGAAATGGGTTAATCCTTCAAAGTCATGATCTACTTGTACCCAACACTAGTCGATAGCCCGCCATGATTATTAAATTTAGCTTTATCTTAATGCTTATCACGGGATCATATCATTTCATAACCAATTTTTAACAAATGGTTTATTTTACAAACATATCTTTTGACAACACGCGTTTTTTTCCATAACTGTAAATACCCTCGTGGTCATACGGGTCAGAAAGCGTTTTTCATACTACAGAGGCTATTTCGAAGCCTTGGTTCCTCGCCAGGGGATGCTTTTAGTGAAATCTGATGATGATTACCCCGAGCATCGATACAGTACTTCCAGAGTTCCTAGGATACTCAACTGATTGAATCTGCGGCTAACGCCGGAATTGTACATGTTCAGAAAAACATCTAAAATGGCAATAAAATGTAAGGAAATCCAAATGCTGACCTAAACTCTCTCGCGGTGGTGTTAACTGATTGTGCGATCAGTTAGGTATCTTAACAACTTTTGGCCTCCTCTAATGAACCTCGGAGCATCTACCTTTAAGCCTCACTCAAAACAACCCCTGACCTGGAAATAGCCTCATTTGTATGAAAAACGCACTCTGACCCGTATTATTTGACCGCGAGTGTAGTTCTGGATTTATTTTAGGACCATTGTGTAGGTTAGGTTAGGTTAGTTTTATAAAAATCCTGAAATAATTGTAGTTACAGAAAAAAAAGTGGGTCGGCCAAAGAATAGGTTGCGAAACGATTCATTTGTCAAAGATTTGTCGGTGAAAAGGCAGAGAAACGCTTATCACTACCTCTTTCCTGGCATAATAAATTCGGTAGCGAATCTTTAGCTGGCACGGCATTAAAGTGATTGCCATACATTTTAACAAATTATTAACGACAGAAACACCTTTACTTACAATATCAGCAAGTATTTCGCATACTTCATACAATAATATTATTATGCTTCTGTTAAACTAATAGGCTAACTGTCTATTTGTCACTAGGCTTTATGATCCTGACAAAAGGTTTCCTTATTCCACTGTCTAAATTGACTACCGTATCATTCATTCTCATATTTATGTTAACTTATGTCAATTTCTAAACCCTGCTCTCCATGTCAAATGAAACAGTCTATTACACATTCTTAGTGTCTCATATTTCCGACCGAATGATCAGTGATGACTTTGTACGTTAAACTTTAGTTGGTAAGGTTGATTTTGGTATCAATGATATGAACAAAACGCCTTCTGTCTTCGGACAGACTGAAACTTGAAACAATGTAGCTTTGTGTCGCAAACACTGTTCTAATTTAACAGAATTTATTAAAGCATTGAGGGCCGGGCTCTATATTCATTCATACATAATGGAGCCAATATTAGTTTTATTCGAATCATTGGGCATTGATTCTGTCACCTCAATTACGGGTATGACTAATAAATTAAGTATTTATGATTTGGTCGCACGAACATTAATAGGATAGTAAAATATTTTACCGCTTTCGAATATAGAATTTTAACATACTTCATCATTTAGCATAGGTACTTCTAAAGTATGAACCCAGGGTTAATCACTAGTTAGTGGCCCGTCACTTTACTGAATTAAAGTTATCTAAAGGACCTCTGCGTGTTGACTTTGGGGCTATGTACGCCTTCCAAAAGTCCAGGACTCCAATACTTCGGTGATTAAAAATAATACTAATAACTGTAGACTGAAGAATCCCCATAGCTTAGTACGTATTTAGAAGTATAAAAATTTTGCTTTGTGAGCATCGCCGAGTTGCATCGCTTTACAAATGAGATAAATATAACAAGATCTAAGGCACGTGTCCAAGAGGGCTTCACCCGTTGCGCAGCATGTGCTTCCAGATTAGATGCTAGATTTCTTTCCCCATCAATTCAAGGGTTATGGTTTTTTGTTCATCAGGAACTTCTGCACCCTGTGTAAGGTGATTGAAATATTAAATAGTATACAGACGCGTATAGCATTATTTTGGAAAATTGAAGGGACTAAGAAAAAATCTTAAATAGGGAAGGCCAGGTAAAATTATTTTTGTGTGCATTTTAAGCACACGTGATGGTAGTTGTCTGAAATTAACATCAGTTCACATTTGTTTGTTCACACATGAATGCTAACGCAAGGCTAAAGTGATCTAACAATACGTTATACTGTTATAGGGGCTTGTTTTCCGCAACTCGTAGATTCGCTATTTTGCGTAATGGGGTTGATGGCTCTACTCTTGCCAACCCAGTTCCACCAGGAAGCCTAGCGGACCCTTGATTTGAATCCCTGATCTCTTAGCCCGATGTGTTGTACCCGGTATGTTGCATTGGCTTTCCCACCTCAGGACTTACCATGATGACATGAGCAGCAGTCTCCTCTGCCGTCATACAGGCTCTACACAGGGGGCTGTATGTAACGGTAACTAATCACTTCATTGAATTTTACTTCATCGACTTTCATTTTATCGAACGCTATTTTCTGCTGAATCCATAATGTTTTCAGGGCATCTTAAACATTAATTTCGTAGGTTAGGTTAGTTTAGATATTTAAGATACCCTGAAAACATTATGATTTCAGTAGAAAATAGAGTTCGATCAAATTAATTTAGATGAAATTATAGATTCGATGGAAGGTGTTTCGAAGTAATGATAGACACCCGTCTGTAACACCTTCATTATATGTTTGTTAAATAAGGCATGACCAATTATGCCGCCAGGTACAAGTTGGGTCCATTTTAACTCGCGCAGTTTCCGTGACGATCCGGGATTGATAGTAGGGTTTTTTCGGTACGTCACACTGTTATACTTCCTCAGATCTCAAGCGACTGAGGCGCTTATTGTATCATGCACGGTGTTTACCTACAAGTTTTGTTGATTTTAAAACTGTTGAGGAAATGTTATGCCAATGCAAGAGACATCCGGGGTCATAAAAACAACTAAATGGTTACAATAAAAAGACACAGTGGCCGAGTATCTTTGACAATGCAGTGCGTGTTGTATGTTAACTGGAAGATGTTGATATATCTGCACATTGTTCTTGTTATATCGATTCCCGGTTAGTCTTTGTTAGTTTAATGAATACACCGTATCCGTAGTATCCGTGTGGTTGCCGGGTTAGAATAGTGCCACTCCATATTTTCTCGTGCATGTCGTTTGAGGCGACCAAGGGAATAAAGGCTTGTAGTACTGTTAGGCGATGGGCTTGCAACCTGTCACTAATAATACACTGGTTAACATCTTAGCCTATTTGTGCAAAATGTGGTTACAGAATTACCAACAAATCTGTTTGAGTTATTGGTACTTCTGTAGCTCTGCCTACCCGATTCTGGGAATGAAGGCGTGATGTTATGTATGTATGTAATTTAATTAATAAGCAGAGTGTGTCATATGTTTATTTTTTGGTGTTTTTAACCCTTCAACTTGTACAAAGCAGTACAATCCTTTTGGTATCTTTGTCCTTGCTAAACTGTGTAGATTTTAATAATAATAATTATTATAAAAGAACATTATTTACCAACATAAACAGGAAAAGGTTACATTATAAAAATATATCATTAACACGGTTTATGCAGTAAAATGGGATTGAGACTCAGCGAAATCGCTGATTTTCAGCCTCCAACCATAACTTAAAACTAATTAAAACTAAATGATCGAGCAAGTTCGCTGCCAAAACGATAATCAATAGACAAGCACTGTCTTGACGTTTACAGGTCTGCGTATACGGTCCTAAAATATTTTTTTAAATTTTTCCTATAATTACAATGGGCTTTAATCCAAAAATATGTAATCGTTACAATAACAATTTTTAGCTTGCAACAATACCAAAGACAATGCCAATGCAATGCAATTTTGTTAATGTGTCCCGTCACCATCAATTACTTTTGAACCATCATCATTCTCATAACGAATCTAACAACACACACACAGACGGAACCCTGGAACGGTAATCCACACTTTGTCAAGTCGTGCTCACTGGCTGGGATAAACGCCTACATAGCCTAGTAAGCCTGCCACGGTATCGGGGTCGCGTGGTCGATAAAGTCTGCCCGCAAATAGCTCTTAGTCCGGATTCCACGAGAGAAGCCGAAGAGCCGAAAAAAACACTGAATAAATAATACGTTTTGGTGGTGTAAGGGAAGATAAAGATTGGTTGCGTTTGCAATTAATTCCTACCTACTGACATTTCCTTGAGGCAGCGGTTTTTTGTAACTGTATGGAAGTTACTGATTGATGTAGGTTTTACTGTGACAATGGTAGTATTGTACGTCGATGGTGCCGCAAGCTGTTTGTTCATGTAGTTTTATTGATTTAATTGATGATCCCGATCCTGTTTTACCATTAGGGCTTGATTTCCCGAGAACGTTGAAAATAATAAACGTCATTTCAGCTAATTACATTATGCTGCAAGCTATTTTCTGCCATAGTCTTGTTGTTTTCAAGAAATCCTGAACAATCCTACCAATTAAATAAAAAAATCCACAAATTGATGCATTCTATGAAATTAGAGTAGATGCAGATGTACATAACAAAGGTAAACCGCTATCAGGGACATAAGGGCTCGCAATTTCTATCGATGGCAAACATTTGAACGAATCATTTTATTATCTGTGTCAGTTCCTATTTTGCAATACAAATAAGGGAGTTTCATTTCGTTAAATCTTTGGCCGCTTTCAAATCAAGCCAACTAAATATGAATAACGCATTGACAAAGCTATTGTTATTGAAATATGACCCGACCCATAGGCAATACTTGACGCACACTTCGCTGAAGTACTACTGATAATATTATATCTTATTTATTAATGGTGCATGACGCATGCACATTATTTAATTTTTATATTTTAATAATTTATTTAAGAAAGAATAAATTCACATAACTTGTACTTTTAAGAAGGTTTCTTGTCTTATTATTTGTATGTCTATACCAATCAAGGGACTATGGGAGTCCCGCCTTTGGAAGGCGTACATGGAGCAAAAGGGCGTTTTCCAAAAAAAGTGTACATCGTTAAAGACAAACTTAAAAAAAAATACTTTTTCCAATTCGTCACGATAATTAACGTACCTATCGAAATGTATGGCTAATTTTCGTGACGATTTGAAAAAGTTAAATTTTCTTAATTTTGTCCTAAACGTCCAAAAGCAGAGGCCCTTTAGACAACTCTAATTTAGTAAAGTGATGGGGCATTAACTCGCGATTTTCTCTGGGTTCACATCAATAGAGGTGTGCTCTTACTGACAGATACCGGTTAGGTAAGAGTATTTAATGAATGAAATTATATGGATTCATGAACTAGGCAATAGATGAAACTGGCGCCTGCCGGCCAATGCTAATAACTTTGGTTGAAATTCGAAAATCGTGCGATCTGCAAAATTTATCCATATTCATCAAAATCACGACTTCGGACGCGAGGCCCTCCGCCGATTGGTTTTGATCTAATAAAAACACTCATCTCATCACTGCTCAGGGTTCTGATTGTCATTACACAATGACCTTATGTCATTATGTTATTATCGTCATTATGTATGTCATTAAGAATTAGATTCTATGCGTCTGCGTGTAATGATCGAAAAAAACCCCTGCCATGTTTTTCTTGACCATCTACAATTTACACCTTCTTTATTCCATGTTCAAATGATTGACTCTTAAAAATCATTAGAGATTCATCATTGGATATTAAAAAAATACGCCTTTACATACACACATACCATCATGCCCCCATTCCCAGAGTGGGGTAGGCAGAGCTACATAAATACCAACAACTCTAAAAAGAGCTCTTTATTATTCTGCAACCACATTTTGCACAATCAGGCTAAGTTCATTAGTGTATTAGTGACAGGTTGCAAGCCCATCGTCTAACAATACTACAAGCCCTTATTCCCTTAGTCGCCTCTTACGACATCCACGGGAAGACATGGAGTGGCACTATTCTAACCCGGCAGCCACACGGGCTTAATACGCCTTTTAAAAAGCAAAATGTAAATTTTCCATAGTAAAGTTTCGTTCGACACCAAAACTAATTCGTTGTGACAGATTGCTATCAGTGTGTCGAATGCATTAGGTTCAGGTGACTTTATTTTTTCAATCCATGGTGGTGCATTACATAACATTACAGTTTAAAAAGACGTTTACCATTACAATTGTTTTAAACGTTCTCTCTATGTGAATTGTTTGAATCATCCGGGATAATGCGCTTATTTATATTTCTGATGGTCGGAAGAGTATTTATTTAAAGTAATAATCAATATCTGATAAAGTGGTCACTTAAATAATATCAATAGTGAAGAAAGGAGTAATATGACTACTTGCATCATCACGTTGAATGATGTCCACTGCATAGGCATCCCCTAGTGCTGCACTAAGATCTGTAGGATCAACATAAAAAATCATTGCGACTTCCCCATCGCCTTTAAGCGATTGTTACAATTTTCATCACTATCTTTTTAATTACTTGCTTCTACTAGTTGACAAGTTTCACTAACACAATAAGGGGTCATATCGTGTGAACTCGGCTCGCGTCACCCATTGTTTTAGCATAATGAAGCCTTTTAAACATTAACGCTACATTTAAAGTGTTAATATAGCTGGTGCATCACGATATAATAATCATTTTGAACGTCATCATTTTTTAGAAAGTGTTGATTGAAAGGAATTATCTAACTTGAGAAAGTAATAGAACTTTTAAGTTATGATCCAACGATTAACTAGATTTATAATGCATTTTATAAATACTTTTAGAAAAAAAATATTTATATTCAATGAAGTAAGATAAAACATAGAGCATATTTACGTTTATTGTATCTTTACTTTACCGAGGTTGTGTTTCGTCTAACTTGTAATAGTCTATACTTCTATACTAATATTATAAAGAGGAAAGATTTGTATGTAGATTAAAGATTTGTTCGTGTGTAACGAATAACCTACAGGGACGATTTCAAAAAATATTTCACCATTTCAATGCTACATTGTTCCAGATTAACATAGGCTATGTTTTATTTTTCTATGCCGACGGAGTCGCGGGCAACAGCTAGTAGACAATAAAATTGTATCAGAAATTCAGGGCCCTGTTTTATAAAACTACAAATTACAAGCGGAAGTCTCTTTCAAACTCTTTTTGCTAGAATAGGAGTTCCATTTGTAACTTGTAGCTTTATAAAACAGGGCCCAGAAGTTTCCTATAATCCTCTATCTATTCCTCCAAACTCACTCCCGTCGTATTTCTGTTTCTCATAACCTTCCTCGGACTATAAAATCTATCCAGCCGTTTTGAAGTGTTGCGCGTACCAATGAACACCATTAATTTCAATTTATAGATATTAATGGTGGGTTTGAGCCCGTGTGGTTGCCGGGTTAGAATAGTGCCACTCCATGTCTTCCCGTGGATGTCGTAAGAGGCGACTAAGGGAATAAGGGCTTGTAGTATTGTTAGACGATGGGCTTGCAACCTGTCACTAATACACTAGTAAACTCCTTGGCCTGATTGTGCAAAATGTGGTTACAGAATTATCAACAAGTCTTTTTAAAGTTGTTGGTATTTCTGTAGCTCTGCCTACCCCACTCTGGGAATGAAGGCGTGATGTTATGTATGTATGTATGTATGTGTAATGGTAGAAAATTCCTCTCAAATATTTTCAGTTGCTATACACGCAAATAGCGTTTTTTCTCTTCACTCACTAATATTATAATACTAACTCTGAAGATACGCCCACGAATGTTGCTCTCACGTCATAGTCATAACGTAGGCTAGACAGAAATTTACATTTCGCGTCCACGTGTCATGTGCACAGAGATTTATAGAGATTGCTTTGTAGTATTAATGTTATATTAAACAAATGAATGTACGAACGGATATATATCTATAGAAATGTCGCTTTCTTTTGCATTGGTGGTCTGTCGCATAAGATAAACATAACAAAATAACTGCCCCCCCAATTCCTATATTTTGACTAGGTATCATTTTGTAACGTATTTGGTATAATTAAATATTTTTTTCGGTCTTCTTTAATCTCTTAATCTTTAAGTAATTTTATGTCGACGTAATGTCACATACCCATACACATATACATACCTTCACGCTTGTCTTTCAATGGGATACGCGGAGACTATGGAACGCCAGGTGCACCGGTCTTAACATACAACTTTCGCTTACTCTACATTTATCAACCCCATCCACGTACGTCGAGTTCGGGTCCTTTTGATTTGGCCCTTATTCAGAACATCGGGAATCGGATCACTGTAGGCGTCCCCTACCGACATCTCCACTCACTTCATCTACGTAATATCATGTTTTGTTATTTCTCTGACGTCATATGGATCATGTCTCCCCGTTTGAATAGTCTCGTTAGCGAGACTTGTTTAATCGGAAAATTCAAGAACATCTGTTTTGATAATGACGTCGTCAAAACGTATTTTTGGATGGTATTCCTGAAGAGTTTAAAAGCCATGTACGTGATCATTGACAGGAAGGTTTTTGATCGTTATTTGACCTTTTTCATTGTTTTTTTTCCATCCGATTAGCTTTTAATTCTGTGATCATCCTTGTTTACAATTTAGCGCATGTTTAATCAAAGGAACATGGCCATGGTTGTTATGTTTGTCTTTTGTTTTTTTTTATGGGGGTCATTTTATTCATTTAGTACATCGCTTAGGTTCATAAAACTGCGTCATTGTTGTTAAATATATTGCTTTTGGCAATTGTTTATAGATAACTATCACTCTGCCCTATAAATGATACTGGACCAATTTCTGCTGTCAAGTCTCAATCAATTCATCTTTTTTTTTCTGTATCGAATTTTTAGTAACAAAACTTGTAATCGGCATTTTTTTTATGTAATCGTTACGCCAGTGTTATGTAAACATCTGTATCGATATTATCAGCTTAGTTAAAGGATTCATAATACGACACGAGCGACGGGGGTATTGATCCGTGACCGTTAAACGTCGTATTTGCATTAACAGCTTCAAGGAACAGCATGCCATTAGAAAAATCCTGTTTAAGCTGTGTTAGATCTAAGAAATCTAAATAACGTAATCAGACTATTTTAAAGCAAGTTTTATGGCAAAAAGTAAATTTATGAGACAAGCTTTTTAGCCAGTGGTATTTATTTTTTCTACAGTAAATCAATCTAACTTGTTGGTTCGTTTGTTGCTACCGATCGCCTACATCATTAGAGCAACTCTTAGACACCATATTGCATTGTCATCAAGTTAGTACATACATACTTACATGTAGTTTAAATACCTACGGATTCCAATTATGGAAACGAATTAATTTAATGTTAAATCCTTTTTCGTCGAATTTGCTATATCTGTATCCGCCTCAATAATAAAGATAACTTTTCTCTCGTTATTGTCATTGAAAGAATCCGGTTTCAGTCCTAGAGAAGCTCCATAGCAAGGGCTTACTGCATTTAAAATATAAATATAGTTCGACCGCTAGCTATAATTAACCTGACAAGGCTGCTCGACCGTTCAAGGCTGCCAAAAACAGAAGAAACGGTAAACCATCAATAAAGAACCTATGTGTCAACTTCCTACACTGCGGATTTCTCGTGCTCAACCTGTTTGCATTTAGAAAAAAAAAAAGTGTCGCTATAGCAATATAAACTGTAATACTACCGCAATTAGAGTTCAGATTTGGCAAGTTGATGGTTGACGTTCGGAAAACAATTTCGCTCTCAACAGTTCCAACCGCTAGCAGTACTTGCATTAGTAATTCAGTATAGCGCGTGATCGCGGACGCGTAAGACGCTTATGACTGAACTTTAACAAGACACCGGTCGCGTCTGTGTTCTGTTTTTAAATTTTGAATGTCAACCCCAAAATATAGTTTTAAAATTGGAACCCTAAGTTTTTCACGGTTTGTTTTTGTAGTTTCGTTTAGGAACGTGTTTGTAACAGTGTGTGTGAATGTTTATGCGTGGACTGTGACTTGATTTGCAAGGAATGTAGCGGCTTTAGTACTTCAGGCATGAAATATGCCTCGTTTGAGATATAGGTCAACTGAGGCTCATTTGTCTGTATTTCACGGGTCAGAAGTTTCTGGAATTTGAGATTTTGACTTTAAACGCCATAATTATGTTCGAAAAAATCTGCGCCTGCTCTGATGCTCTTTTGCTTCTCTTTGAGATCGTCAAACCAAATTTAAAATTCAAAAATCAAAGGTATTCGCTAGCATTTCGCTTTTGGATTATTATCTAAAAGCAGAATCATGTGTTTTATTCTAAAGTTATAGACTATCATAAGCATAATATTTACTAGTAGGTAAATCTTCTGGAATTTGCTTATCTTATCATTTGCTAACTGTTCTTTAACTCAGCAACTGATTTAGCATTTACACGTACCTTATCGTCAAATACTTAACTTAATCGAAGATAAAACTTGAAATATCACTAATGTGCGGATTTGTGAGACTTTGATTTACACCCTCCACAAAAACGGTAGGTAGCTGGCGCTCGTAGTCTATTTGAAAAATCTATATCGCTGTATTGTCAACGTTAGTATACCTCTTATTTACTTCATAGTACCTAATGGCGACCGAGTTTAAGCAATATGATAACGTGTCAAAAGCAATATGGTTATATCAAAAAAAAATTACAGCGCCAGGCGTATTAAATTTTGTTTATTTTGCGTTCTTGGAATATTAATATCGATATAACGTATAATTAAATACTTTCACTCAAATTCAATACATTATAGCGATATTAATATTGACACAGACGCGGAACGAAATTATACAAATATGATATACCTAATGATATGCCATTATTAAGGTAGTTCAAAGATTACAGTGTATATTAGCTAATGACTTTTCTCGTTTTGTTATCTTATCGTATTTTGCAAATTATGATGAAATATTTTGCTCTATTGAGGAATAATATTGAGGAAATGTTGATGGTTAGAAAACAATACTTCAATTATGTTCGATTCCATTTCTTGCTTTGAAAGGAAATTCAATGATAGTTTGCGTCTAATTATTAATGTTAACGCGATCGGGACATGCGGTGGGTTTTCAAGTTTGTGCGGAAAGTTTGAAAACTTACGTGATCCGAACAATGTTACTCGCTTTACCCGTATTAACGTACAAGTGGACTTGAATGGTGTTTTATAAATATAACCGGTGTGTTATTCTCTCATATGATACATCGTTAGCAAAGTCATTGACCCGCCGATGCACATAAGTCACGTACTTGATGGTAAAATTGAAAGCACCTACCATAGATTTTAGTCTTAAAGAGACTAGAAGAAGTTTGCTCCTGGAAAGGTCAATGATAAATTCGATGCTCTTCATGAAAAAGGAAAAGAACTTAACGTTGACGTACGGTCACGAGCGCAAGATTAAGACACTTTAAATAAAAATCTGCTTGGAGTCGTCAATGTCTTTAGAGATGCCAAGTCATTTGTAACTTAGTGAAAACTCAATCTTCTTGCTGCAGAATGTCAGATTGACTTTGGACCTAAGGTGGGTCACAAATTTAAATGAGCTAAGCTTTGCCATTCATGATAAAAACTGCTATCAAATGGAATCCTTGCTTAGACTTTTTTCCTTGACATTTATTACTTGCAGGATACTTCAAGTATAAAGTATTAAGTTTATAGGTGTTTTTGCTCTGGGCTTTTATACCTATGTCTCTATAGACGGATTATAAGGTTGATTATTTCTCTAAGAATTCCCCAACTTCGACCTTATTCTAATTACCATCAGTACCCAAATCTCGTGTTAGATAAAGCTTTCTCGAAATCAACTGCATATATTTGTTCTGTACGGAAGTTGGGCGATACTGGTGAGAAAGTGGTACACATATAAAATACGAGTATCTATTCTATTGAATGAAGAGCTACGAGCTCGCGTCGAGGAAGTTAATGCTTTGACAGGAAAAGGTAGATGGTGTGTTCATTATTATGTGTATGATTGGTCTAAAGTCGTTGTTACCTACGTCATTTCAGTGCTGGTGTAGATTAAGTTGTCCGCAATACCTTAAACGTCTGCCAGACTAAAAACGGGGTTTGTATTTCGACTTAATTCGCGTATTATCAGTTCAGCTTCCGCAGAAACTAATATTTTTTAGGTTTCTGAATAAAGTCTGTGTCTAATTTCCAGAAAGTAGTTAAACAAATTAAAAGGTAATGAATCCTGATATTCTGGGTTCTCCTAGTAACTATATAAATAGCAGTGTTATACATACCACAACATCCTGTGTATCCACGAAGCAGGTACTTGTAGAGAATAACGTTAAAATGGATAATTGCGTGGAAACTGTTCATTTTAATTTCGCATTTCATGAAGTATACTAGTATTACTAGGTATATAATATATAAACGTCACGGCATAAAGTTACAGCAGAAGTTAATTATGTTTTCACCACCTTAGGTAAATCAAACTAGTCCTGGGGCTGTAAAAGAGAAACTTAATTAATTCACAATATTGTACGATAGGTTTTACTGCAGATTGCTAAAGTAATGCATGTAATTAGACCAGTGATCATATTGGTTATGGTTTGCCGATAACGTTACAGTATTTAAAGCATCGTACATTATTTACATGCCGTAATGCTAATAAAATAACTTTACGTTCAACAATAATACTTTAATAGTTTTTGCGATAAGTGCTGTGATAATTATGCCAGTTTTTTTTTGTCGTGCATGTTTTAGGGAAATTATTTTAATGTGGGTGATATGTTTCAATTACTTAGCAATCATGCAAGAATTTCGATTTAACATTTTTAGGATTTAATGAATTGTCTGTCGTGTAACTGATAGAATTACGATTCTAATACTAGAGTCTAGGCCAAAAGTTTGAGCACCCATGCGTTTAACATATAAAAGTCAAACTTTAAAAGGTGCATTTATATCTTTTATTATAGAGAGTTGTATAACTATCGGAAAAACTAGTCATATCATATTTTGTTGACGTTAAGGGAAATTCCATGAAAAAAATACAGTTAATAATCATTTTATTGTAAAACCCGACGATATCTACTTATGATTTGCACATGTACAAACACTTTTTTTATATTTTACGTCTTTGTGTATTCTTTTATTAAAATATAATACCTTATTTCTAAGTTTAAAAGAAAAACGTGAACTGCTAGATAGAACTGTCGAAAATCTGGCAAAATTTCCAAAAACATGTAACTTAGAGAAGTGAGTTAGAGAGGTGTGGTCTGCAGTGGTTTGTGATACAACCTCAGTATCATATATAACACTGAAAATAGAACGACTTCATTCTGTGCAAGGCAAAATGTACCAATTCCACAGGCTATAATTCCGATCACTCCGATCAGGCAATCCTCTGTCTACCGTGAGTCTTCCGACATTCCTCATGCGTCATCGTCGTTATGTCACTAACATCGTAACCTGTATTGTTGATCTTAGGTCAGTTACCGGTCAAGCGCAGTTGCAATTGCCTTGCAACTATGAAGTCATTTGTAGCTAAATTCTTACATTGATATGCACACTCGTTATGTTCAGAGCTCGGCAGTGGTGAGACATTTTTACGTTATCAATGTCACGAGTAAATATTAATAAAGATACACCTTAAAAAGAAATAATAAAAGAAAAGCTTTATTAATTATACTTAAACTCAAATGACAATGCATTATGTACAAAACGAGTGGGTAGTAAGTTTTTTTATTCAACATTTTCTTTGTTATTGTAATTAATAACTATAAGTTTTTCTGTATTTTCAATTTTCAACGCCTTTATTCTTGAGTTTAATATCAGGTTTCATATCATGTCATATCACTTGATTAACTTTCATAGTAGCATATGGATATACGTATTATTTAACATACATTTGTAAAAATCGTAACAGAAAGGCAGCCAAAATGAAATATTTTAATTAGCTATTAAATTACACCACATCCACCATTGAATGACAAGGTATGTCCATGTTATGCAAACTCTGAAAACAGCTCACCCCTGCCGAGCTCTGGTTATGTTACGAGTACAATAACAACGCACAAAATGACTGCAATATTGACGCTTGCATTAGCTTTATAGTAACACAAACACACCAAACAGTTTATCTCTAGCATCCTTTCTTTCGAGGAATTTGTTGCAAAATGCATGACTTTTCTAATGTCGATCAATCGTTGACACGGATATGTGAAAAACAACGTTGCGATGTAAATAGAGATGAATGGATTATGTTGACAGTGAAACTTCTGCGTGTATGTTGCGGTCCATTTTACCCGTCAAGTCAAATCTACACGCTTTACTTTAGCAGGTTTAGGATTGTATATTTTTGAGTATTCAACATGTTTTAGATCAAAAACACTCTCGTTTTGGTCGAAATTTTGATATTGTTTTTGTATCTTGCGCCATGAGGAGGCAGAGGGAAGTTTGGGTGAAGGTTGGGAACCTCCTCTAAAAGGAGAAACTGTGGACACTCCGTTGTTTTCTAAAATATATTTTTAAGATTTTTGGAGTATTCCGCGTGCCGCAGGTTTTTTCTGAAATCAGATCAAATCCGATTCGTTTGAAAATAGTACCCCCTTAACCTTACCGAATGCCTTAGAAAACGCTTTTTCTAAACTCTATTTAAAATACCTGCGTTTTTCATTAGCACAGTTTTCCTTGGATCGTAAAATGTATCGTAAAGCCCAACAATAACAATCTTCCGCTAAAACTCCAATGTACTACTTTAACTAGGTCAATGTTTGCGTTTGTTCTTACATCTAGAGCACTAGGATTGATTTCGTTTGTCTAGCTTCCTTTTCACCTTTAGTGTTTTTTCAATTGTATCCAATTTCTTGTTTTGTTGTTAATAAGATCAACCAATTTTGACCGATTGTTATGTAAACTAATTGTAATCGTTAATATTAACATCTCAAAGTTTTGAAGGCTTGGCAAATGTTGTGCTTAATGGTGGGTCGAGAGATTGAGATTACATCAGCGATCGTTATAACATTATCAGGTGAAAATTATCTTTGAAACTAATACCATATTTTAAAAGTAATTCAACAATATCGTTAGATGATTTGTCGTCGGTACAAAGTTTGTTTGAAATTCATGCTATTTGGGTATTTTTCAAATGAATTATACCTAGTTAAGGACTAAAATGAAGAAAAGGTAACTTTTACATGTGAGTAACGAAAATCGGTCATGCATTTATGTGGTTAATTTTCGTTACTCACATGTAAAAGTTACCGTTTCTTAATTTTACTCATTAATTGGGTACAATTAATTTGAAAAATATCCATTTATTTTCTTGGACACGTAGCTACTGTCTTGCGTTCTCAGCATTTATATTAAAGATCATTGTCCCGCAGGAAACACTCTCTAATGGCGACATCCTTTCGCATCGTATAATTAGAGTCCTTGTAAAGTTCCTGTCGGTCACAATAAAATATGTTTCTTTTGAAACTTTCAATTTACGTATATTCGAAAATAGAAAGTTCGACTGTCTTTTACTCTGTTTTGCTTCTACGACCCGTTTGGCTGACATAATTTAGGTCTTTAAGCGTTTAATATACTTTCTTTTTGTCATATTTAAAAGCGATCCACTTACCGGTGTAGCTTAAAGTAAGCCCTCAATTCTAGGTCTTAGACCATCTCTTTGACTTTTCGGCACAAGTCATTTACTTTATTCTTCATTATCTTAATGCAATTCATCAATTTTTTGCTGTCGATGGTGATTGAAGTTGTTCTATGTTTTAATTTTAATAAACGCAGATCAATTCCCATTGATCGATCAGTCAAAAGTAACAGCATCGTTAAAATGCTCAATGATCTCGATTATGTAACTGACATGTAATTGCTTACGACTATTTGAACTTTTGCTAAAATTAGGGGCAAAATAATCTTTCTTTTCAGTGATTGGATTTCCGACATATAACAGCGTTATTTTATGTATGTCTAGCGTTTTTTATGACTTGCCTTATCTAATGTTTGACGTCTCGAGGCGGCCATAAGGCATTAAATGTACATAAATATTGTTCAGGTAGTTAAATAATATGTAATACGTGTAATGTGAATCGTCATTAAATACTTATGTAACTTTGTGAGGTGACATTTTCTAGACGACTTGGTCGTTTACTTTGGGTTGTTTAATTTTATGTATCATTGTTTATTTATGTCAGAAGTATGTGTTAATATTTTGTACCGCCGCCTGTGACTATAGGTAATAATTTAACATAAACATGGTATTTATTTATTCTACATCATTTTAGCAAGGAACCAGACATTCAGCTTTTTTCCTTATTTTATTTACCTACATTTTTAGTCTAGACCATCATTTATTAGCGTCATAATTTTATAATAAACAAAGAGTATTAATAATTTGTAAAAACGCATAAATCCGGGATCCTGTCATTTCATAACCAACATTTCACAAATGTTTCATTTCACACACATATCATTTGACAACCCGCGTTTTTTTCCGAAACTGCAAATAATTCAGGATTTATTTCAGGTCCATCGTGTAGAACCCTATAGGTTAGGTGAGCTTTATAAAAGTTCTGAAATATTTGTAGTCACAGAAAAAAAGCAGGTTGGCAAATGAATAGGTTGCATTTGTCAAAGATTTGTCAGCGAAAAGGCAGAGCCCACAAATCCTCTACACATAACTAATAAAATAACCTACCATGACTAATTTGTGGTAGTGCTGTTACTATGACAAAATTTCTCAGATGTTTACGGTGAATTACGTAATTATAATATAAACGTACCTATATGTTGATTAGTTTTTTCTGAGCAACAATTATATTAACAGACAATCTAAATACTTTTCCAACTGCAAATGCAACTGTCGTGTCATAAAAAGATTTTGCTTCCGTATTAAGAGCGGGTTGTCATGCAACAACGATATGTTTCATTTTACAAATTTCTAAAATACATTACTTAAAACACTATAATATCAGAGTAATAGCAGTCACAATAAGCTTCTTGCATTTCTCTTAATTGATTGCAAGCGTCCTGCAGTTGCACAAGTAACAATGGTTAATAAAGTGGACTGTTGCTGGTTCATTATATTTCGCCCACTTCGTCCAGTGGGTGGTTCGTGGGCTTGATCTAATGCTGTGCTGGTTACCGTTCCATTCCGGATTAGTTCGACCCTGCTTTGAGCAGGATTTCACATGACAGACGGACCTATCTTTTTCATTTGGTTAAGGGAGGTTAAGTTTTTTTCTGGCACGGAGACGGCAACGTAGATATGTAGTGTGGAATGTGTGCACAGGTTACCAGCCCCTTATTTCACCATCTCGACAATGATAGGTGACTGGTGACAATTCGCTATACATTACAATGTTAAGCCACGATTGACATTCAAAACTACATATTAAAACAATATTTTTTTAGTATGATAGACTTTGGCCGTGGCGTGAACTTTAACTTCAGTGATATAAGTTTCCGTAAGATAGCACTGCTTTCTTCCACGGAAGTGCATTAGAATAACGTTTGCAAGCGTCTAGGGCTGGTGAGTCCAATTATAGAACTGCCACTGTCCTGTTCGAATGCACTTCTAAAGGGTATTGTCAGAAGGAGAAAAGCAATGACGCTCGGTTTAACTTTAGTTTTCACTGAATTCCCTCTTGCACATTCCGTTGGAGATTTGATTCTTATTAGAATATATTACTAAATTCCTTTATCTACGTTATTTTTCGTTTTATTCGCATTATTCTCATGTAAGGCCTATTTTCTTAATGGCTTATTGAAATGTTGGGCTATCAAAAATGTTGCAATTATACATTAAACAGATATTATAGTTGCACAACTTCTACATTGTTTGTGTTTAAAAAGTTATTTGATAGTAGAAATATTTTATTGTCGCTGCAATACTCTAACGACTTGAATGCAAAATAATGACCAGAAGTTTATGTTTCTTAAGGAATCATTAAAATAACGCTTGCAGTAAACACCTTTCAAATTCTGCATCAATGGTCAATGGTCATTAATAGTTATTTATGTGGCTGGTGCATAATGAGAGGCATTAAAGCACGAGTGTGGTTTTATGAAACGAGCCGAAGGCGAGTTTCATAATAAGATCACACGAGTGTTTTAATGCCTAATTATGCGTACAGTCGCATACATAACTTTATCTACATACATATCGTAAATTTTCTACAATATGTACAATCCGGCAAACATTTTCAAGTAACTTTATTTTCTGGTCTACGCACTATTCGAGAGTTCGAAACAAATGAGTGCGGTGCGGTGCAGGTGGGGGGCGGGCGCGCGGGTGCTGCAGGTTTGCTGGATTGTTCTAAGAAGATGTTCGAAATTTGAACGTGATTAAAGTTTCGGCTACCTGCACTTTAATTTAAACATTATGATGCAACCACAGATACATGTTTAGTAATGTATGTCATTTGCTTATCGTTTCTGAACATATTATAGGGAAGTTATACCATGGATGTAGATAAACTCTTTTATGATTCACTTCAATCTTATATAACTTCACGATTGTATAATTGTTTTACCCAGATTAAATCACTAAGGTGTCGCCTGCGCATGTTCCCTACTGTCATTATATATGCCAAATATGGGGACGTAATTACGAAATCCTAGATCAGATCGCTCTTTATGGCTAAAGGTGGAGCCAGGGATTGCTAAAACCTGTCGGTAAATGACATCCAGTATATCACCGACACAACCCGTTGCGGGATTAGAAAAGCAAAGCCGCCTTATGTCTTAGTTTAGCAATAGTTGTGACAGAAATTTGATGGAAAGACTTGTTGTTTTCAATCCTCATTGTGTTGCAAGGGTAATGCGCTGGTCACTTAGAAAGTCTATTACAACATGTCCTTATACTTGACAGTTTGATTTCATAAATATCTTGAAAGGTTAGTAGAACTTTTGGACTAGTAAGTGGCACTCGAATATTTATAGTTTCGATAGTCGATAAATCTATAGATAGGTAAGTACTCTAAATTAATAATCGATATCATTCATTAGTTTAAGATCTGAATCTTACAACTATAAAACTTACGAGGTGTTTCAAAAGTTAAACCCTTATTTCAAAACAAAAGGCATTTTAAAATGAAAGTCTTGAAATGTATGTATATTTATAGACACCACCTACAACGATTCTTAACTTTGTCCCACATACATATTAATCGGCTTCCAATCTTGAGAAGCATGTACACAAACGATAAATAGGCCCTAACTGACAATTAAATCACGCCGTTATTGCTTGTAAAGGTGACCCACCACGTTTAGGGCGGTAAAAGGTATGCTAATTTATTGGCTTTATTGCCTTGCACAAGTGACCCTATGAAAGCTGAGCTTGCGTTAATCTCGCAGTGACCTGAAATGCGAGTTTCCATTGTAAATTAGCAATTTAACTACAGTTTTCGTGTCGTTATTATTGACTGTTGGTCTAGTTTCTCTTGTTTGTCAGTAGTATCTACTTTTATATAACCTTTACCCGATAAGATTTATGTGCTTTACATACTACATCATTATTATATTTTGTTGAAGTAAAATCCCTGTAAAATTTCTTGGCAGCTTCAATTTATCTGCAACTGATTGACGAGCTGTGTAAAGGGCTCTAATCGTTTGTTTGAGCGTGACTGCTTTAACGATTTCGTCTTACTTTCATCGCATTGCCTATGATCTATGTGCGAATAATTTCTCCATTTAATGTTCCTCTTTATCTCCTTTCATGACCTTTTCAAATAGTTGTAGCCTGTGCTCTATCAAATATGAATTCGCGTTTTCTTTCGTCTTCTCCTCACACGTTATTAATTACAATGTCTTTGGTCTTATTAACACGGGAATATCTGTATCTTGCTTTGCGTTTTGTGAGTATAGAAAAATATTCTCAGCCAATTTTATCTTTAGCAGTAGTACGCATGGAACATACCTTGGCCCAATTTTTCAAAAGTATACAGGTGGGCTGCATTGCAGTGCATGAGTTGGTGGGTACTGAGTAGGCGATAGGTACTTGTTAACTTATTTAGCATGTGTATTCAATACACGGTCTAGCATTATTAGTAAACAGCTAAAGTTATGTAGTGGAGCGTGCCTGCATTACTAGGTAATGCTGGTTTAAAAGAGCGTATGTTGCAAAAAAGATCTAGTGTATAAGGAACCTCATCACTAACTGAAGAGAGTCTAATTTGTTTAAGTTGGTGAAATGCAGATCCATGATGCACTTCAGGACAGAGTGGGGGAACAGGGTTGACAATGAAATGAGCTAATGCCCTCTAATTGAATTCGCAACAGTGAGTGCATTGACTAATAGCAGACCTAAACCTGCCTCGCCCACCGCGGCCGTTGGCCTCACGGGGAAAGCAAGCATTCTGCGAGGCTTCGCATTGACAAAATTGCTAACGCGAATTTGCGAATCTGTTACACTTTAAAGTTTAGTAGGTTGGCGATGTTTTTGCGCTTTTGAAGGATATTTCTTATAAACGCTAATTCGTCATGTTTAAGGTCGTAGAAAGTTCTCGTATGAAGTGAAAATGCTGGAAATTTCGGAGTTACGTTGCACTCTATCGCTCCCCCGATTGTATTTTGAATGAAGAGATTTAATAAGTATAAAAGAGAACATTATGTTGGTAAAAAGTTGACTAACTCAAACAAACAGCCTGTTTACAGCGAGGACAATAATCTCTGTTCCGTTTACGATCTTGTACCGATGGCCGACTAGCGGTAATTTGTTTAAAACGGCAGTTATTTTCGTTCTAAATTTTAATTACCAAGGCCGACATGTGACTAGTACTATATGGTTTTGCTCATGTAGGTTTACATACCGTGTACTGATTTAAATGCAACAATAGCTGAAGTGAGGTTTGGTTTGCGATTAGGGTTGTAACTAAAACGTGCATATAGACGTATGTATGTGGTAATAATCTTTACGCAGATTTCATCGTTCGGCAGTTGGAATGTATATGATTTATACACGAATTGGAAGGCTTTTTTCCCGACGAAGGTCTTATGCGTTAGTCCAATGAACCCAATTGAACACCATATGGTATTTCTGAATTTTCTTGTATCGATTGCTAAGTGTCACTGAGAACGAGATTTGTGACGAACCGATAAGCTTGCAAAATTTCCAACCGTTCTTAAAATGAGTGATAAGTTCTCCTATTTATATTTTACGATCGAGTTTCATAGGTAATGTTAGTTGGTTCATGTAATGTTTTACTATTTGAAACTAAAATATTATCAGTAAAAGGCTAAATGTCAACTCATACTTAAACACGAGTCGTGAGTTAATGAGTTTGTTATCCTCTGGGGATCACATAATTTCTTACACGAGGGTGTGACGTATACGCTGGTGTACATGCGCTAGAGTCGATCGGGGTGTGACTTTTTTTTTATGTTAAGGAGAAGGCACCCGAGCACTCAGGCCACCTGATGGTAAGTGGAATCTGAGACCCATAGACATTTGAATTCTCAAGACTATAATCCTACGACCACAAATGCGTTGCCAACCCTGAGGACTAAGATGGAATGCCTCTATGCTAGCAATTTCACGTCAATCATTTATTATCATAATCGGTTCAAACATAACTGTGTTTATGTAAAGTAAGCGTCAGGTTACTCGTGAGGTATTATATTTTGATTGTTGATGTTCGATGAGTATTCTTTTTAGTGTTAAACATCAATAAAGATACTCTATGGGTCTATGGGTCCTGGGTCTATCCTACACAACATGTCATGTTAAAAGCAATAAGGTTTCACGGAAGGGGATAGAAAACTTGTTAGCTTAATTTGACAAAGTTGCAATTACCACCGCACTAATGTATCGCTACCACCATCTTATCCATTAACCACCCGCCAAGCAACAGTGATCGCATTGTTGTGTTCCGGTGTGGGGATAAGACAACCGGTGAAATTACTAGCATAGAGGCATTCCATCGTAGTCCTCAGGGTTGGCACCGCATTTGAGGTCTTAGGATTATAGTCTTGAGAATTCAAATGTCTATGGGTCTCAGATTCCACTTACCATCAGGTGGCCTGAGTGCTCGTGCGCCTTCCGCTTAACCTAAAAAAAAACACAGATTTCACTTTTATAATATTATTATGGACTATGAAGTCCATAAAGTTTTGAGTAGCTTAGCTACCTATATTAAATGGCGACGTTACATATCGACGGTTCTGTGACTCAACCTCGTATATAGAATATCGTCCAGTATAAACTGACACTCACTAAGTACGCGAGTACATACTTAGTGCGTGTCAGTTTATACTGGACAAAATTAAATATACGAGGTTGAGTCACAGAACCGTCGATATAATCCGCTTATTGGAATGTTATCTGGCACCTGGGAAATATAAGATAGTAAAAACCCTCTCTTGCAATCGACCATAAAAACTATTAATCGTAATTATCAATGGAAATGTATCACTTCAATGCTCTTGCGCAACGCTTCGTGCTTTGCGCAGGCGACGGCGAGCCGAAGATTCTATTCACAATCAGTTAATTCATGAGTTTAATGACTGGCCTAAAACTGATTTGCTTTCATTTAAAGGCAGGCGGTAAGAATAGAATACGAATTTAATTCTTGAATATGAAAATAAAGTAATAATCTGATTTGAGTAAAAAAAAAAAGCTTAAATTACTTGATTATTTATTTTGTAGCATTCACAAAGATTTGGTTACACAGATATGGACAGTTGGCCTAGCCAATGTTTCTGTTTTCTACCGCGCGATACCTTGAACGTATCAAATACGTTACTGTGACAAGGTACTAGAATGTACAGCTAGTTAAAAACTAGACTTACTATACCCTTTTCCACCTGAACTTCGGACGACTTCAATTCTTTAATACTATGGGCAGATAAATAAGGTTAGGTTGCTAAGAATCGTATCGGTGACGTATGCTCTTTTTGTTTTGGTTTTTCAAGTGGTGTTTTGTTTCAACAACCGTTGAATGTATGAATTTTGAGTATCACTGTTCACACACACGTTCCACGAAATCAAAATGATTACTCATTACAGTGTAAAGTTACATGGTGTAAGACTTAAACGACAGTGAAACTAGTGTACGCACAAGTTCCGTGAATAGCAACTAAAACTTCTCCGCGCATAACGAGAACTACCGTATCGTAGCGAGCGATACCCAAAAGCGAAAACATTGCAATCTAAGCTATAAGAAAATTGATTTCATTGTGAACTGCAACCATCGTGACGACCATATATTTCAACGACATTCATGACGCATGGAGCTGTTCAAACCTTCCTACGTCACTAGATCAGCAGACTTTGCGTCGTGTCTCCAGTGATTGACATAGATAAACCAACCAATCACGTTCGGTGATACAGACATCGGCTCTTCGGCCATTGGTTTACGCTAGCTCTGGATTGACAGTAACTTCGTGGCGTCTCCAAATTGAACAGTGACCAAATTACATCCAACAACACCCCGTGTAGACGCCTGATCTGCAGTTAGGTGCTCTTCGCTTGTGCTGTCTGAATTGCCATAGATACATCGTGACGTCAATTTGAATTAATAACTAAGCGCATTCAGTGACACAGAGCATAAAGAGTGCCCTCGAGGAGCAGTTCTTCTGTCGTGCCTGGCATTATTTAGCTGTAACACCAAAACCGTTATCAAGCCACATATCGCCACGTACCAAGACACCATAGAGTTGAAGATATCAGCTCGTGCCGAGCGCTGCGTCCGTCGCCGCCGGGTTGGGCCGGGATAGGTGCGCCGTGGCGTCGCCAATGCGGCGGCTGGCCGTCGATGTCGCCGCCGCGGGCGTTGCTTGCGGCTCTGCTCGTCTGCCAGCTACTGTCGTATGGCGGGCACCAAGGGCTGACCAAGATATTCTACACGTAAGGGCCTGTGTAACCTTTTTTGAAGCTTTATACTACTATAGTACCCGGCCGATGAGAAGTCAATCCTGACAACTGTCATGGCAGTATAATTTATAGCCTATTCTTAGGTTTGAGGTTATAATTTGTACAGGCAGGACAGGTGTCAGGATTAACTTCACAACGGCCGGGCACTATAATATGCGCTCTCGAGTAAAGCTCTTGTGTGAGGTTTCATTTTGAGCTTAAGAGATTGTAAAAACTGAAAATTTTCAAATTAAATGCCATATTTCTTCTATTCCCCTTAACATAGTTCGAGTTTCACGAATTTTGGAAATACCTTCACGCCAGCCTCCCAATATATTTAATCGTATGGCGATCTGTAGAATAGACGAATACATAGATAATTATTATAAGTGAAAATTCAGCTTTCTCAGCCAATTAGCTGCGCCTTGAGTAAGGTTGTAGATGTCTTGTTTGGGTCCCGGGTATGAATGTATAGGGCATCGCTGCATTATATGATCCATGGTTTGGGCCTCTTCGCTACAATCACATAGGTCCGAATCACGCCAACTCCAATTATTCCAAAAGAAATTATAGCGACCATGTCCTGACCTAAGCCTGTGTAACTTGCACCGCTTTCGAGGTAAATTGAAGCCCTTAGTCTCCCAATGGGGTAGGCAGAGACTGGAACGCCTAAACATATTCAACTTTCGCTTACTCTACATTCATCAACCTCTTCATGCACGTACGCCTATTTTGGAAATGTAGTTATATAAAAATAGGTTTGTAGGTTTTGATGTTTGAGAAATATTGAAACTATACAGTTAAAGATATTTGCATCTCAATATTTTTCCCGAAAAGTTTTGAGGCTTTTTATTTGTTATTAAATAAACGAAGGAGAACAAACACACTACAAACATAGTTCGGAGCTATAGAAACGAATCGGACCAAAATTATATTATTCTCTTAACTCTCTTTCTTCATTTTAAAAGGGTTCAGATAGTGCGGAACTTTACCGCCCGGAACACTTTTTTTAAATGTAATTCTACGAGAAATGTTAAGTTCGCAATCGTCTTAAGTACGCCATTTGTACTTAAAAGTGTGAATAAAAAATATGTCTTAGAATAGGGAACATGCATTCTGCCCTCCTAAGCAAAAAAGCAGTATCTCAGATATAATGTCCAAAGCAGATTCAATCCTATATTGATAGTAATAAGGTTACATTTGCTACAGAAGTTTTGTCTGAGATACTGCCTTTTATGTTAGCAGGGCAGCATTTTTTTACGCTCTCTGGAAAGTGCTATGTAACAGAGGAATTACTGTAAACGCGAAATAATTGTCGTGTAATTTTTTCATAAGATATGAAGCTTTAAAAAGTCATAGTTCAGACCCCCTGCAAAAACGCTCTATACAAATTAGACGACAGGAATGACGTCACATCTGTTGTTCCATGCTTAAAATGTAAGGACCATAAAGGAATTTGCATTTATTTCGTAAACTATGTTTAAGCCAATATCGTTGAATTAAAATATTACGTAAATAAAATGGAGATGCCCAAAAAAATCCATCTAAACATTAAAAGAAATTTAAAGTTTTAACTTGTTTTGATTCGATATAAAATCTTTATAAACGGGTTTAACTTAGTTTATTGCGTTTTATATGTTTTTTTTTACAATTTCTCCTAAACCGTATCAATGGCTCAATTCTGATTTTCATGCATGTTCTCCATTAAGCACTTATAGAATTTGCAAAATTGGGTCACAGAACATATTAGAAAACGATATAATAATAGGTACCTAATTAATATGATTACAGTCGACATTTAACGATTATTGCTAGTGTTGTGGCTAATATTACGCGACAGCTCCTTGCGAATTTCATGTTCGTTTATGATAAGTTTATTAACCTTGGGAAAATATTAGTTTCGCATTGAGCCAATTAGTCTGTCAGTGTTAACTATGAAATGTCCGAGTTTTTCACGCACGGGTTAACGCTCGGAACCAGAGAGGGAAATCGGCGTAATTTTATCGCGGCGGTAGATAACAACGCGATAAGTTAGGCACGTGTGTAAATACCTATTAACTATGAGATTGTAGTGATTGCAGTGAAGCGGTTGATTTGTTGAATATTTGTGAAAGTGAAATGGTAATACTCGTTTTTAGTGATTGAATGACTAACCAACATCCAAACAACTTTACATTGATATCACTTATTTAAATTAAATACTAAGGAAGAAGGATGTAACGAATTCGTGCGAACAATGAATGTTTTCAAATTGCAGTACAATTGAACGTATTAGTCACTTGTAATGAATGAGAGGAAACATTTTTTTAATCAATAAAATCAGTCGAAGATTAAAAATGTGTCCTTTATTTTTCTTCTGTGCTTTGTAATATGTAGAGAGGTACGTTAGTTCTCCGAGAATGAAGGTTCACACGGTTTAAGTAGGTACCATTGTTTCATCGATACACGATTCATAGATGGTAACAATTTGAAGAATTTCCATTTCATGGATTCGCGTGTTCCACTGCGGGCGTTATAATATTTTTAGAAAACAAGACTGCGAGAAAAAAACTCAGGTAAAATTAATTCGGTGAAATTCATACGTTTTGCGACACGTTTTACGCTCATTCACTCCCCAGGTTTAATACTTTATTACATACTTTCAGGAAACCCCAAGACCTGTATCATAAAAACACCCCCGATGAGGTCTTTTTAACGTACAAGTACCTACAGTCCGTGAGCAGTTAGAATATGATTCGGTCTGTACTTCTCTCTCACTCGCTCTCAAACGCTCTCATCAAGAGCGAGTGAGAGGGAACTTATTCGAATCCCATTTTAAGTGCTCACAGACTGTATGTATATTCAGTAAAACCACAGTATTAATAGTTCTCGTAGTAGAAGTACTCTCTGGCATCGGTCAATAACATGTATTTGTTATGACCTTATGAGCTTTGACAGAGAGAGTGAATACGATAGACCGCCGAGTACTATTATTAGTTTGACACGAGCGCGTCTAACACCACCACGCCACAAAAGAAAATACTGTTTCCAACTCAGCACCTCGAAAAGGTGGGTTATGCTGTTTGAAGAAAGTGAGCAAAATTCGAATTTGCTGCGAGCGTGAGAAAAGTAACTTTTTGTTTTTAAGGAGCTCGTAGTGTGGCACCACGCTGGCGCCTAAAAGACTGTCATTTAATTTTAACAATGTTTTCTTTTTAGGGTTCCGTAGACAAATGGCAAAAAACGGAACCCTTATAGATTCGTCATGTCTGTCTGTCTGTCCGTCCGTATGTCACAGTCACTTTTTTCCGAAACTATAACAACTACACTGTTGAAACTTGGTAAGTAGATGTATTCTGTGAACCGCATTAAGATTTTTACACAAAAATAGAAAAAAAAAAACATACATTTTGGGGGTTTCCCATACTTAGAACTGAAACTCAAATTTTTTTTTTCATCAAACCCATACGTGTGGGGTATCTGTGGATAGGTCTTCAAAAATGATATTGAGGTTACTAACATCATTTTTTTCTAAACTGAACAGTTTGCGCGAGAGACACTTCCAAAGTGTTGAAATGCGTGTCTCCCCCTTTAAAATAAGTTTAAAATAACTTTTAAAATAAGAGAATGATTGAACTAAAAAAAATATATGATGTACATTACCATGCAAACTTCCACCGAAAATTGGTTTGAACGAGATCTAGTAAGTGGTTCTTTTTTAATACGCCATAAAAACATTGATCAAAGCTACAACGAACTTTTATATTATGTTACTTGCTGCTACGGAACCCTTCATGGGCGAGTCCGACTCGCGCTTGGCCGCTTTTTTACCGTTCAGTTATATGTTCTCGCTGCTGAGGTGAAAAGTATGTGCAACACTAGACCAAAGTTATTTGCATCTCGTTCAAAATCAACACTCGCAGCAAAAACCAATGTCCTCGCGTGTGATATCCATGGACTTATTTCTCTAATAAGTCCGTGGGAGTGTCTGTAAGTAACTCTACTTTGGTGAAATACACCTTAACAGGAGTAAAAGCCGGGCAATTGATAAAGATACGTCCTACAAAAAAGTCCGTCAGTTAGGTTATCAAAAAATATTGAACAAGTATTCATTGCTTTATCAAATCAATCAACTTTACAAATAGATAGGGGGCTCGTGTCGTCATTTTTCGTCTAGGTTCGATAGAACTTTCCAGGGCACTAGACTGTTAAATTTAGAATTTGAAGAATATTATTACCTACTCTGGTTTTATTCTTATTTGGTATTTTCACATTCGCACGAGTGCCGAGGCGAATGGAGGCGTGGCGAAGCAAAAGCACGCATATGTAAACTGCGCGCTCGCTAATCACCTCGTGACTGCCTCGCAACTCGCGTTTCAGGCGCGAGCGCAAACGCAAACTTGAGTGTATACATAGCGTTCATAGCGAAAAATGCTAACATTAGGGGCCCTAGCCTAGGTGCAAACGCTACTAACGTTTCTCTTTTCTATCACTCAAAATGTATGCGATGACATTCTAATGCGTTACGATAAACCACAATATTCAACTGTCATTCCATACATTTTAGCGATAGAAAAGAACATTAGGGGCTTGTGCATCTTGGGTAAGGCCTCTGTTCATGTGCGAGCATTGAATAGTACAGGGTTGTGATTCTACACGGTACAAACGATATTGCCTTAGACGCGTTTTCGTATTGTCAACGTTTTGATAACTCTTATTTACCTGCACCAGCGAAGACGATTATGTAAATCCAGTGTTAGGAGTCTTAAATTAAATTTTGTCGTTAATATTATGTGGATTGCCCTATTCATAGTCATGGACATCCATTCAATTCGCTCCTCCGGACATCGACTCCCACAGGCCACAGCCATTCGAGACTGGAGCCATAAAACAATTTATGTACATGAATATTTATTAGTGTGCAAGTTTCAATTGGTCTTTGTGTTTGATTTTATGGTGACATACACCCGTGTTTGATTGATACGAGTCTGGATCTCTAACGTATGTAGGACACATTTGGGTAAGGAACAAAAAGTTGGACCTTAGTTAAGCGTAGTTAACTATACAAACAACAATTGCGAAAAAAGTTTAGTTGTGCGACGAAAAGTATCCGTATCGTATGGCTAATTTTCGTAGGGTAGTATTTTCGTAACAATTTTTTTAGATCAAGCCTTTTGCGGATGTGTTTGCGATTGAAAGAATAACCAAACGTTATGTTATTTAACTGAACTATCGGATGGCTTTCAGAAAATAAAAAAATCGTAAACGCACACTGATTTTTCAAGGTATTTGAAATATTGAATGCATTAAAATGCAGACTTTTGTAAGAAAATTTGACTTGTGCTTGTCTTTCCAAAGGGTTTTAAGTTCCTATCCTATCGTCCTAAAAATATGATACCGTCTTATTATTGATATTTATATAGTTTGATGTGAAGTAATACTGCTCATTACTAGATACATATTTTCAAAAATGTACCAAGAAACTTGGATTATTGTTGAAGCTAGAACTATAAAAACAAAACCAAAACAAAGCCTGGATAGAAACGTTTTAATACTAGCGATAAAGACTTCCTCACCGCATATTTCGATATCGTTTATTAAACGCCCGCATTTGAGTGCGATTAGAATTAATGCTTTTGTCCGGTTTAAGGGACCATAATTGTATTATCCATCGAAATACTTCCCTTACCGTCGGTAATTGTTTCCGGCAACAATGCAATAGTGACAAGTGATATGTTAATCAGTTAATTATGCTGTCGGTACTGATTATTTTTACCGGGCCCGAAATAATAGTAATTAATGAACTTCTTAAGAGGCGTTTTATAAAAGCTGAGCTAGCTTCGGTGCATTTTTTGTATACCTACTCTTGGATGTGAATTTACACGCATATAAATACAATACACCATAAGCACACAGTGAATAGTCTGCATTGGAGAATTTTCCTTTAATATTCAAGATGGAAGGAAAAACGTGTCTTATGTCTTCTTTTAAAATTGGAACTCCATTCGTAATGTGACGATTTTAAATGAAATCCCTGAAGAGTACGAGCCTTCGCTTAAGAAGCACGCGCTTTAATAAGATTCCCACTTCTCATATGTTGGTTTTAAGCGCATGTAAATATGATTTCCTTTTATTGTTCCAGATTACCTGACACTGGACAACCCCCAATACTTATCTCGCTGGCGGATAACGCTAAATTGGAATTGAAAACTCCCGAAGAACTATTGTTCGCGAATGATTCGGAGCAGCACAACGAAACAAAGACCTTTACCATAGTCGATGGCAGCGAGGTCTTAGAGGAAAAAGAGAAGGAAGTGGAAAAAGAGTCCACTGTATCACACCTGGTCGTCAAAGCTAAACCTATGCATGAAGTCCGGCAGACAGAAGATGCATTTCACACAACACCTCCAACAGAGGATATCATAGAATCTCAGACAGAAGACCAGAATGAAGATAAAGCAAACATTCCAGTCAAGCCAGAAATGCCACAAGAAGACATCCCCTCGTTTTCAGAATGGGCGCAGAAACAGCTCGCAGAGGCGGAAAAGAAGGACACAGTTCTGAACCACTCGAGTCAACCTAGTCACAGTAGTACGAACTTTAGTAGTAAGAGCACGAAGCTGCGGTCAAAAAACTATGCCTCGCCGTCATGCGCGGCCAAAGTCGTGGCGTGCAACCCTGAAGCTGGTTCCGCCAGCTCTATATTATCCCCCAACACTGACGAATACATGCTCAACTCGTGTAACAGCCGCATCTGGTTCGTAGTGGAGCTCTGCGAAGCTGTCCAAGCTCAAAAAATAGAAATAGCTAACTTTGAATTGTTCTCGTCGACACCTAAAGATTTCGCCGTGTATTTTAGTGACCGGTTCCCCACGAGAGACTGGGCTAGCGTCGGCCAGTTCACAGCTAAAGACTTGCGGGATGTCCAAAGTTTTGATTTATATCCACATCTGTTCGGAAAATTTATCAAAGTTGAATTGTTATCGCACCATGGCTCTGAGCATTACTGCCCTATCTCGCTGTTCAAAGTGTATGGAACCTCGGAGTTTGAGGTGTTGGAGAAGGAGAGTTCCCAGCACGCTGCCCACATCGACGACGATGATGACGATGACGAGTCCATCGACCTGTCTAATGTTCCCGTCGCTGAAACGGAACCTACCAAAAATTTATTTGGTTCCGCTCGCGATGCTGTCATGTCTATAATGAAGAAAGCCGCTCAAGCGTTAGTCAAAACAGAAGTTCCTAAAAACGCGACAAGCGAACAAAACGACACATCGACGGACAAAATGTACAAAAGGTGTTGCTCTCCCAGCCATATAATTGTTTGTGATAATTGCAGTGAGTTGCTTTACAGTGAAGTGTATGAAATAGTGAGCTGTAGTTCCGACAAATTGACCCATTTAGTGCGACAAGTGTTTCTTCGCGAAACTTTGAAGTGCACTGGGATCTGTCAGCCGTTCGGCTTAGATTTTAAAAGTACAAAGACTATTGAGTTTGGTGACGAACGTGTGGCGTACATGAACGCATTGTTTCCCCCTAAATATTTAGCCGCTTTATGTAATATCCTTGCTATTAAGGAAAAGAAGGTAGTTCTTAACACAAGTTTCGAAACTGAATTGAATGTTACCACAAACTTGACTGTAGATGAGTCGCCACAGAAGGTCAGTAGTGAAACCAATTCGGAACAGGATGTAAAGTTAGTATCGCTAAATAACGCCTCGTCAGATGAAGCAAATGAAACTGTAAAATCTGAAAGTGACATAGATAATGTTGGACAAACCATTGAAAAACCTGTCCCAGTGGAAATACCAAAGGCAGAGGACAGTGACAAGAAAACAGAACCTCAATTAGTGATAGATGAGAAAATAGTTCAAGAGAAGCCTGATGATACAAACGCTTCTGAAAGTAAACCTACAGAAATCAAAGCGGAAGAAAAAGACTCCACACCCAAAGTGGATGCCAAAAACGGTAAAACAGAAGCTACCACAGAGAAACCTAAGGATGTATATGTGCTTCCCGATGAGGGTAGTGATCAAATCGTCATTGATAATGACGGCATGATGACGGACTTTGATCAGATGGCTGTAGATCCCACCCCATCGGGGCCGTCATCTCAGAACCAACCTCAATCGACGTTTCAGAAGGAATCCGTGTTTCTGAGGCTATCTAATAGAGTCAAGGTTAGTATTTGAACACCCTTTACTATCTTAATATTTAAATGTGGGTGAAGGTAGCAATCCTTACTTATATTATAGATGCGAAAGTGTGTTTGTTTGTTTGTCTCGTCTTCACGACGTCATCGGACAGAGTCGCTGGCAAAAGCTAGTTGAAGATTCACACACAATGTACATGGTTCTCTCTCAAAGTTTCTCGAATACATGCAATTATGCACCTCCTCTTTTTTTAGAGTTCCGTGCCCGAAGAATGACAAACGGGACCCTTGTAAAGAGCTTTTAAACCGCAAAAGATAGGGGATAGTTATTTTTCAGAATGTGTTATTAAGGCGGCTTTAAAATGTTACAATGTTAAAAAATAAAGGGGGTTCCCATACAAGAAACTACTTTCCTTAACGATTTTTAATTTTTATTGTATCGTGAAAACGGTAAAACATACAGGCCTCAAATTTGTTAAGATTATGTACGAACCCTAGGTCAAGTGTGAGTTGGGCTCGCGCTAATTCGATCCAAAATCACATCAGAATACAATAATACTTACTGGTGGTACGGAACCCTCGGTACGCGAGTCTGACTCGCACTTGACCAGTGGGTATGCTAAAAGCAACAAACACAGACCAGCAAAGTTCCCTTTAAAAAAACTGGCCTTGGATAGTTTCAGTTTTTAACAGCGATGTTTTCCCCTTTTCAGACATTAGAGCGAAACATGTCGCTGTCGGGCCAATATCTAGAAGAACTCAGCAGGCGGTACAAAAAACAGGTCGAGGAGATGCAGAGATCATTCGAGAAAACCATGTTGCAAATGACAGAGGAACGCAGGAAGAGTAACGAGAACGAACTGAAGTATCTAGAACAGATGGCTAACCTACAGGAGCAGCTGGGAGAAATGACGATAGCCATGAAAGTTCTCATGGAAGAAAGAGACAGCTGGTTTGGAAACATGACCGTCTTCAAGTTCATCGTTTACCAAGCGTTAACCATCGCAGCGGTGGTGTACTATTACTCGAAGCGACGACCAGAGCCTGCTGTGGTTCACGTGCCGAGGAAAATGAAGAAGAAACAAGATAAAATGAGGAGAAAGTCAGTGGAAGGGGTCAGCGGCCACCAGACTCCATCGGCTAAGAAACGGAGGCCGAGCGAGGAAGCTCTGCAGATAACGAGGCAGGCTGAAGAGACGAGCAATGAAGAGGACGGAGGCTGGCAGGTGGCTAGGAAAAACAGAAAGCGGAAAACGTCCATTATACACAGAGGTCTAGAAGAGAATAAAGCGCATTATGGCCGACAAGACAGCATTGGAATGCTGCAAGAAAACACTATACCGCTAGATGAAGAGGAATTTTCAGCGCCCGTGTCAGAACCAGTTAAATTCAACGAGGTCATCCAGCCAGTAAAGCCAAAAGTAAACGGTATATTTAATAATTTGAAGACGAAAACTTCAAAGCGGCGTCTGTCTTCGCCTGCGTTTCTGAAGTCTTTATCTAGGCAGAGCACTAGAAGTTCTCCAAGTCCTGTCATGAGGAGAGAAGGTATCTTCAACGGTATTGGAAAGGTGTCGGAATCTCCAACTGGCAGTTTGTGGTCCGAATCGACGGAGCTGTCGCAGAATGGACAGCCTGATGGTGAGGGTGGTGGTGGCAAGAAGAAGAAAAGCTTAAAGAACATTATTAAGAAACTTTTTTGAGACTTGATTGTATGTGGTGAATCAGAGTCAGACTTGTGATGGAGTTAATTGGAACGTGGACTTGCAATTATTAAGGACGACGTACGTGATGTTCGTAAATATTGAGAAAAGGGACCTATGGTATGACTACAGTTAGATCGACGGCGTGTTAAGTTTGAGAATCGTATCCCAAGTTTGAGATCCAGTCTCTGACTATAATTTAATCAATTAGTTATACAGCTATTGTAATTTATTTCCTCGCAATTAACTGTTTTTTAAATTATTGTATGATTATTGTTAGACCTCGATAAGGTGCCAATGTGATAAATTAGGAGCCTATTGTAGCTTGTTGCTATGAGTATGATGCTTGTGTCAGTATGTTTGTTTGCGACAATAATGGACGCATGAACGAACTAGTCGAGCGATTGAGTTCGGTATACAAAGAATTGCATTAAATGCATCAATTTTATTACTTTCGTTTCATTATACACAAATATTATATTATAATACACTACACATTTTAGTTACACTAGGAAACATTTAAAAAGAAATTTCACAGATATTTTAACTTGTGTCACATAGGTGGTGCATTGGATTTTGGAAAAGATAGCGGATCATGGTTAACAAGAAACGTTTAGACAAAATAATTTCTCTTATTGCATATATCTTACGATTTTAAAATTAACACAATTCAATATAGACAAAAATGTCTTCATCATATTAATAAAGATACTATAGGGTAATACGCCTAATTATTGACATCCTAAACTCTATTAATTACTTTATACTCTCGAAATAAAGTTTATGGTGCCGACAATAGGGCCCTAATCACAATAAAATATTTATTTCTTACAATTACAACATTACAAACCATTTACAGTGGTTGCCACATAATTAGAACGCTTGCGCTTTTCCCATACAATTGCTTACAAATAGGACTTATAAATTTTGACAACCAATCTAAAAGATCACGACCAATTTTATTAAAAGACTTCACCATGGAACTAATAAGTACTACGTACAACTGGAATGTGCCACTAAAAATGGTCCTAGTGAGATAGTAGGTACGAGGTACGTTTATCTCACTCTAATACGGTGACCATATTGTTTGAAAACCAATAGACATTCTCTTATTTTTTACGGAACTGTATTTGGTGCTAAAGTTTTTCGAGAATTTAATAAAGTCGGCCAGCATTTTGAATTCTACTTTTCTATTTTACCCTAATAGAATAAGCTTGAGATGAATATATTTAAGCATAATATAAAAGAATCTAAAGATATTTTCTAGTTACTAAAACTAATACAAAGCAGTAATTTGACTTTCTTTTTTTTTCATAACGAAAGTGTTGTACAGTCAAGGGCAAAAATATGTATACACTTTAGTACCTTGCCGCTTTAATCGCTGTCACAATTTCATATGACAGCTTAAACATGACGTTAAATAGACAAGGTACTAAAGTGTATACATATTTTAGCCCTTGACTGTTACCACAAATCTATTAAACTTTGTACCTATCTACAAGTGCTGGCAATGTTAAGAAAAGGGTCTAAACCTTTTCTCTTGAGAACAAAGCGTATTTTTGTGTACACAGAAATATGGAAAATACATTCCAGGTGTAAGTAGTTCTCATTAGTTCCGTGTACGACAATCACGCACCGATGACAATTCAAAACCAGAGCGATCAACCTTGCCTCATGTCTACATTCTGGTCTATTTTGCGCTGGGAACCACAAGGAGGTTGGAGTTGAAAGTAGTGCGGATATCTCCGTCAGTGGCGTTAAAAGGTTACCTAATAAAGTAAGGTTTGAAATTATGTACAACTAGCGACCCGTCCCGCTTCGCTCTGGGTTTAAGTATTGTACATATAAACCTTACTCTTGAAACACTATCAATTAAAAAAGCGCATCAAAATCCGTTACGTAGTTTGAAAGATCTAAGCATACATAGGGACAGACAGCGGGAAGCGACTTTGATTCACACTATGTAGTGATAACGATAAGCCATTGTTAAAAACCTAACTAAATTAAAGGATTAAAAAAAACCTTATGCGCTGGGAGTCCGAGGAGAGTTGTAACAGAGGTGAGTTGTGACAAAGCCAATTTCACTGAACCTATGACAATGTATCGAGCTGAAAACCGCAAATTCGTTGCTCTTTCGACACTCCACAGTTTGCGTGAAGTTGTCAGCTTGCTAATTGTTAAAGGTGCAGAGAAATCGGCTTTGTCACAACTCACCTCGGTCTCCCCTACATACCTAGTTGAATTATTTTCCCTATAAAATATCCGCCTTCAACAGTTGTTTACTGGCATCAATTCAAACCTTACTTAAGTTAATTACACATAGCAATAAAATTGGCCAAGCGGTCAAATTCTAACAGTCAATTCAGTCTATGGAGAAAAACGCAAGCATTCCTAATTACTTGGCATCCACTGTATACTTGAATTTCAGTAACAACTTTACTCTTCATACCTCATACCTATGATACTATAGTAATAGATTGCAAAAAGTCTTTTAAATCCACACATCTAACACTAACCAGCCCCTTCTGCCTAGCCGTAGTGTTTAACCGTTTCACCGCCTCTTCTAACCCGTCGACAGTGTATCGGTCGCTGTTGGTCGCTAAGATGATTTCGTTAACTTCCTCGTACAATTTCACTGTGACAAGGTGCTTGAAATGTTTTTCCAACGTCTCTAGTATGGAGTCGTGTAGATGGCTGTCTCTGCAGACCAAGTTGAGGATGAAGTGGCCTGGAATTTAAATACATACACGCATAAAACATCACGCCTTCATTCCCAGAGTGGGGTAGGCAGAGCTACAGAAATACCAACAACTCTAAAAAAACTTGTTGATAATTCTGTAACCACATTCTGCACCAACAGACTAAGTTTCTGTTAATTATTTTGAACACAAGATTTTGTACTTTTGTATTCATCAAGAATTGAAAATTTGCCTTTTGCTTAGCAGTCGAACACTCATTGGCTATTCAAATAACCGGGTAAAAACATGTCGGACCATGATCAGTGTAGGGTTCCGATGATACAACCAACACAAAAAACGAACTCAAAAAACAACAAGTATGAACGCCCAAGAAGTTTACTAGAATATAAGTTTGGTTTTTGTGTGTTTGTAACGAATAAACTCGAAAACTACTGAACCGATTTTGGAAATTCTTTCACCAATAGAATGCTAAATTATCACAGAGTAACATAGGCTATGTTTTATATTTCTACGCGGACGGAGTCGCGGAGTCGCGGTAGCTGTTATGTTATAAATATAATAAAATGAATTACCATCGTTGGTGAGTATCGCCTTGACCTGGCCCAGCACGTCCGCCTCGAGGAAATGGCGCGGCGGGCACGAGAGCCCGAGCGCGCGGTCCTTGTTGTCCATGTCGAACATCACGCACGAGAACTGCCCACCTGCAGACACGATGCAAAAGGAAAACTAGAACCCGACTACGGAACCCTTCCAGACCCACCGTACCCCTCGGCCGTACCACTGGTGGTACTTTGACTAATTATTACTATTAAAATCGAATTTAACGTTGTCGACGGAGCTCTGCTGTCGCAGAGCTCCTATTTCTGGGTAGTTTGGCCCTCCGGGCCTGCTGAAGAACTAACATAACCTAAACCTACCTCATATTTATGATACAAATTTTGGGTCAATGGTACGGTTTAGGGGTACGGTGGGTCTGCACCCCTACGGAACCAACTATCTGTCATTACGCCGCCTCATGCTATTTGGAGGCAGGGGAGGATCCAGGGAAGGGGAGGGTTCATGAACAAATTCTGGAGCCGCCTTAAATAAAATATGTAAATAAATATCATGGGACAATCTCACACAAATTGACTGAGTCCCAAACTAAGCTCTAGGCTTGTAGTATGGGTACTAGACAGCGATAAACAATTATATAGAGAAATACATAGAAAACATCCAAGACTCGGGAACAGATACTCATGCTCATCACACAAATATCTGCCCTTACCGGGATTTGAACCCGGGACTGTTAGCTTCGAAGGCACTACCAACTAGGCCAACATATCGTGTCCTTTCAAGTGGGATTTAATAATTATCAATGTCTTATTCTCTGACATTCGTTTCGAGTGCCTCCCCGCCACCCTCCTTGCCAAAATGGCGATATTTAAATTTCTTCAGTGGCAAAACCTCGCATGGTTTATATATTTGATTGAATTTTTTGTTACTCATTATAACAAATAAAAAAAATTGGCAATCCAGTATCCTTGCATTATACTCTCCCGTCGTTCTAGAAGGCCCGACCTGACAGCTGTCAATGCGGGTACAAATAAGTGTTTGAGGTTATATTTTGGACTGCGTTGGCAGGTTTTCAATCCTCTTGGGTACGAATTAGAGCAGCCCTGGGGTTGAGGCACGCACGGCTCACCCATTTTGCTCAAATTCGTACGCGCTCACGCACTGTGCGCGAGCAGCGTGCGAGCGACGCGCGGCGAGCCGTCAAGAGTCGGTCTTTTGACCGTGCTCAAAGGCGCCTCGGTGTGCGTGCCTCGCGTAATTTGGACGTGAATCCGAGCGTGCCGTGGGCAGAACGACAAGCTCTAACTTGTCTGTGGGCGAGGCGCGTACAAATTTGATAAAGCTGCTGTCTTTTCACCGCCGAGGCGATTTCTTCTTTTTGTTAATAATTCGGTGAATAATGATAAATGCAGCCGGGGCTGTCATCGTGTACGACGCCATTTTGAAATGTCGGCTCGTGGCGAGCGTGCTGCCTGAGTTTATGTGCAACAGTTTGGATCGCGAGTGGCTCGCCGCGCGGGGCGAGCATGCCTCACTTTAGAGCAACGGGATTATAGTAAAGGTCAGTGGTTCATATTTACAACAGCACATTAACGCATTGTATGTTTTACCGCCGATCATCAGTGCTCAATTATCAAACAATTTATTTTTCGCAATCTTTACAAGCTTTTATTTAACTTGCACAGGGCCTCTATTCAACTGCGTTATAACGATATCGTTTTTGACCTGTTTCCGTATTGTCAACGTTTTGATAACTCTTATGTCATTTACAATAATGGCGACTGTGACATAAACGATTCTTAAACGTGTTAAATACGATATCGTTTTAACGCACCTGAATAGGGGCCCTGTTCGTATGTATGTTTGTAAGTTGTCCGCTAACATCTTGCAAGTCAATTTAAACCAGTTCCCTTTAATGGAATGGGCTGGAATTTGAACCACATATGTAAACCCGATGACAACGCAATATTATGGTATCTAAGAGATGATCTGATGATGGAGTCGGAAGGTGGCATCAGGATCTCCGCTATACTCAACGTTAACGTAACTCAATAATACGGTCTTGATAAGCAGATAACGGGAACAAAATCTTGTTCCATTTTTTTTTTGTATAATATCATCTAATCTTTTTTTCTGTTAATGACAGACAAGGCACGCGAATACTCAGGCCACCTGATGGTAAGTGGAATCTGAGACCCATAGACATTTGAATTCACAAGACTATAATCCTAAGACCGCAAATGCGTTGTCAACCCTGAGAACTACGATGGAATGCCTCTATGCCAGTAATTTCACCGGTTGTCTTATCCCCACACCGGAACAACTGTTGCTTGGCGGGTGGTTAATGGATAAGATGGTGGTCTGGACGGACCCTGCACAGGGTCCTATCACCACTAAATCTAAATTGATCTAATTTGTTACTTTTGAACCCACATACGAGGTTAAAGATAGTATAATTGGACACAGTCATCGAAACTCACCCTTTTCAGCTTCATCCTTCAAAAAATCGACGCCATCTTTGATTTCGACCTTCAGTCTGTCGTCAAGTTTCAACTCGAAGTGGTCCCTTGCTATCTCTAACATGGCGGGGTCCAGTTCTACTGCTGTCACGTTAGTGTCTAAGCATTTCCTCAGGAACATACACAAACCGCCGCCTCCCAAGCCCAGAACGGCCATATTGGAAGGAGCGAGCTGAGCTCCAACGCACATAAAGGAGTGGTATAGGGAAATATGTCCGTAGTCGACGACCAGCTTGGTTTTGTTCTTCCTTTTAACTGGAAATAAGCAAGATTTTTATGTTTAGTAAATCCCTGCTACTATAATGCCTCGGCTAGAAAATATCGCCACGCTTGAAGCGTCAATTCACTGAAAGGGACATTTTTAATTTACAATACAAATCGTAGAGCTACTATGTGGTCTTTTATAAATATTATAATAATTTTATAACGTTCGCCAGGAGCGTCGCGGCTCGTGGCCCTCGCTTTAAATGTGAAACTTTCTTGTTATGTTATTATCAAATGCAGCAACTGAGCAACATCGTCGTTTTTTTTTGACATTGTGATATATCGGACTAAATATAATCTTTCAATGTATAGTAGCGACATCTAGTGTCAAGTATTACTGTATAGTCTATGGTCTGTACATCTTCTTTAAAAATAAAATACAATACTTCTGCTCTAGCATGTGTACGCGTTGTTTCATTATACGCGGTAATAGAGATAAAGACTTCTGCGTGGCGGACCGACAGCGCCTTATTAGTAGAGTAAAGGATAAAAGTGTTTTTTTTTATGGATTTTAACAATGCATGACGACGTTCAAACAAAAAAAACATATTGTTCCAAAAGCCAACACTATACCCGTTGGTAAAATATAGGTCCCAATTCTCTTCCCTGAGGCACTCACCAGCCTTCATCTTGGCCTCGCTCTGCACGAGGAACTGGTTGTCCAGAAATACGAGGCGGCGATGCGTGGCCCCCTCGACGTCCACGTCTTCAACCACGAAGTCCCCGGACACCTTGGAGCTCCCAGAGTGGACGGCCACGCGGCGACCCACGTCGCTGCCTAGAGACAAGAACGGGATCTGGAAGGAAACAGAAAAAATATACCATAACCACTGGACATAAGTGGACAGTGCAGCCCCCAAAGGAGTGTAGGTAGTGCTGAAAAATAGGAACTTCTCCAACTTTAAAATGGTCAATACGGAACACTGTTTATAGAATTCTTGCAAAAAAATCTTACCGTTATTTACACAAGCAAAGGCTCTTGTGATATCAATATTACAACTTCTTTGAGAAATCCGGGGAGGGCTGGCGATCTGTCCTGTGTACAGTATACCCTAGTGCGAAAACCATGCTCTCACACTAATTATTATCATATGGTAATTTATTGTACTAGCTCTAAATACGAGATTTTTGACTACATTTGATATAGGACATTGAATATGTTTTATCAAAAAGGTATAGATAGGTATTTATTACAAAAAAAACACGTATAACATGATGAATAAACCAGCCCCAATAGAGCTGTACCTTAGCTTCAAGGCTATTGAACAGTCACCCATGCAGTAGTAACATGTTGTAAAGTGCTGACCTGGCCACTGAACCCATGCGGCAGCAGCATCTTGGCGCAGTGCGCGAGCTCGCCCTTGACGGCGTCGAGCGAGCTGAAGCGGTGCCCGCGGCGCAGCACGGCCACCACCAGCCGGCCGAAGCGCGCCGAGTCCTGCAGCTGCCGGCGGCCTTGCGGCGTGCCGAACAGCCACTCGGATTCCCTGGGACAATTAAAAAACAAATCAAACGGCAAGCTTGCAAAACTGCCGTCCTATTTCAAAGTGACTGATTCTAATTTCTTAGATAAATCCAAATATTTAATGATTTCTATTGTATTATTTATGTGAAAGAATCCTACAAATCGTCAATTATTGTCGTCAACGTGCCATGAATATTCGTCTTTTTAAATTAGGAGGGAAGAAAAGCAGGGTTCCATAAGCCTTTTTACAAGCTTATTAACTTGCAATGTTTGTATAAATGTATGTTCGGGTCAAATCTTGCTAAGAAGATTTAAACCACTTCCCGGGGACTGACAGAGCTTAAATTTTTATAGCATCATCGAGCTACTATGATGAGGGTCGGAAGGTGACAGGAATTCCTCTTTACTTAAAATAGGTCCACTGTGTTTGGACATTAGGTTGGTCTTGATAAGGCAGTAAATGACATTGCAAAAAAGGTACAGTCGGCAACAATAGCCTGTCCCAAAAATGAAATTTTCGACAGGAACTTTCTATTTCCTCTGCTCTCTAGCAAAACAAGCTAATGGGTGACCTGATGTAAATTGATCACCGCCGCCCATGGACATCTGCAACACTAGGAGAGGAATTGCAAATGTGGTCCAGGCCCATGAGAAAAGAGTATGCTCGTCTCTTGAATTTTCTACTTGAGGTGCCGGTGTTGATGGACGGTGGTGATTACTTCCCATCAGGTAGCCCGCATGTTGGTTTGCCTTCCTCTATTATATAAAAAAAAGTTTGCCACGTTGTAGCGGTCCGGATTTACCACCGCAATGAGCAGATTCCACAAAAAAGACGTAACCGACAAAAAGTGCTAAATGCCATTAATCGAGGTGGTGGGAATCGAAACAGGCCCTTTACTTTACCCTTCCAGCTTACACCAATCTAGATGCTTTAACATAGAATGCAATACAGTTCGCGTACATTCAATCAGATTATAAACTTAAACTAAGGTACCTAAATCTATGTGGCACGAATTAACATAATATATGTTGTACCTAGTAGTACTGTTAATAATCCACGACGCGACAGTACGCCCGCCAGTCAAAATCGCGTTGCACGGTTGCGGTATTTTTTTAAAGTGGGAAGTTATTTAGTCGTGTAATGACAACACGACAAAATCTCTTAGCCGTATTTTTTCGAGTGTGAACATTATTAGATAAGCAAAGCTATAATAGCTGTCGTAAGAAACTTTAGCGGTAGATAGGTCTTTTACTGAGAATATAAAATCTTTGAGAACTTAAGAGACTTCAAGTCGAGAAATCATTTTAACTACAGCAAGACAATGCCAAGTGTAACCATCGAAAAAACAAATGTCACCACTCCAGTTCACTTCAGTTGTCGCGCTAAATTTACCCGGTGCATTTTGTTGTAGGCGTCATAATTACTCTGAGATGCTTCTGAGCGACGCAACCCGTCATATTTGAGTCCAGGAATAGTGCAGTTATTAGTTATTACTTGCGGCTGATGAACGATTAATCTTCGAGCGTTTAACTGGTGTTTAGTGTCACCTCGACACAGTTTAGAAGTATTTTATGTGAGATATTAGACAAGTTAAAAACGACATATCTTTTTAGGATTGCGTTCTCAGAGGATAAAAACGGGATCCTATTACTAAGACTCCGCTGGTCTGTCACCAGGCTGTAGGTATCTCATGAACATGATAGCTAGGCAATTGAAATTTTCACAGATGATGTAGTTTATAATAACGTTAATTTCGAGATTGACACTAAACTTTAAACAAAACCATTACAATAGTGACATTATTGCGGTATTTGCGGTTAAAAATAATTTACTTTTGAAAGAAATCCTTTTTTTGCGTAGTGTCACTCTCGAAATATAGTGTGTAATTTTGTATAGATAATGGGCGGAACCCTTCGTGCGCGAGTCCAAATCGAACTAGGCCGGTTTTTTATAATTGTAACATTAGATAAAAGGATTAGCGTGCGAAAACTGAACACATTTTATCTGCCGTTGGTGTCACACGGTATTTAGAATAAACGGTATAAATTGTAAAACAAGATAATAATTACTTAAAATAAGCTGCCTGCCAGCGCTGCAGCGGCTTCACCCCCGCTGCATATTTCCAACTTTCCTAGTGGTTTTTTTGTCTATCATACAAAACTTGTCCTGACAATAACGGAGACAACAAAAAAATAATTTTCCAATTTAGTGGAGTCGTTAGGAAGTTATGCGCGTATATACATTACAGCGTTTTTCTTTTTTATATAAATTAATTTAAATAAATCGCTTCAAGCAAAATGTTTTTCTTTTATATAGTACACAGTAAAATATTAGCAATATTTAGATAAAAAAAAGACACTGTAAATTGGAAAATATCCTGAAATGTAAGCATTTGAGTGTTTATCATTTTATCGAAATACCTTTCATCGAATGTATCAATTCATCGAACGCTATTTTCTGCAGAAACCGTAATGTTTTCAGGGTATCTTAAACATCTAACCTAACCTAACCTACGTAATTAATGTTTAAGATACCTTGAAAATATTATGGTATCAGCAAAATATAGCGTTCGATGAAAATGATAGATTCGATGAAGTGAAATTCGATAAAAGGATGAGTAACCGTAAAATTTGCACACCTGCTCGCGGGTTGAATACGCACGAACTGATCCATTTTTAAACACCTTGTATTTTGATTTGATTTTGAACTCAAAAGTTTAATGCCAATCGGTCACATTTCTATCAAGGATTAGAATACTCTTTGAGACTAACTGTATATCACTACATCACTTTGATACTCGTATCTTGCAATTTATCACAACGCACATTTCAAAATATCAAAATAAAAAGGGTAATTTTTGATCATTATCCATTTTAGTGTGTGTTAATACAAAGAATTCAAAGCGCTTACATAAGCTAATTACTATGAGATGATACTAAAATGTACATCTGGGTCATTCTACTTTTTAGCGCATAATAATCATTGGTGAAATTAAAGGCATTTTTAGACATTTTTTTCACGTAAATTTGACTTATATTGAAACTGGAACAACTAAATTTAATAGTTCAAAACAAAACACTTTAAATTTATTGATATTTTATCAGGAAAAGTTGGTAACACAGCGGTAAATACACTTTTTCCATACAAATGGCGGGGACATGCGTGACCACTATATTACCTACTTTAAAGTTAATTATAGTGACTTTTTAAATGTAGTGATAATTTTAAATGTAAGCCAAGTTGTGTAACTATTTCCATATTAAATTACAAAACCGAGCACTTTAACGTTTTTATAAAAATGAAGAGCACTTGTCAAAAAATCGACCTGCGCTTAAAAGTAGAATGACCCATCTACCTACAAGTTCGGCTGTACGGTCACCAGTAATAATATAATATTCAAAATTGGCCTCAAAAATATCTGCCACGCCTTTATTACTCGAGGCATAAGAGCGTGTCAGGTATCTTGGACTGCACCTATGGACAAATTGTGGACTCAAAAGCATTAGCATAGTAGCGTTTTACAAACAGCCGATGTAGATGGGTAAGTACTATTATTTATTTTGTGCAGTTCCCTCTTGGATACACTTCAACTGAACGGGCTGCTAAAATAAAGTCGCTATTTTTGTGTTGTTTATCCAATAAAAACATGTTAAAACGGCGCAAAAGCTTCAGTGGTTTTTACAATCAGTCATACTTAGATCTTACCCGGCCAAAGCTAGGGCTAGTCGCGAGAACTCCCAAGTGTTATACCTAGTTTTAATTTAAAACTTTGTATCATTTTCTGCCGTGATACCAAATAAGGCAGGTAACGGCATAGTAACAGTATAAGCATTTTAAATTCAATGGGGGTGCCAATAGAACATAGAATGCTTCGTCTACTACATAGCACAGAGCCGCCTTATTTGGTATTACGGCAGGTTTGACAACTATCGCATCGTTTTATTTTATATCTATATATGAAATATTAGGTAAGGGTGGTATTTTGGTAGTCCACCAATCGTGTTTTTACCCCAAATATATCACGATATCAAATAAATACTTCAGAAAAAATACCGTGTCTGAACCAGAATGGATCCCGATTTGATAATAAAAATCTTAACTAAGCAATGAAGCATATATACCTACCTAAAAAACAACCGATGGTACGAAGCGACGCTTTTAAAAAGGTGCAATCCAACACTAAAAAACTTTAAAAAAATACACAGAACAACTTTTCAAATCCAACTGAAACTCAAAATTCACTCCAACAATCCTTTTTAACGTCCTTAAGCGACTGAATATTTATAATTCCCGTGAAAATTTAAAAAGACTCAAGCGCACGTTGGCAGACGCGTAGAAGGTGTAGCTCACTAGTTGTGCCCCCGGGCGTTGCCTGTAGGCACGGCTGGCAACCAGCCAATAAAGCTAAAAACACGCTTGTTTTGTTGAACTTTAGTAAACAAATACAGCGGCGAAAAGATGTGGGTCGTATTATATTTATGATGCATATTTTTGTAACTATAAGTAAACAAGCGCGTGACTGGAGAGTTGGATGAAGTTTAATGGCCGGCACACCCACACAAGCAGTCATAATCATAGTTATTTGTACTACACTAAGCTGCAAAAAAAACGGGCACTTGCGTTTTTCCCCATACAAGTATGACTTTTCAACTTTGTTCCGATCAAAAAGCTCTTGTCATTTTTTTTTATTGCCATCTACGGGCAAACAGGTAGACGACCCTCCTGATGGTCATGTCTTTTTTCATTTTGATAATAAAACTTGCATCTGTTCAAGGGCATATCTATATCCATCTTACACAGAGCACACGTTAAACCTGTAACAACCCTTTTTTTGTTGGTATTTAAAAAAACCTGACAAGAGCATGTTGGACCATGCTCAGTGTAGGGTTACGAAGCCGTTAAGCACTACAAACATAAAAATCAACAAGTAGTAACTAATTTTCTATTTAAAATTGTTTGGTGACATCTTAGATGATTCTAGTAGGTATAAACACTTTAATCACCTGTATCTCAAGAACCAATGATGTCTATTTAGTCGTGATAGTTTTCCTTCTAAGTTCGTTATGTGTGCTTTCATTTAAGTTTGTTTTCTGATTTATTGTATTTGTAGTTTTGCCTGGGGGGATACGTGACTGTAACAAAAATTTGCTTAATCACTACATAGTATAAAACAAAGTCGCTTTTTCTGTCCCTATATCCCTTTGTATGCTTAAATCTTTAAAACTACGCAACGGATTTTGATGTGTTTTTTTTTAATAGATAGAGTGATTGAAGAGGAAGGTTTATGTGTATCATACTTTAATCCGGAGCGAAGCGAGGGCGGGTCGCTAGTATTTCATAAGCGGATCCCTTAATCGAAAAATTGTTTTCACAACCCCGAATATTTTTGAAAGACCTATCCAACGACACCCCACGCGATGGGGCAGACGGGAAAAAAAACATCCCCACGTTACGAGTATTGGTTAAATGAACTTGTTTTTTTCATTTATTTAGGCAACATACAGTCTTATGAGTATTTACATAAAAATAAACTTTAAGAAATGAGAAATGACCTTGAGTGCCATACTTAAATCATCTTAAATATACACATTATTTTAATTACATAATTGATTTTCTAAAAATAAAAACATGACATCCAGTACATATATTGGATGCTAGGTGCTCAACTATTACATTATAGTTTATTTCCTATTATTGGTATATATAATCCTTAAATGTAAGTCTAAGTTTAGTGACGCATTGGTTACACTGTAATGTCATGTAAACGTATTTATCAATAAATAAATAAGTTAATTAATGAATATAGCATTAAATAACCACGCCGGTCATTCGCAGGCCAATGATAGCATACTTTGTAATAAAATTGGAATTTGTTTTTTTTTTCAGGATTTTAGGTCATTTAATGGTACTGGTTTCGTTAACTTCGTGTTTTCTCTACTTGGGCATATAAAAATAAATACAACATACGCACAGGGTTAATTTTTAACATAAAATAACAAACGTGTGATGTTTGTAATGCTTTAGAATTCAACAATTCGCTTTAAAAATCCTGAAAATCTAAAAATCTGACTTAGAGGCTTTATAAAACATGAGCTACCTTGATAACCGACTTTAAAAAAGGAGGAGTTATCAATTCGACTATTCGACTGAATGTTTTTTTTTTGTGTTTGTTACGCGATTACTCCGTCAATTGTGGATAAATTTTGAAAAATATTTTTTTTGTTTAATAGACTGTACTCCCGAGGTGGTCCCATTACCACCAAATCGGTAACTGATAAGTGAGGAATTGAGATAACTCTTTAAACATTATAGGAATATATTTATGTGGATGACATAACTGTAATATTATGATGATCACACTTATGAAATAAAATAAATGTTATAAAACTAAAAAACATCTTCAAGAAGGGAGAAATAACCTCTAAGTTATTGGTCAGTCCAAGTGAGGTCGGCGTCCTACTAAATTTTTAACCAAAAGCCGAATTCAGTTGGACTGACCGATAGGAATGATAGTTCTAAACAAAGTTATTTCTTGCTTTTTGAATACAGTTTTGCTCGCAGAACTGATGGCCGATGGGGCCAGAAAGTTCTCGAGTGGCGTCCACGGACCGGGAGACGAGCTGTTGGTAGGCCTCCAACAAGATGGAGCGACGACCTCGTAAGGATGGCGGGATCGCGATGGATGCGGAAGGCACAGGAACGGTCTAAGTGGAGAGCCTTGGGGGAGGCCTATGTCCAGCAGTGGACGTCTTTCGGCTGATATGATGATGATGATGATGATGAATACAGTTTTTAGTTTTTAAGACATTTATTTTTGTCGTCTAAAATTCTATTTCTTTTTCAAGTAGTCTATGTAAGTTGGACATACCTTCCTTGTGGCACAATGAAGACGGCATACTTGTTGATGGCCTGCGAGCGCTTCTGGTCGACAATGTAGAGAGTGTAGCGAGGACTCTCCTCCCCTGGCTGCATCAGGTCTAAGGATACCTGGGGTGGACGAGCCAGTCTTTAGTGTTCCGTACCACATAACATAACATCACGTCTTGATTCCCAGAGCTACAGAAATACCAACAACTCTAAAGACTTCTTGATTATTTTGTAACCACATTTTCTAGAAACAGGTTAAGATGTTTACCAGTGTATTAGTGACAGGTTGCAAGCCTAACAGTACAATCCCTTACTCTGTTAGTCGCCTCTAACATCCATGGGAAGACATTGAGTCGTAGTATTCTAACCCAGCAACCACACGGGGTTAAATAAATAAAGCCTTATTGTGAGACTTTGGTGTCTGTCTGCATGTCACAGCAGTTTTTCTCTGAAACTATCAACTTGAAATTTGGCATAGTTGTATAACATGATTGCATTTGTTTTTAGTAAAAAAGAAATATGTAATTATTTTCTACATTTAAGTATTTGAAAAGGGGTCTAGAATGGGGGGTGAAAAATTAAACACTTCAAAACTATTTTACTATAGTTTTCCGTGACATACTTTTTGATTTACAGCCAAAAATATACAAAAAAATCTCTCCCTTATCTCTGAAGTCGAATAAGTATTGGAAATATTAGCAAAATACTTAATAAATCTGTATTAAAATTTAGGCTAGCCAAAATGGACCTTATAGCATAAGAAATAAAGATCATAACCAAATGAATATTTTCTCAAACCAAATTCTACAATAAAGAAGTAGAATTAGGTTGGAGAAATACTCATTTTGTTATGGACTAAACTTTCTACAGAAACAAAAATAACTAAATATGGAACCCTCAGTGCGCGAATCCGTCTTGCACCTGACCGGTATTTTTTCATGGCTCACTACCGGGACTTTGAAAAGTGGAATTGTTTTTATTCTGCTTTGAGATAAAAGATGGTGAATGGATACCATTCATTGTCATATTCTTTAGGAAAATTTATAATAATCCTAAATTGCCCCTGAAAACAATTGTAGCAGACCAGTTTATCACATTGTTTACATTCCATCTTGACCATCTTTTTTTCTTTTAAATTATTATCATGAAAATTTATAGATACAAAATAGTATAACAATATAGAATAGAGATGTTTTTTCCATATCTTTACCTCATCTTCTCCTTCAAGACTGGTTTTGGCAAGTCCATTGGTCACAAATGCAGTGTCTTGCACCGACTTTATGCAGTCCCGCACATCATCAGAAGTCTTCAGCCTGATCATCTTGTCTCCGGCCATGCACACTTCTGCTATCTAAAAGGAAGATAGTCAATTAGAACTTTATATTTAAATAAATTCAGGTGTCTGTAATCAAATTTTAATTTAAACCCCTAGTATGTGGTAGGCATGAATTCTGAAATAGATGTACATTTTAGTACCTTATTGCAGCAACAAGGAATACAAAAATCAAACAACAATGTCTATAACCTTGTGCCACTTAATGTACATCACATTGTACAAAGTGACACTTAGCATAACAACCCAGACTTAAAAAAAAAACTAAATACCCAATGTACATTTCACTGTACTCATGGGCAGTTTGGACATACGAAGGTTTTGGTTAATACATTGCACACTGTGTTTAGCTGATCTTGCGTTTTTATTCTTGGGCAGCCCAAGGTATTAACCTTGGTTAAGGTTTATTATCAAGGTATTTGATGTAACTGCAACTTGGCACTAATATGTATAGCTACTAAATGGGACTGTACTGTACCTACCGTGTGTGTACCTAATGTGAGCTAGTAGATTGTCACAAAAACAGTATGCTGTAACAGAAAAACTTACAAGTTGTGGCATTTCCTTAAACTTTGTAGCAATCACAACAAAAACTGGTAAAGTTGACCCATCACCATTCTCTGCATTTTTTTCTTCAGCTTCATGGCATCTCACAACCCTGAACATCCAGGACTTATCACAAAAAGTGGCCAGCAACTTGTTCAAAATGTGACTTTGGAGCAAGGATATACACACAAATCGACCTCCTAGCTTCAAAACTCTTTTGATCTCACTAAAATATTTATCTATGGTCTCATTTGTTTCCTTTGAATCATCAGGCATGAGTGCATCCAAAGTGCCTTTATCCAAAACTACACTAAACTCATCGTTTCCGAAACTCGTATTCAATGCATCCATGCAAAGAAATTTCATCTTTGTTCTCTGTGCATTTGTGTTTTTCATTTGTTTGATCACAACTTCTGAGACATCAATATTGGTTATGTTCGTGAAACCAACATCGTACAAGTCAGCGCTAAGACTAGAGTTACCGCAACCAGTAATAAGTACGTTATCAGTTTGTTTAATATATTTGTGCAAGTGCGAGCACAGTTCCAAGTATTCGCCATACCTAAAAAGTACAAAAAAAAACTAGTTAGAGACGTAATTGTTCACGTACATAAGATTGTGGATATAAAGAGGCCAATCAAGTCAGTTAAATGTACATAAATAAGTGAACAAAACAGATAATTGTTTAATACATAACCTACCATTCAAAGGCTTTGTTACCCCTTTTCTTAAAAAACTTATTCCAATAATCTTTCTCGCTGAACTCTTTGTGACTTTTAGGTAGTAAGTTCATTTTATACAAATTTTAGCCAGAAAAAGTAAATTAACGTGGTACGCTGTACGCACGAGCCGCACGAGTTATTATTTTTGTTTATCTGTCAAATCGACAAGACAAGACAGCTGCACCCTGCACTTACACAAGCGTTTTGTTCAGTGTTTGTCTCAAAGCTTAAGAAAATGGTATACATAACACAATATAACATTACCATTTATAAAGTTTATTCGGAGGTTAATCAAATGATCAGTATGATCACCAATAAACATAAACCGACAAAAAGATTAATTAAACAACACAAGAGCAATATTAAACTCAATCAGCTGTTAACCATAGAGGTTTTCTTATCTGTATATTTTGTTACAATGAAAAAAAAACATAGTCGCATTAGTCGCTGGCTCGCTGGTACTGTCATGATGAAATTTTAGTTTAGTTGATTTACGTGAATTTGTTTGTGTTTTGTTACATTGCACCTACTTTGAATAATACTATACTCTCTACAATATGACTTCTGATAAAAGCGTATAGTTTTTGCTATAAAATGGTATTCAACTACTTCGAAAAACGAGGACTTTGGAGTCAACTATTGAATCATAGAACTGATACAAAATGGAAAGTAAAAATAGGGATAAATGGGACACTCTCGCCACCGTAAAAGCTTTTGACTTAGGTAAGTAACAACCTCTATCTTCTCCTAATATCTAATTCTGACCATTACCTATTTTTTTAGTTAGTAATCTACGTGGCTCTGGTAGTACGAGTTGAAGTCAAACTTCACCTTGAAAAGTTTCGATTAACGGCATGATCGCTCTACCTTGTGCCCTATTCTAGTAATTTCCGTGTTAGAGATTCCTGCCTAATGTAACAATGAAAACATTTTGGTTTCACGTTGAGGGTTATGTGTTTTGACAAAAATAACTAACCTTGGAAAAAAAATCCTTCCGAATCTCAGTTTACGTTTAGTTAGAGGGAAAATTTAATTAAAATAGAAATTTACCTTTCACTCTTTTAAGATAATATACCTATGCCTAAAAGTTAGATTTTACTTTTTACCACTGCCAATATCCTTGTGCAGTTGGTTGCATCATACTGTGTTTTTTTGTTGTTGTGATAAATGTAAATGACATATCCATGATGTTGACTCCATATTCCTGTTTCACATTCTGATGCATATTTAATGCATTCACTGCCAGGGGGCATGGCCTAGGAACAAACTTATACAGTGGATGCATATATGCATCAGTGGCAGTGAATGCATTACAGAGAAGGGACAGACAAGTGAAACAGCTCATGGTTATAATTGCACTAGTGTGTATTCATTACCAAGGCATGTTATACACAAATACCTGTGTATATATGTCTTCTACCTATCTCTATAAACAATACATTTTGGATTTACTTGAAAATAAGTCTCTAAAGGCATAAGTTACTTTAAAAATATCAAACTACTCTTATTATCAAAATTCCCAAAACCTTAGATACTAGGCAAGAGAAGCCATTTAACGCATTCACTGCCAGGGGGTATTGCCAAGGAACAAACTTGTATGACGGTGAACACATACTGGGTGATTTAAAAATTGGCAAAAAAAACAGCTATTCCATACATTAATTCTCAATTAACTCACCGTTAATGTATGGGACAGCTGTTTCTTTTTTTGGAGATTTCTTGGTTGGTCCCATTGGAAAAGTTGTTCAGTAAGACCATCTTATTCACTTTTGGCCATTCGGGATCATGACCCCAAAATCCAGTATATGCGTAGATGGCAGTGAATGCGTTAAGACATTCCGGGAGTTTTCACTACAAAGTAGAATAATGCCAGGATCGACTACGCTGCCCTCATAAGAAGAAAAGGCATGTGTGCAACCGAATTGACATTGCAAATGCGATCTTTTTATAAACCTACAGAGTTCAATGTATGTCTGTGAATAATAATGCAGATGCAACTTTTTTTCTTAGAAAGGCAGTATGAGTGTTGCATGTAGCATGTATTGCTTCATGTCAGTGAGTTGTATTTTAACAACAAAAACACAATCGCTATAATAAGTTTTTGAAAAAAGATAAATAATACCTTAATTTAAATGTTAAGTTTTGGGATTCCAATATATTCATAAAGGACAATGGGCAAATTTGTATGGGCACTGTCCCCCCCACCAACAGTAATGGGATGCATGTCTATATGTTTATAAGGACCCAAAAAAAGACAAAATACTTATTTTAGTAGCAAAATCAATGGGATTTTTTTAATGAAAACAAGGGCCAAATAAGGCAAATCATCCATATATGTGTTCATTTTCAAACAAATTCCATACAATACGATTATGGTTTTCCAAGAAAACCCCATACATCTGGTGATCGTCTCCATAGTAAAAATACATAATGTTGCTGAGATCTGATCTATTAAATGAGACATGTTTCATTTCTGTTGGTGGGGGGGGACATTTCTGCCCATGGTCCTTTAGAACTTGTTTTTATATTCAGGTATTTTGGGAATGGGCACTGGGCTGGGATTCTACACGGTAATAACGATATCGTATTTGACGTGTTTCCGTATTGTCAACGTTTTCATAACTCTTATGTCATTTACTATAATGGCGACTGTGACATAAACGATTCTAAAACACGTCAAACACAATATCGTTATAATGCAGTTGAATAGAGGCCCTGTTATTTCTTTTTCATTAATGTCTTTGTTTGCAACACATAGATATAGGTGTATGTAGTACATACCAAACATACATACAATATGATCAATAATTGTGCAATGTTTAGGTTTAATGACAAAAGCTAGGTTGTGGTTAGAATGACGTATAAACTCGGTTTTCCTTATCCATAATTCCTTGAATATTTCATTTCATATACATCATCATTATCGTGGATCTATAAACAAATCTAATACATATATAACAGAATGTCTGTAAAATAAGGAATATTACGTCTACGCATTCTAAACCCTTAACGCATAGCATTTCGAAAGTGAAACGCTGTCTTTAATATGCATTTCCAAATTTAAATTTTGACAAAGCTACGAAACATACTGCATAAATTATAAAAATGAAATTACTATTTATTATTAATTATTATTGAAATTTACTTAAAATATATGTTTGAATATGATCTTTAAAGACATTGCCCCAAGACCCATTTAAAAATATAAAACATGGATGCAGCCATATATGGCTTCCTATGCAATAAGGTGTTAAGAAGTTCTTCTTATCTTGCACAATATTTACTCAAGAAAGGCATAGTTAGTCAATCAAATTTCTTAATAAGCCAGCAATGTGTTTAATTTTTATTAAAAAAAGTATTCTCATTGCATTTTATGTGATTTTCGTAATAGACAATTGGAATTTTAGGGTATGATTGAAAAAAAAACCAATAACATAATTTATAGGCTAATTAGCTTACTTGACTAACGGAACACAGTATACATAAATAACTGGGATTAAATCTGCTGCACTACCAATATTGGCAGTAAGTGCCATTTTGGTCAAAACTGAGTTAGCCAATAGATTCAGGGTCGTGGCGGGATCATATCACAATCTATAAAGTTCAAAATACGTAATGGGTCATAATACATAATGGTCATAAATGTCATAATATATTAGTGGTTTTATTTCTAAAACCGTAAACTTTTCAGGATTTTTAAAAGGCCATTGTTTAGAACTGACTAGGTGAGGTTAGGTTTGTTTTATAACAACCCTGAGAAGTTTACAGTTTCAGAAATAAAACCATTATATATTATGATACGTATCGTGGCTATGAGCAGCTTCTGAATCTATGGTTAACTCAGTTTTCCCAAAAATGGTACTTACTGCCGATATCGCTAGCGAGGCAGAAATATGTGTCTCACAAGTGGACTATTCAACATGGTGTGCCTCAGGGGAGTGTACTTGGCCCTCGTTTTTTTCTCAAGAGTGTAGCATATAAAGAAAATACTAATAAATAAACCGCAAACCGAAATTAGGAGGGAATCACGAGATACCTGTATAAATTTGTATATTGTTCTCCATACTAAGAAAACGGTTTTATTCAATTTACTTGGGGACTAACCATAGCAAGCACCCGAGGCGTGCGTGCGAGGTTGGTTAAGTCCCTTAGAGTAATGGAGATATGAAATAGCAGTTTTCCTACTCCCGTACTTTTATCTGTCATTTATATCAAGAATATAGATAATATGTCCGCAGAACATTCTGTAGAAAAGTCTATCTAGTCTATTCCCCTTAACAGCACTTGTGCTTTTTTGAGCCAAATGACATGTCTAGCTGCCAAAGCTTACACCTAGGTTAATTTGACCAATCAAAATACTTCACCGAATTAATCCACCAATCACAATACACGTTGACTGTCAATCGGAATGTTAGGTTCTTTTTGGTATGTAAACTCTTTTTACTAATTTAACTCTTTAAAAAAAAACATGGTATCAACCAACCAGAATGCAGCTATATTAAAATCGACCAATCAGGTAAAAGAATTCATTTCTCAAATCATTAGGTGTTTTTTAGTCCCTATTTCACAAGTTAAATCGATTGTGCAACTTTTTTTTTCAATATAAAACCTGGCAAGCACATCAATTTTAAAACAAAGTTAACCATAGACACATCTTAAATGTAAACCTACAGTTAAACAATAAAATATTTTGATTTTGATTTTTTTGATTTGAACATTTTGTCGTTTTGGAATGTTTCCCGCTCGTTTGTTGTTCTGTGCTTCGTTCGTTGGTATTCTAACCTAGGTATATTAATAAAATTTTGTTAATTTAATTTTGCATTTTATTTGAAATCTAGTTGTAGAAAAAGTATTGTTTGCAACGGTGTATAACTAAGTAACTAAGTCAAAAAATACTCGTGGCGTCTTGCTTTACGATGTTCGCCTGCGGCTCACATCGTGAACACACCACTCGTCTTTTTTGACCTCTCTTATGCAACTGTTGCATAAACTACTATAATGTAACTGATACGTAATGAGACGTCTCTTAATACATGTGGTTGTATGAAACAAGCTGTAGGAGCGTTTCATAACAAGATCACATGAGTTTTATAAGGCCTAATTAAGTACAGTTGCATACATTATTTTATCTACACACATAATGTAAGTGCTTAAAGATGGGTTCACAATCCTAAGGTGTTTGTATTGGTACTAGTGCTACCTAATTAAATAAATACCAGGGGACAATGTCACACAAATTGACCTAGTCCTGAACTAAGCTCTAGGCTTGTGCTATGGGTACTAGACAACGATAAACATGCTTATATAGAGAAATACATAGAAAACATTCAAGACTCAGGAACAAATACTCGCACGCTCACAACTTCATACCTGTAAAATATTATCTTCGTTTTCGGGCCTATTTAAATTATGTTGATTTTAGAAGATATTCCCAAGTCGAAACTTATTATTTCATCATATTTTATAATGTTAGCCCGCATTTACAAATACAATATTTTGCTGTAAGTAAGTTTTTAAAACAAAGCCATGCAAGACTGAGATACAGATATTTGCCACTCACTCTCACCCATAGTTGCGTCTTAAAACTTACAGGAGTAGTAATAGCTGGGTAGTTCTACCAGCGTTTCAATCGCTTTGACTTCGGTGTCGCATTTTTAACCATTTCCCTGTACGAGTAGGATAACCATTTTCGGTTATTTTGAAGAATGCCTGGACTCCTAGAAAATAACCGAAAATGGTTATCCTACTCGTACAGGGAAATGGTTAAAAATGCGACACCGAAGTCAAAGCGGTTGAAACGCTGGTAGAACTACCCAGCTAGTGTAAATGCGTGCGGCCTAATAAGACCTTATGTTACTGCCATGCCACCATGACCACACCACCGCAGATAAGAAAACTATCAAAACAATATAATTTTCACTGTTGCAATGCTGGGCAACAAGTTTTGAACGCTTTATAGAGGACGTATGATTCGTGTAGATAAAAATGTATAATTACAACATTTACTGTCCCTCAATTTTACTGCCTTTTAAGAATGCGGTCGTATTCGACAAAGGACCAATGTTCGACGCTGATTCTTATTCAAAGAAGATAAGAGTTATTCATTTGTTTTGCAACAATCAATTTATAACCCTATGATCTTTGAATTAAAAGCTTCTGTCGATTATTTGTGCGTGTCAGCTAAAAGTGTCGAGCATTGGTGCCGTTACGTTACTAAGACTTTTTTATATATCAACTTTGATTTTTAAGGCACCTATGTCACACCTTTCCTACCTATCTGCTATTTAAAATCCGTATATAAAGAAACTCATGCCATAATATATATAGTATAATAAAGGTTAATGATGTACTTGTATCTTTACGTACTGTTACTGGCTGCATACTATAATTCATCACCATTTTCTCTAATTTCAGGCTTAAATCAGAACAGCCAGCATGAGTACGTGCTCCACCAGAGTTTGCAACAGGTGGAGATTGTACAATCACCCGCCACAACACCTATCAGCCTCCTCATCCAATCCCTCGTCAAACAACTATGTTCGCTCCTGGAAAAAGACACATCCAGAGCCAACCAACTGTACAACACAATATGCGAGAAACTTCACAGTATGAATCTGATAGATCACTCTTACGCTATGGGAGAATTTGAGGTTATGCGCAGTCAATATCAACGAGCACTCTACCAGTTAGTAACTGTTGCTAGTGGTACTGAAATCCCCATAACTATACCGGCTACCTGGCCTATAGTTAGACCGTCTTGCTTAGAATGGTCCCGGTATCATAGGGAGTTTGAGGAGCTGTACTTTATAGCTGGTGGTGGGTTTGGAAGTGTCTTCAAAGCCAGACATAGGTTGGATGGAGTAGAATATGCAGTCAAAAAAGTGTACATCAAGTCATCTGATGTGAACTCTATCATGTCCCACTTGGCAGAGGTCAAAACTATAGCAAGCTTGAACCATTCTAATATAGTGAACTATAAAGCTGCGTGGCTTGAACCTATGATAGAATCAACAGTGAAGAAAAAAAAGCACAAATTCCACATGGACACGGATAGTGACGAATTTTCAACACTTAACTCGAATATTCTCTCCACAAGCCCTAATTTTATACAATCTTTTAAAACTCACAACTCGAATGAACTGAACAAGCAGAAGAGTAAATCGGATTTTGTTATTTCTTTCAAAAATTCCAACAGTCAAGAGTTGTCTGATGACTCTATAGAGGATTTTGAAGAGTCAGAAAGTGAGGAAGACACAGATTCGCCGGAGGATAAAGCGGTTTGCAAACTATTTGACAGCAAAGAGTTCGAGAACTGCTCCAGAGTTAACTTGAAATGGGCAACACTGTACATCCAAATGGCATTTTGTACGCAAACACTAAAGCAATGGCTTGATGAACGCAACCACCTCATGGCAAGGTCCCGTAAAAGTTCTAGCGATTTGACTGTGCAGAGTGATGATTCATATGATATATCTCCTGACACTAAATACCCTGTAACCTGGACGCATATTGATGTTCTGATAGATATGTTTACGCAGCTGGTTAAAGGTTTAAACTATATACACTCTCGAGGTATAATCCATCACGATGTGAAGCCTAGTAACGTGTTCGTGGCGCAGAGTGAGGCAGGGATGTTGGTTCAGCTGGGTGACTTTGGGTTGGCGTGTCCGTTGCAGCAGTCCCATAGCGGGCTGGCAGTGGGCACACATTTGTACGCGGCGCCTGAGCAATTGGATGGACTATGCAATCCTAAGGTAAATACTTTTTTTCTGGTATTTATGGTTTCCATTCTTATAATTTGCGACCACATTATTGTTTAGGATAATGATTTAATGATTACCTTTCCAGCATCCATTCGTAAATTTAAGGTGTTTTTAACTTCAGAATTTTCATTTAAGAATATTTATCTTAGTAATAAAACTTTACTTAAAGAATTTTCGTTACGTTGACAAATATTTGACACTTTATTAATAATTTCTTTTTATATCAGAATAAATTTCAAGATCAATGTTAAACCTCGGGCTACGTTTATCTTGTTAAGAAAGGTTTATTTTAGCATATTCATTAATTAAATGTAAGTTAAGGTCACGCGGGTAATGTGCGTATCAGCTGCGGTGTGACGAATTAACGAATTACGTAAACGTTAATTACTTGTTTTGTTTCCTTGGTGGGGATTAAGACTATTGGTGGTGTCAACGAATCATCCGTAGTGCGAGTATGTGAGGTAATCATTACTGATTAGATTACATAGAGAAGATTCGAATTTAAGACCTATGAAATGAATAACCAACATGAAAGGCTATCTGATTTAGTGACTTATTTTCCCCCGTGCGTTTTTTTTGAAATTAGAAAATAAAAAAAGGGAATAATGTAAATTTTCCTAAATTATTATGTTGACACGTGGTTATGGGATACTAAATACTTACTTATACATTTTTGCTCAATAGCTTCAGCCGTTGCAGACAAAAATGGTCATAACGAACAGACTGACGTAATACTTAAAAATTTTGGAAAAGGTAGTGGTTCAAAACAAATTCCTATCAGGCAAAAATGTTGTTCAAGTCAAAATTTCAAATTGACCGACGCTGACGCATCTTATCGGTCTTATTGTTTTATGACGTTCTTACTTAACTTTAGGGCAGTTTTTGCCCACTGTGTCCAAAAAAACCTCGGAACACTGCATATTCAAAGTTCAAAAACCATATCAGTAGACTTATTTAATTTAAATGTGTTGTTATATCACTATTTATTTTTTCCATTCCAGAGTGACATGTACAGCCTCGGCATCATTCTGCTGGAGATGATCGAGCCGTTCAGCACCGACATGGAACGCGTGAAGACCATTTCAGACCTGCGCAAAGGGCAGATCCCCTCACACCTCACCGCTAACTACCCTAAAGTAGCCCACATCATCGGGAAACTCGTCCAGAGGCGGCCGGCGAGGAGATTAGACACCAGACAACTCTTGGAGGAACTTCAAAACCTCTCCGAAAACAAAGATGAGACTATTAAGACATTGAGGGAAGAATTAGCGGCGAAGGATGATGAAATCGCCAAGTTGAAAATAATGCTTGCAAATTTTAGTCACAAATCTTAGTGTGTGCGTTTGTTGCTCTGCGTTTTGATTTGATTTCAAAGACTTTCTTAGTGATTTTTACAATGTAATTATCGAATGTGTCATTAATTTTAAAAATCTAAATAAAGAAACGACTTAAGTTAATTATTGATTTTATTTACAAAAAACATTAACATGTTTATAAATTATTTTCTTAACCTAGTTTATATTTACAGTCTTATTGTATCCAGGGACGGCGTGTGTTCTGAAAGTTTCAAGCTGGAATTTGATCAAATTGGACTAATAAGTAATTTTAATAATACTTCGGGTACACACTTCGTTACAAAGCCGTAAGCTCACCGAAAAATCTGCAAAACCATGATATGCTTAGTTTTTATAAAAATGCGACCATAAAATTTATATTAGTATGGCATTTGACACCGAGCGTGAAGTGTCAACTGCCCTACAATATTTTAAACTTGTTAATTCATTAATAAGTTTCATAGACAACTGTGAGTTAACTTTATAAATCGTGTATGCAGACGTAAGCTTCACTGAAGCTAATTTTGGCGGGTAAAAACTTCGCAAACTTGTCTTAGCGCATGGTTTAAACAGGAGATTAGCTGTCCCTTTTTCGCAATATTGTAACCCCAGAGTGAAAAAGAGAAATTAGGTAGTTTGGAATTGCGTTTAGTTTTATGACAGGGACGCCATTACGCTAAGACAAGTTTGGCAGGAAAACGTGCAAGATGGCGGTTAGAGGATCGTGTCGACTGCGTGGATGACTCCGTTGGTCGCGGGGATGTTGTGCGTTATCACCTGCGCGTTGTTCACCTTTATGCGGCCTGGGGACAGAAAACGGTCGGTGAGGTCATGCATTTCGATTAAAATCACTGGTTATCCTACAGACTTGTGTTATCTAATGTACCAAAACTATAAGCTGGTTGGGTTCGAGACTAAGTCAGGTTACTGCTAGCATCGTAAGGTGTTATAGAAAACTAATTTACATAGTCCGTTTTTATTAATGCGTCTTGAACTTGAGACACCTTGTTAGGGTCAGCTAAATGGACCTAGGTAATCCTAGAGCTTATGAGACTGGGTTTATCTAAACTACAGGCGGTGGACAAGTTCAAACGTGTTTTGTATTGCCGGTCCATCGACCCGTCACAATATCGGGCCGAGTTCTAGCGGTAGCGACGATCTACTCTAAAAATCGTCAGCCGGGATGACGTCGCTAAGGCGCCGGAAATAGTAAATGTAGGTATGTGCCGCTACTTCGGCGCTGTCATCTCGTTATCATTATCGTGTCGTTGACGGCAGCGGTGGGCAAATGGCCTAACAAACTAACACACAAGTTTCGCATTTATAAATGTAGTAGTAACACTCACCGGCATTTTTCTGCAGCGTCACCGGAGTTTCGTCCTCCATGGTGTTCCGCAGCTGGTAGTACCTCATGCCGGCGCTGTAGAGCGTGCCGGGCAGCACGTGCCGCGCCACCAGCGCGCGCGCCGCCGCCTTGTCCGCGTAGCGCGCCAGCTCCGCCGGGGCCACGCGCGCGAACGCCGAGTCCGTCGGGGCGAATACTGTGTACGTCTTGCTCTCTGGAATTGAGGGTTGACGGGTTGAAATATTTCTGAATCTAACCGTAAACTTGGGAGTTCTAACCCAGGTACTTATCCCACTGCCTTAGAAAGGAGGGTAGGTACCTAGTTTTCTTTGTGGCCGAGGATTGTGAAGCGATGCCTAAATCGCGTAGCTGTCAGAAATAATCCATAAAAATTAGCTCTGGCCGATACGTTCCTCACCCCCTAAATGTAATCCGATTTCCACTATTTTTTAATATGTTGTAGATATTATGGAAAACTAGGTCTGTACGTGCGTCTGTGCGTGGTCTATGCTTTTGTTTTTTTTTTCATCCCAATAATTACGTAGTTTATCATAATATCTGTAACATACTCAAAATCGTAAACATTGGATTACGTTTAAGGGGATAAAAACGTTACCGCATTTTGTGTGGAAATTTTTTGCTTCACAGTCCTCTTAAGACCGCTTTACAGATTTGGTAATGCGAAATATTGATTCATTGTTATTTTATGTCAATTGTGTGATGATATGGGATCCTATCATTTCATAACCAACGTTTTACAAATGATTCATTTCACAAACATGTCATTTGACAACCCGCGTTTATTTCCGAAACTGTAAATAATTCAGGATTTATTTAAGGACCATTGTGTAGAACCCTATAGGTTAGGTCAGGTCAATGTTATAAAAATCCTGAAATATTTGTAGTTACAGAAAAAAAATCGGGTTGGCAAATGAATAGGTTGCGAAACGATGCATTTGTCGAAGATTTGTTGGCGAAAAGGCAGAGAACCGATGATATATTTAAACATTTAATCCTCAATAATTCTGATGCTGTAAGTCTACCTAAGCCGCGGGTCCAGGACCCTGTTCATTAAATTTTGTGTTAAATATATCAAGCAAAGAAGTTTCCACTCAATTTTAAGTGGTTGCATTCTCAAAACATGCTTTTTGTTTCACTTTATGAGTTGCGATCTACAACAACAAGAATACATTATCCTTCTAACACTTGAGAAACCCTTCGACTAGTGTGGATTTTGAACGGAGGTTCTCACAGAATAACAGCGTTGTGATTGCTCTAGACTCGCAATACAACCTGAGACCCTTTTCATCCACACACAGTGCTGGCTACTTTTACCTCAATATGAATTGTTTAGTAAATTTTTTTGATTTAGCTTTTTGCTGCGTGTGCTGAAAAATATATTTTTATTTTTATATTTCTAAACGTGGTGTGATCTACGTACAAATTTATCCTCAGCTTTTTAGGCCCCGTCGTTTTCCACCTGAATCCCTTATCTCCAATTAAGATGATATGAAGATGTTACTAACCTGAGAGGGTCTCCGCAAAGCCGCTAGCCTGCACAGCCTTGAGGAAGGTGGTGAACCGGCGGTCACGGTCGGCCTGCAGTGTTTGTACCAGGTCTCCCACCGGGAGAGGGAACATCACACGGTCCACGGCGTGCGCTATGCCCTGGAACAAGGAGGTTTTTATCATTAAGTTTATTTATGACTCAATTTAAATGGATTCTTTATAGCTAACAATATGTAACCTAAACATACAAAGGTTTCCTGCGCGTTTCGTTTCAAACACCGTAGTTAAGGCGAAATCAAAAACTATTAACTATACCAAATAAAAATGACATGCGTAGTTTTCTAAAAAGATGGAAAGTTTAAAACGACACATCGAATTCAAGTAGATCCCTATTACGTACTTAATTCCTTTTTAGTATTTAGCAATACTTTCCTGATAAGAAAGTTAATTTCCAATATGTGTTTTTGCTCAACAATTTTCTTGAGGCGTCAAGAAAAGTTGATGTTCACGTTCAGAATTTTATGGAGAATATTTTATGGTAATTTATCTTTTTTTACTTGCGTACCATGATTACCCAAAAATGCGTCCGTTATTACCCAGCCAATCTACACATAAACTAACGACATACCTGTGGTATATGTATATCCTTCTTCTCTTCGAGCACTCGAGCTCCATTTACAGTGGTCACGCGCACTTCGTTCCATTCGACGTCGTGCATATCATACTGGTTGACCCTCAACTGCGTACCAGCTAGAGAGACTCCCGTCATCTCATCCTGGAGGGAACCAATGTCGAACGCCCCTGGGATCACATGGTGAAGCAGCAACTGAAGATGTAAAGAAAACAAGCGAATCAAATATACTGCGGGTCCAAGTATTTAAGTCTTGTTAAATCAGTGACGTACGCTTGATGTTCTCGCTACACTCGTTGGTAAAGGATGTTTAAGTAATGAGGATGATTTATGCCACGGAAAACACGCAAGTTATAACCTGTATCTTCAGATATAACGTGTGCGCAACGACCATGCCTGCTTCCATGTGTCGTTTCATCTACATAATCAACATACTTACAACACGCATTTCATATGATTACATGAAGTTAAATGTGCCGAAAGTCACTAGGTAGGTGGTATAAATGAATATAGGTCTTTTTATGGATATACTTACGCCACTAAGTAGTCTGGGGTTATCACGGAACTTCTCCTCAGCCCTATCAGGTCCTCCAAGCTGCACTAACAAAGTTCTGAAGGCCTTGTCCGTGGGCGCAAATATCGTGTAAGGCCCTGTTTCATTCAAAATGGTATCCAATCCTGACTGCCGCAAATATTTAGCGGTGGCAAAAAGGCCGTTTTCTTTTAAAATGTCGACCAGACCAGGGTTTGCTTGCCTAGCGAATTGAAGATGTGAACTGCCTTCGTCCACGCTTGGCGGAATCGTGCTGGATCCGATCACGACCAAGTCTTCAGGGGTGCGTCGGTAGGAAGGCGTAGATGTAACGTAAGATGTCGTTGAACTCGGGAAACTATTTCTTGTTGATGGGTTAAAGCTGTTCCTTGACGTGTAGTCTGGTGTCGAAGATTTGGAAACATATCTTTCTGTGGTGGATGCAGCACGCGTAGAAGGCGTGTAGGTTTGTGGTTGAGAGTGTCTCGTCGTCTGAGCGCTGGAACTTCGGTAGGTTGAAGGCGTTGTGTGAATAATCGGGTTTGTGTGACCAGATGATCCATGATTAGATGTTGTGACGTAGCTAGAGTAGCTAGATGGGTGGTGAGATGACTCTGCTATGTAGTCATTGGCCTCGGTTGATGGACTGGCGGTGGTGGAGCTGAAAAGTCCGTTTGATATCTTGGTAGGTCCGGGAAGTTGAATTTCGCCTTTCTTTATTTTGTTTAAAATGTTTTCCACTTCAGGACCCTCTTCCGTCTGTTGGCCGTTAGCTTTAACACCCTTTACCTTGTACGAACCGTCGTCTTGCTCTTCCAAAAACACAAAAGTGACTTTCTTCTTATTTTGGATTGTGCTTGGTATTTTAGAAACTTCTTCTAGTTTGCCGTTGTCCGATTGTCGAATTAGTTCATAGTCGGCACCGGGAGGTAATACTCCCTTTGTAAAGTCATCGAAACTAATTCTGCTTTCTTTTTGCGGCTCAGGTGAAGACATAATTTGTATGTTTGATCCGTCAGCAGTAATCGCTCCTTTCGGAATCAAATTTGGGTTAGTCGTTCTAATTACTTCGAATTTCTGCCCGTTCAAAGATATCTCTCTGGACGTGAAGTTTTTCTCATTGAAGTCTTCTGGGTTTTCAGCTAAAGCAACCTTCAATTGTTTTAGAATGTCAGGCTTCTGCAGAAGCGCAACACTTTTAGCTCTTAAACTGTCGTCAAAGCCTTTAGTTTCGCTTTCTTCCAATAGGTTTTTGATTTCATTGTACAGTTTTTGTTTGTTTCTGTCTTGAGGAGGGCCCCTGATCTTAGCTGGGGGTTTAGCCCTGGATCTGTATTTTGGTGTAGGGGCTGGAGTGGTCGTGGTGGTGGTTGTGGTGGTGGTGGTGGTTGGGTGCTGCTTCTCGTACATCTCGACAGCTTTCCTAAATAAATCCGTCTCATGTGCGAGAATTGGTCTGCGCTTGTCCTGATTTCTGTTATAGAAATCGTCGTAGCGTTCCGTGGTGGAAAAGGTTGGTGTTGTCTTAGTTGCTTGTTTGCTTACGAATTCCTCGTGAAGTTTTTCTACTTTCTCCTGTTGCTTCTGCTGTTGTTTCTGAACAAACTCTTGATGTTTCTGAATGATGCGTTGCCTCTCTTGCAGTTCTTTCAGCTTCTCCAAATTTTCTTGTGATTGTTGCTCAAAATAGTTCTGAATTTGGGAAGATTGGCCGTTGGAGAAAATTGGAGCTTGACCTAATGACGATTGAAATGGGATCTGCCCATTGTTTAGGTTTAGATTTTGCGGTGCAAGATTAGGGGCCTGCTGGATCGTTATAGGACTCTGTTGAAACGAATGCTGGTTCTGCGTGGTGGGGAGAGTCGGCAGAAAAGCAGCTTGTGTCGGCCTCTGCTGTCCAATATTGACGGTATTACCCTGTAAGTTGTTATTAAACCCAGTGTTCTGCTGAACAGGTAATCCATTCTGGAACGTGGATAGTGTTGGCGCTTGGGACAGAACGTTGTTTTGGGGGATTTGTCCTAGGCTTTGCTGTTGGAAGTTGTTTTGTAGAGGAATGCTTGCCGCCTGATTGAAAAATCCATTGTTACCCAGAGGCAAGTTACCCGCGTTGTTAGGTATGCTCTGAGTGGCTAGGAGATTGTTGAATTGTGGAACGTAAGGTTGTTGGAACAGAGGTTGTTGGAACTGAAGCGGTGGTGCCGGACTGCTCAGTAGGCCTCCCTGTTGGAAGTTTTGTAAGGGGGAATTGAGTCCGAATCTTGTTTGGTGCTCATTGAAACCGGGATGGCTGACCGCAGCCTGCCTTCTCCTGTCGAAGTCATTTTCTATCTGTAAAGAGGAAATGAAAATCGTTAATTAAGTATTTCAATGGCGCATTTAATTATAAATAGAAACCTAGAATTGAATAACTTAAATCTTTCTGTGCTATTTGTTTTCATAAAAACGTTATGAATATTTAGTATCGGTATGATAACTAACCACAAAGAACAGCGCCTAACCGCGAGATCTTGTCGTTTCGTTAAAAAAGTGATATGAGCTCGGTTTAACATGCTCGCGTAGTTTTTTTAACATGGTTGATCATTTAATGATCCGGTGCGATTTAAATGCGATACTTGGTCAATTAACTTGATTTATATGTAGATGACACGGCACAATTTCTATTTCACATTATTGAATCGTGGGCCGTGGCGCGATGGTGACTAACTAAATTCAGAAAAAAAATATGTGATTTACTCCAACTTTGCACTGTTAATCTTTTTTCCTAAGTTAGGTAACTAAATTTGCAGTAGTAAAAGTAAAGTTGTTTAAAATTCAACTCTGACTTTAAATATAGATAGAAGTTCTAGTTGAACGACATACGAGTGTAGAATGTTAATCGCCAAAATTAAAACTCTTATGGTTCGATACACGGAATAGTAATTGATTTGTTTTGTCAACTTTCGATTTTTATTTCTACTCGTTAGACGAACAATCGATTTAATTTAAATTCCTCCTGAACCAATGGCCAGTAACAAGAATCATGATACCTACTTGTAATACTAAGTGTTTAAACTAAAGGGAAGTAGAGCTATTACAAGTTGCAATTGGCCAGCTCTACGATGTTTTCTCTAATAAGCGTAGACAAGATAAATTTAACTAAAAAAGGTATATTGTTTTCGACGTAGATTCAGATTCAGATTGTTTATTTGCAATAAATATGTTAAGTACATAGATCTTAAGTTATTTTATATTAGTTCGACATATTTGGCCGTCGGTGACGTGGTCAACGAATATCCCGCAGCAATGTCAATTGGAGTGACGGGTGAGCCGGCATGTTTTTTTTAAGGTGAGAAGGCACACGAGCACTCAGGCCACCTGATGGTAAGAGGAATCTGAGACCCATAAACATTTGAATTCTCAAGACTATAATCATAAGACCCCAAATGCGTTTACAACTCTGAGGACTAAGATGGAACGCCTTTATGCTAGTAATTTCACCGGTTGTCTTATCCCCACACGGAACACAACAATGCGAACACTGTTGCTTGGCGGTTGGTTAATAGATAAGATGTTGGTAGCGATCTGGACGGACCCTGCAAAGGGTCCTATCACCATTAAAATATTACAAAACTGACCAATACGCAAAGTAAGAATAAACCAGTTTTTTTTATTTTTATTATTTAATAAAGGAAAATTACCCTTAAATGCAAGGAGTTTTTGGGTCAGGAGACTATCTGGATGAGCCAGAGGTTCCGCAGAACCACCACAAAGGTTAAAGTTGAAGTTTTAACCTCTTTACCCGACTACCCAAGAAGATTGAAGTTTTTCAGGCGCATGCTTATATATACACGTAATTGTTTGATTTTGACGTATTGGCTGAACGGCTTGACGGAGATTAAAATGCGAGGTATCGTTATCCAACTAATAAATAAATAAGTTTGATGCCTTGGACATCTTATCATCCACTTGCAATCGTATGAAATTTGTATACGCCAAGCGTATCGCTGGAATAGTTAAGGGTTTGTTGATTTTATTCCCTCTATTTTCTTCATCGTACGTGTTATGTGACCTAAATACTAGAGCGACGTGGATACGCGCCTGCGCGTGACGCGCCGCGAGATGAAAGTGCATTCCGTGCGCCATCGCAGCTGCGAGATAGTTCTTAATGCAGCGTGACCCTGGCTGCTCCTTCGTGGATGCAGTTTATAAATGATAATTCTCACTTTGACCTAGTCCTATACTAAGCTCTAATCTCGTACTTACATACTCTAATATTGTTTTAGTAACTGTAAATTCAACCTTATAGAACTTATTATAAGGTGTCTTTTATGTATGGTAACCACAAGCGACAAACCTGGTGACTCGGGAGGTCAGTATACAACAGACAGATCTCAATGCTAGATAGCGGGCTCTATATAGATAAAAAATACCTTATTACTAAAACATCTAAGACTCTAGCGCAAATATTCGTGTTCATCACTCGCATCTCAAAATATTTATTCAGTAAACTAGCTACATGAGTGCTCTTTTACAAGTCGGTAACACCTATGGAGTGAATCTTATACTATCGCTTCGGACAAGACCGTCGATTCGGAGAAGAAGCGCCGCAAGAAACTTGAGCATAAACTCCAGCAAGTCTCCGATTGAAACACCTTTTCTAATAAGTGTTCAAGTTATACTATACGTATACTGCTCTTACAATTTTCTGTAGATTATAAAGCTTGTTTTTTGCTTTTCGATTGATATGTTTAGCGCAGTAGTTAAAATTTCGTGCTTATCTATCTTAAAAGGATTCAATTTTTTTTTATTAAATATCGTGTTTTTTTCTATGTTTTTTCGTGTTAAGACCCGTTTAATTATACCTATTATGACTTTTGTGTGTAAAGTGTGTATGAATCGAATAAGTGTTCCCTATGCGTTTGATTTTGAGTTTTTCTAGTAGGTAGGTATATTCTAATGAATAACAATCGACAATCACAATTAAAATTTAATCTTAGGTATATAATACCGTGATGGTCTGCGTTAGAGATTCCTCCAGTGATTTAGCTGTCAAGTTGCAAGAAGAAATTATTTAAGCATTAGGCTTAGTATATAACTAGAGAAATTGGTTATACAACACTGATAATGAACACGAATAGTGAATTCACGAATGGGCTGTCAACCTTTTAATACTTACCATCAATCACAAAAGGTTTTCGACGATGGGAATGAAGTAACTTCATTATGTAACGCTAATGTAGCGTTTTTATGGTTCCGTACCCAAAGGGTACCAAGGGAACCCCTATTACAAAGCTTTGGCTGTCCGTCACTGCTGATGTTCATAGCGGTAGTAAATAAGTATTGAACGCGAGTATTTTTATCCAAGTCATCACGGTTTTTAAAGGCTCCTTAGTTATGTAAAACAACAAATAAGGCTTGGTGTCATTTTTTTATGCATACATTGTCGCATAATTAGAAACACTTGCGTTTCACCCACACAATTGCGTAAAAATATGACTTTAAAATTGTTCAACCAATCAAAAAGTTCTTAACCAATTTCATTGTTAGTTACAGTTATAGGTGACTGACAAACCTAGGTTTAAAGTTATATACAATTTATATCTGTTGAAAAATAAGTGTTCATTCTACGATTACAAAACAAATCTTTGGCGTTCATATAAAGTAGTAAAATTTTGTATGGACGCTTCGGCTCGGCACTCAGTTTAATCCTTATAAAATAGAGGGTACATTTATAACAGAGGATCATTGTACATCAGTTTAGACCTTGGTTAATGACCCATAAACCATAGGTAATTAACAATAAACTATTTGATCGGTTGTCAAAATTAAAAGTGATATTTGTAGGCAATTGTATGGGAAAAAGTGCAAGTGCGTTTAATTATATGACCACCTATGTATTTAGGCAAATTGATTATTGATAATCATGATCATAACTTAATCTATACTAATATTATAAAGAGGAAAGATTTGTTTGTATGTATGTAACGAACAAACTCAAAAACTACTACTGGGCCTATTTCAAAAATTATTTCGGTTATGTTTTATTTTTCTACGCGGACGGAGTCGCGTGCAACGGCTAGTAATCAATAATCGAGCTCACTGCTTGAGGACTACCCGGTATTAATGTGTGTACCTTTACTTAAATCCATTAGTTTTGATTCCCGGCACTTTAATTACAAAGACAAATGGTCAACTCTCACTTTTGCTATCTTTCAATTTATCATCTCTAAAAAGAAAACGATTATTTATTATGATGTTTAATTTACTGATACAATACGCGGCATTGTCTTTGCATAATTAATGTTTCTCTAGTAAAACTAGAAAGGAACTGCCAATTCAAAATAGCTTGTCGAAGAGGTTTCTATCACTTCAAGTTCCTACAAAGCATATATAGATCTGAAATATTTACTTTTTAACCATAATAATAAAATGCTTGAATGCCTGAGGCCCGTTTCACGAAGCTACAAGTTACAAATTACAAGCGGAACTCTCTTTCAAGCAAATGGAGTTAGAAAGAGAGTTGTACGAGTAATTTGTAACTTGTAGCTTCGTAAAGCGGGACTCTGGATAAAAATATATTTATAATCCAAGCCAAGCAACAGTGTTCGCATTGTTGTGTTCCGGTGTGGGGATAAGACAACCGGTGAAATTACTAGCATAGAGGCATTCCATCTTAGTCCTCAGGGTTGGCAACGCATTTGAGGTCTTGGGAATTCAAATGTCTATGGGTCTCAGATTCCACTTACCATCAGGTGGCCTGAGTGCTCGTGTGCCTTCTCCTAACAAAAAAAATAATAATATATTATCACCCTCGTATTAAAGAATTCAGGATTGAGTGCATTATAACAACTGTGGGGGGAAACAACAAAAACCGATACTTTTTATCAATGGGTGAGCGAATCGATATTAACGTCACGGTTTGGTTATCTCATACAGCTGTCTTTAAATGTGACCATTTCATAAGATCATACGTGTAGTATTTATTTAAAAGTATTAAAAAACACTTGCCACGCCCTTATAGTTTTATATGCCCTAAGTATTTTTATTAATATTAAAAATGGAATATTGGGTTAAACAAATTGTCCTCTTAAACCACACAGTGTTTGTGAGGGGTCAGTCATAGGAGAGTCAAGTGGAAATTCTAAAGTAATTCTTGGACTAGCCGGTCATATTGTATCTATTCATGTTTTTTACTAATTCAATAAGCAGATACAATTATTGCAACCTCATCGCCTGCAGCATTGTTATGCACTTCTTGAGGTTCTGATTAAGTCTGTTTATGACAGTCATCCGTTCCGATTTTAAAATATAGGGCCATAGAGATGACGTGGAAGTCTTCAACCTTCACAGTACCTAAACCACGGATTTTAGGATTCGTGTTGTGTGAACGACCTAGTACATCAAAAGTAAATACTTTAGTTAGACGAAATAAGTTTTCATTGTCATTATCTTTTGCAAGTAGTTTTGTTACATCCATTTCGTCCAGTCAAGCGTGACATAACTCTTAATTATAAAATATAACTTCTAAAACACTATCTGTAAATAATATAATCCTATTGAGTAATGTCAGTTCCCATAAACAGTGCGATTGTAATCGTGTTGTATAATTTCTCATTGTTTTCGAGTCTAAAATAGTTTCTCTGTTTCACAAATTTCCGTAGAATTGTGTAAGAACTTAGGATATGGTCGGAAACTAGTTTGTAAGTACCTAGTTACTTTGTTTTGGTTGCCTAGAGAAAGGTGTTCATTGTTTTAAACACTAACTCATAACTGTAGTCTTAAATCATATTTAGTAGTGTTTTTAATGCTTGACAGGGTGTCCCCACATTCGAATTAACATTACACTGTAAGTTAACTACAGGTGAGCTAATTTTACTTTTAAGTTGTTTAACATGACGTGATGTTGGTGTAGCTGATAAGTTACCACTCGAGTGATCAGATTATTTTAAAACATAAGATCCTTGAAGACAATAAATTTTGTTTAAAAATCTAAAATAAATATAAGACCCTCTACAATAAATCGCCCGTGTGGTTGCCGGGTTAGAATAGTGCCACTCCATGTCTTCCCTTGGATGTTGTAAGAGGCGACTCAGGAAATAAGGGCTTGTAGTATTGTTAGGCGATGGGCTTGCAACCTGTCACTAATACACTAGTTAACTTCTTGGCCTGATTGTGCAAAATGTGGTTACAGAATTTTATTATCAACAAGTCTGTTTAGAGTTGTTGGTATTTCTGTAGCTCTGCCTACCCCACTCTGGGAATGAAGGCGTGATGTTATGTATGTATGTATGTACCCTCTACACTACAGCGAGACATCCAGTATAAAGAACTCGATAATTACTAAATTATCTAAAAATAATTAAGCGTCAGACTTCCTTCCTCTTTTTCAAAATTAACGGACACTCTGTATCAAAATTGATCACGCATTTACATACTATATCCATTAGTATAACAGTCGGTTATTCGTTAACATTCTTCATTATTAGGTACGCACGTGTCTTGCCAACGCGGGTTTCCACAAAATGACGAAAGCTCGCTTTCCACTCGATCCATGTTTATTAATGTTCCGTTTGCGAATTGTCTACTATATTATGGAAACGAACGTGTGAACAGTCCTTACGTAGATTTCTAGACTTTCTAGACTGCCTCTAGATAATGTTAAATCAGCCATACTTTATAATTGGTGTTTTAGCCTGAAAAACGTCTATATTTAAATCGTTAAAGCCGTTCCTGAGACTCAATGCTTACAGATGTACGAGTTATTCGAGTTAAGCTCACTTATAGGTAGATATAGTTAAGACTAAATTATAGAAAAGCAAAGAAATTATTTTTAGTGTTCAACTGTTGCGTTATACAGGATGTTTGAGAAATAGTGGTAGATAAATTATAACTACCAAAATCGATATTAAAAATGATGATAAAAACCAAGCAAATTAAAGAAAACAATTAAGACTGCATGTAATCAAAAACCATAAATTAATTATTTGATTTTAACACAACGCTTTTAATATTAACATAATGCATATAACATGATAAATAACGTAACATCCGTCTAATACATTCTCACGCTTTTATTCTCGTTTACATAACACTATAACTCACAATAAATCTAGTATCCACTAAGTCAATAACTAGTTATTAAAATCTCCTAAAACGGCTGTAGCGGCTAACGGGCGTGACGTCATGACGTCTCGCGCCATTATTGAATAATGGCGGTTTGGTCACATCCGGATTCGGGTCATTAAACTAGTGGGACCAAAAAGGCGGGCTACATGGCGATGTGTCTTAAGACAAGTTTTTATTGTTTCTTTTTATTAAGTTAAGATTTTGCATGTAGAGGAGTCGTAGAAAAATTAAAGTAGGTACGTTTTTAATTTGTTAAAAATGAGTTCTGTTTAAAATCCAGACCGAAATATTATGTTATCTTTAACGATCTTTTTATACTTAAACAACATAACATTAAATTATTTATTGATATACTTCCTACTCGTAGTGTATAAGTTTCACACTATAATAAACGTGTAGTCTACTATAAAGTGCATTGCCTACTCCATCGCTGCTGCATCGTGTGAAATAATGTAATTCTTTTGATACGATAGCAATGGGTATATAATTGCCTGTTAATTTAATACCTAACTTCAGTGTTTGATTGTTAGTTATAGCTTTTGCCAGAGACTTCGTCCGCAAAGATTTCAATATTGATATTTCCTCGGGAACCTGTAAATTTTGTAGCATTCAAAGTAACCTATGAGTTAAAACAGGGTACTTATAAAGTTATAAGCTATCTACATTCCAAATTTCCCATCCAGCCCTTTCAGTGTGAAGGATTAAAAAACTAACACGCACCCTAACTTTCGCTTATAGTGGGATAGTACACTTGAAATAAGGAATTAATATTAAGCTATAAAGTATGGAAAACGCTAGACCAGTTTTTGGGGTTCATCCAAAATCCATTTCAAGGATAGGTACTTCAAAAAATAATCAAAATCAGAAATATCGATAATTATTCCAGTTCAGTTCAGTTCCCATGTAGTTGCCGGGTTAGAATGGCCACTCTATATCTTCCCGTGGATGTCGTGCGAGGCGACTAAGGGAATAAAGGGCTTGTAGTACTGTTAGGCGATGAGCTTTCAACCTGTCACTAATACACTAGTAAACTTCTTGGCCTGGCTGTGCAAAATGTGGTAACAGAATTATAATAAGAAAGTCTTTTTAGAGTTGTTTGGTATTTCTGTAGCTCTGCCTACCCCACTCTGGGAATAAAGGCGTAATATTTATAAATGAATTGAATTGGGTGTTTTGCATTGACTATAACTTAGTAAATCAATAGCTGGGACAAATTACTATATTATGTACTACCGTAATCCGTGTGGTTGCCGGGTTAGAATAGTGCCACTGCCATGTCTTTCCGTGGATGTCGTAAGAGGTGACCAAGGGAATTACGGCTTGTAGTACTGTAAGGCGATGGGCTTGCAACCTGTCACTAATACACTGATAAACATCTTAGCCTGATTGTGCAAAATGTGATATAGAATTAACAACATTTTTTTGTCGAGCTATTAGTAATTCTGTAGTTCTGCCTACCCCACTCTGGGAATGAAGGCGTGACGTTATGTAGATGTACTACTTCTGAGACCGTACGAGCAAGCGGCATGTAAGCCCTCCTTCGAAACGAAACGGAAAGCGGGCCGGTATCGTGCGCAGACGCCGCGGGTGATGCGCGGGTGAAAGTGGACGGTTGAGAGGTGACGGGTGGCTGCGGTCAGCACCCATCGCCGATCTGTAGGCCTAGCCAAGCTACGGAAACACTGTTAAGCTCGTAAGGCCCAACGGCCTAAATTTAGGACATTGGTCAAAGTGACTTTAAGCTTTAGTTGACTTACACAAGGTTCTTTTTTGAACTAGTAAAATTTGACGTGGGCCTCACGAGGTTGTTTCTCATCTGTAGGCAAAATCACAACGCTGTGAACATTTCTAAGCTAACTAATCTATCACCAAGCAGCGTGCACATTGTTGTGTTCCAGTGGGGGATCAGGCAACCCAATTATTACCTCAGAGGCATTCCATCTTAGACCTCAGGGTTGGCACCGCATTTAGAGTTTTGGGATCGCAGTCTTAAGATTATAGTCTTGAAAATGCAAATGTCTATGGGTCACAGATCCCAGTTACTCTCAGGTGGCCTGTGTGTGTAATAGTCTTCTCTACACCATAAAATAGAGGTGATGTTTGTTGGTTGTGGTCTCATGAGATGTTCAAAATCATTTTGATGGCAAACCAAAGTTATATGTCATAATTCAAGAGCGCTAATAATGTAATAAATAAATTATAAATATCAGGGGACAATCTCACACCAATTGACCGAGTCCCAAAATAAGTTCTAGGCTCGTACAGTCAAGGACTTTAATTGTTATGCCACTATGGAACCCTGTCATAATGACAGCGTTAATCATTAATTTTAGATTTCTTTCATGTGGTTTGACGATTTCATTATGACAGGGTTCCATAGTGGCATAAGAATTAAAGTCCTTGACTGTACTAAGCAGGTAATTCCTTATTCGTTGTCTCTCTCAAGCGGTCGCCTGGATCTACGGAAGACCAATGTCGTAACGCTCACAAACCGACTTCATGCTGAGTGAGTGACATCCATTTTTCATGCAATTGTAGCAAATTTTCATGTATTGTTATATGTATTACTGTTTTATTTTTTACTTCATATTATTAATTAATAGACGACGCCCGCATCTTTGTACGCGTGGAATTAGTTTCCCACTCATCCCCCTATTTTAACTCCTTAGGGGATGAATTTCCAAAAATCCTCTCTAAATGCACCCCTAAGGAACCTAAATGCTAAATTTGAAATCCTTAGACACAGCAGTTTGGAATGTGCGTTGATATTATATCAGTCAGTCAGTCAGTTCCTTATTTTATATATCTTTAGATATTGTCATAATCCCTATAACTAGTTTGTTTAAAATATTAGGTAAATTAGACTTTCTTGAATTGTCTGAGCACGACGTAACACGACGGCGGCAGTTGCAACGATAATTAGCGAAGTAATTGACTGAAAGAATCTGTGCAGTATAGTTCAGGAAACATGAATTGGCCGTCTATAATGTTCACAAATATCTTTTTATTAACATCAAACAATAATTAATCGTAAAACTGCCCTCGTTCTTCAAACAGCACAGCGTGTTGAAAGGTTTTGATACTTGAGTCACATTGTGGTTTATTAATTAATGTTACCGCCGAACAAAAGATCGCAAAACAAACGGTCAAATCATATTTACTGAACTATACCTTTCCAACTGACCGATTAGAATACATCGAATGTGGTACGTTGCCTTCCGTTTAGGTTTAATGTTGCTCTCTAAGCAGAGCATGCTAAGACATATCGTTTGCAAAATGAAGTAATCGTTACATATAAAACGCGCAGCCAAAATCGCTGCACTAGAAAGGATGAGCAAAAATACATGGTGGTACCCGCCCCAATGGACATAATAGTAGTTTATGTGGCTGGTGCATAATAAGATCACACGAGTGTTTTAATGCCTAATTATGTATAGCCACATACATAACTTTATCTACATGCATATCATAAGTTTTCTATAATTATGTTCAAATATGGCCTGTATTTTTATTAAGTAATAAAAATCAATCTTTATTTATAATAATTATTATTTACTCCACTTTGTATGGTGCAATGAGAAAAATGCACTTTCTCCGCAGTACAGTACAGTAGCAGAGCTTTCATTTAAATTTGCAGAACTGCTATAGTAAACAGTCGTTGCGGCATCTCATTTCAGTAGGCGGTGTCTCACACATTTCCACACTCGTATCACTGTCGTCATTACTCATTTTCACCAAATATTAGATAGCAAAATGCATTAGCAAATTTGTTAAGCGTTATTTTCTTGTTATTTCACGTTCTAAGAAAAAAAAGTTCGAATAGTTGACTTTTTTAAATTCATAGACAATCTAGACTTGAGTCGATTTCGATTCCCAAATCGATTGTCATATTCGAAATAAAAAAAAATGTATAGAACAAGAATGTTTCAATCGAATTATCGTTTAACCAAATAGGATTTATTCGTTTTAAGAAGATGTTCGAAATTTGAATGTAATTATAGTGTGGGTTACCGGCACTTTAAAGTGAACATTAAGATGCAACCAAAGATGCTGGGTTCTTAATATAGGCCATTTGCTTATCGTTTCTGAACATATTGTAGGGAAGTTATGATATGGATGTAGATAAACATAACTTTTATATCAATGGAAAGGTATTTTTATGTAGAGCAAAGATAGCCAGAGCGCATATCTTAATTTGCTGTTCCTATTTGTATGACCTCTTCAACGACACCACCATCATTGCTATTAAGCGGGTACCAAAATGCCCACTATCCTTTAGAGGGAATATACTCGTATTCCTTGGGTCCCCTAGGCGTGCACTAAATAGGGAGAGTTGTTGCTATTACCAAGCAGTAGTGTTCGCATTGTTGTTCCGGTGTGGGGATAAGACAACCGGTGAAATAACTAGCATAGAGGCATTCAACCTTAGCCATCAGGGTTGTCAGGGTCTTGAGATTATCTAGTCTATGGGTCTCGGATTCTACTTAGCATCAGGTGGCCTGAGCGAGCGCTCTTTTTTTATGTTAAGGAGAAGGCACACGAGCACTCACGCCACCTGATGGTAAGTGGAATCTGAGACCCATAGACATTTGAATTCTCAAGACTATAATCCTAAGACCTCAAATGCGTTGCCAGCCCTGAGGACTAAGATGGAATGCCTCTATGCTAGTAATTTCACCGGTTGTCTTATCCCCACACCGGAACAAAACAATGCGAACACTGCTGCTTGGCGGGTGGTATGGATCAGATGCTGTGTGTGCTTACTAGCAAAAAACTACGAGTGTGAAATCGCAGCAGTCTTCTAGTTTTGCTTTAAAGCAATCATAAAACTCTTGGTACTGGAACACAATCACACTCCCTTCATCTACTCGTAGATAGGCCTATTGTAAAATCTAGCACTTGCGACACCCGGACATCGATGTGGTAAGATTTCATCTGATTCCTCTGCCGCAGGCTGCGGTGTTGCGTCCTCTCGGTTACCCATTCCAGTAATATGCGGTTAGTTATGTAAACTGTTTCTTCATGGTAGGAATTTAACTAACGGCGCCATAAAGATAATTTCGGTGGACAATACGTGCGTCCGCGACTCGGTTTAAGAGGTTTTGTTTGGGTTTGTTACAACTGCTGATTAAGTAAATGAGTTAAGGAAGATGTTTATAACGTTAGTTGAGTATATACCGGGTGTTGTCTGTAATAGGAGCAATTAATTTAGGGATCGTTTCCACACCACAAACGTAACAACATTTATTCTACAATTTTTGAAAATAACTTGTTGTTTATTAAATATTAATGAATTTAGATTTTCCAATCCAGCAATGTATTGCGAAAACTACGAAGTTTGTAGGCTGACAGTAGATGTCAACTAGACTATTGGATGGAGTACATTGAAAATGATATTTAGTTTGTTCGAAAAAATCCCAAATAATAAATTACATATTTTGTAAAAGTTGTAGAACAAATGTTGCTACGTTTATACAGTAGAAACGATCCCTCAATTTATTGCTCCTATTACAGGCAACGTATAGACATCGATGAATGGGCTAGATGACTACGATTTTAGTGGTGGTAGGACCAAGGTCCGTCTGAATCGCTACCACCATCTTATCCGTTATACTACAGCCAAGCAGCAGTGTTCTTAGTCTTCGACTCGGTGGCGTCAGCTTTGTCTTCTAAACTTTTGGTAATTATGTTCTCGCTGCTTAGGTGAAATTTTTTATGTACAACACTTGACCAAAGTTATTTAAATCTTTGTGTCTTTGATTCTTTCACTTACTCGGGATTCAAAATCAACACTCGCAGCCAAACCAACTTTATTTACTCTCTTGATGCACAAATAGCTATTCATTAAGTCATATAATGGGGCCATTTTTGAAAATGGGTAATTTAGACCCAACAAAATATCAAATAAACTCTATCTATTCTAATTAGAAGATTTGGTTGGTCTGTATTTTTTGCATATACAGTTTTTAAATGGACCCAAGGCAATACTAAGCAATTATCCCACTTAAATTAAACTTGAAGTCAATAGCTTCGGTTGCTAACTTTAAAAAAAGAAAACACTCAACGCTCCGTGTTAATTTTCTGCATGGCTTAATTTATTAGATGCTCCGATTGGCTATTTAATAATGATCTTAGACAGTATACATGCAGATAACTATGCTTAAATAAGCCGCTTACGTGGTATCAAATAAATACAGAGGTTTTGAAGTTTTTTTTTCTGAATATTTTTTTTAAAACTACAAGCGCAAGCAACATGTATTCGGGTCTATATCAACATATTGCAGGGTCTCCTGGAACAGGTATAATTCTTGAAAAGACCTGGCAAAGATGTCATATTATGTACCTCAGCAGGGGCTCCCCATGAATCACCGACATCGAATGTGGCGTTTCACCGAATTTTATTTCATCGACAGCTAATTTCTGCTAAAACTTGATTGTTTTTACCTTATTATATCTACCCATAGATTACGTAGGTTAGGTTAAACCTGTGACCACCAAAAAATTATAACTTCTGCACGTGGAAAGCCTGTCGATGAAATGAAAATTTGTCGAAGTAAAACATTCTAAGAAATGAGTGTTGGTGATTCAACCGTGAACCATCTCAGCAAAAACTAATAAAGATCTATGTACATTTTTTGTACCTATCCGAGCCTCTTACATTTTTAATATATATACTGTATATGTTTAAATGTGTTCGCGGATAAATTATGCATAACGCATTTAATGAACTAAATGCAGCAGTCTTGTATTATTTATTATGCATGGGCAAGATGACAAAATAGAAAGAAAAAGTACTTAGGTCGAGAAACAATACCCAGATGTCTAGACATTTAGCAACGTTTTCACGTAACGGTATGTAGAATAAATATTCCATTATACAATCGTTAAAATATTAACCCTCATCCACCATAAAACTATGTCACAGTAGCGTTATAGTTATAGAAAAATCAAGATGTGACCAAGAAAATGTCATTGTGACACTGTTCTAGTTAAAGTTCGGCAATTGTCTGTCTTAAAATTTTAATGTTAAACCTTAAATGATATGGTCGAATGACGAATTGGATGATGTGATATGACAGCCAAATTATTAGTGTCGGTCCAATTGTTTCGGAAATAGAGTGGAACCATAGACTATTTTCGACGCATTTCACCACGTTTATATTATTTATGTGTCTTGACTATGTGTTTGGTTCAATTTTTGCAATCGATTTTTTACATACTGCCCCATGAGCTAAAACTCCTAACATGTTTTTAGAACTGTGGGTCTAACACGCTGCCACGGGACAAGATTTTGACATAGGCTCGGGACTTTAATTCGTCTTTTCCATATTCCAACGTAAGAATAAAATTTTAAGGTTTAAAATAAAAGTATTTTGTATGACTTCAGTCCTTTTATTACTAAGCAACTTAAACCCCGGGTGGCTGTCATTTTAATAATTTCATAATAATATTTGACACTAGCCTGGTTAGAATAGTGCCGCTCCATGTCCTCCCGTGGATGTCATAAGAGGTGACTAAGGGAATAAGGGCTTGTAGTATTGTTAGACGATGGGCTTGCAACCTGTCACTAATACACTAGTAAACTTCTTGGCCTGATTGTGCAAAATGTGGTTACAGAATTATCAACAAGTCTTTTTAGAGTTGTTGGTATTTCTGTAGCTCTGCCTATCCCACTCTGGAAATGAAGGCGTGATGTTATGTATGTATGTATGTAGTTCCCATTTGATGTCATTTGACACTAGTTCCCGTGGCTGCATGTTAGGCTCACTGGATGGCTGCAATAAAACATAAAAATGATAGCAAAAATGACATACCAGTGTTTTTGTTAAAAATAAGTGAAGGATGGTGGCCATTGTAAAAAGATGTCACGCCAGCCTTTCCACTCTCTACACATTGCTCATTGTGTTCCGTGAAGTTCAAGGCAGTTTAACGCTTAGGGCGCTCGTGAAACACTTAGGTTCATACACACACACGTATTTTTTTATAACAAGTATATGGCACATGAGCACTCAGGCCTCCATGGTAAGTGAAATCTGAGACACATAAACATTTGAAATTTCAAGCCTACAATCCTATGCTGTCAAATGCGTTGGCAACCCTGAGGACTACGATGGAATGCCTCTATGTTAGTAATTTCACCGGTGTTGTCTTATCCCCACACAGGAACATAATAATTCGAATACTGTTGCTGTTGCGTTGCGGTAGGTTGATTTCTATATTTTTATAGGATGTTGTACGGTGATCCTGATCTTAAACGTTACATCATATGTATCATCATCATCATCACACCTTCATTTCCAGAGTGGGGTAGGCAGAGCTACAGAAATAACAACTCTAAAAATAAATAGGTTGATAATTCTGTAGCCACATTTAGCACAAGTGCAATACATTAATTTAAGTTAATTTGTAAGTTCAGGATAGGCTAGACTAGTGACTGGCAAAAAAAACTACTACCACTATGACTATAACTACTACTACTACTATGAGTTTTATATTTTGATAATTGTTCTGATCGTTCCAGAAAAATCTTACTTCTTACTAAAAGCATTATAAAATAAGTGAAAGTTTGTATGTTCAGTTCCTTTTTAGATGTTTGTTTTCAATTTCGCATGAACAACTGAAAAGATTTGGATACAATTTGGCATCTGGTCACTCCATATTATGGAATAGAACACAAAATATTGATTTTACTTGTCACGCTCTAAGTTGACTCCTAATTAGCCATGTGTTAAAGCATGTGTGTGGCTAAAGTGCTGGTGGACTAAAGTGATGCATTTGATTTCTAAGGACTAAAGTGACACTTTACTCCCTAGGCACTTAAGTTATTTTCTTTTTAATTTCCTTATAAGTAAAACCAAAATCAGACTCGTACATGTTGCCATTTGATGATGTTGCCCTTGTCGTTGGAGTGCGCGGTGGTTGTAATGTTTTACGTGTCTATGTGAATATTATTATGATTTAATTTATTGACGACACTCTAGCGTAGTTCGTAGTGAAGCTAGGGGTCCTGCCTTCGAAGCTAGGGGTCCTGGGTTCAAATCCCGGTAAGACCGGATATTTGTGTGATGAGCACAAGTATTTACTTTGTCTTGGATGTTTTCTTTGTATTTAAGTATATATACTATATATTTCTCTATATAAGTAAGTTTATCGTTGCCTAGTACCTACCCATAGTACAAGCCTAGAGCTTAGTTTGGGACTAGGTCAATTTGTCTGACATTGTCCTATAATATTTATCATTTATCATTTTTCTCGCAATCGAAGTGAAAAGTAGAGACTCGAGACTAAAACGCCATAATAATACTCTAACTTCATCCACCCTCACTTTGCTCGGGTGGATAACGAGATATTAAATCTAATCTCTTATCATGATGTCTTTATTTAATCCCTTGTTGTTCAATCTACTATTTCACCAAAATGTTTTTTAGTTCCTTTTGCGAATATTACGTGTTTCGACGAGAAGTTGCAACAAAATCTAATATCACCAGTTTCAAATGATTTCAAATCTCATTAGGTAACAGTCAGTGACTTAAAAGTGAATCACCAAGTCAACATAGTCTGTATTGTGATATTGTGACACCTCACGGAACTCGCGATAAAAACTCACGAGAGTGAATGTGCAGGAAAGTAATCCAAGAAGGTTGCATGATATGTGAGCTTCTCGCGAAGGGAAAGGGAAACGCGATGTCGATCGCGATGGCTGAAGTGAATGCACTCGATGGTAATACGTAATTGCGCAATAAAAAATGTCATACATACGTCCATCAACTTATATATTTCACCAAGTCTAAAGCCAATACAGTTTGAATAACTATGTAAGCAATGAGAGTATTGTATATTGTTTTAAAACTCAGATTCATCTTTCTGAAGACTTACCTAATCGCGTAAAATTACATACATACTTACAGACATAACATTACGCCTTAATTCCCAGAATGGGGTAGGCAGAGCTACAGAAATACCAACAACTCTAAAAATACTCTAAGATACCAGTGTATTAGTGACAGGTTGCAAGCCCATCGCCTAACAGTACTACAAGCCTTTATTCCCTTAGTCACCTTTCTGAAGGTGAAGGTCAAGTGAACCCTTATACTTTGACTTAACCTCGCATAGACAATCGTTTTTTATTTTATTTACCTACATATGGTTTGGTTTTGTTTTGAGAAACGTTCGTTGGCTCAGACACGTGAAAATTCCTGCAGAGATAGATACCTACAGAATAAAGGTTTTCATTTTCATTTTCATCACCTCGATGTTACGATCGTATGACATGATATTCTGTTAAGTAAAAAAAAATGTTACTTACTCTAGATAATTAAAAATATAGTAGAGTATGTTCCCTTTTACGAGTTGGACTATATCTTATATCACATCTATTGTATCTTTAATACTCAGTGTGAAGCCAAAAAAAGGGGTGGTGTCTAAAAGTTAATGTATGTAAACATATGTTATGTATGTGATTAAAAATAGGATCTCGTTAACTAGCTATTGAATCAATTTTAATAAATGAACTTAGGTTTATCATTCGTCAAAAACAGATGTAATTTTGCTACATGATTAGTAGATATAATAATTATAAGGGCGCGTCATACTAAATACATTACATCTTGCAGAAAAGCTTTGGTGTCTTCATTTAAATTATTCAAGATTAAGTTACGTCTGTAATTGCTGTTGCAAAACCAACAGTGCAACTTTCAATTAATCTAACATCAGAGGTCAGTGAACGCAAAATTTGCGGTCGTGTTGATCCCCCGAAGTTTATAAGGCAAATCTGACTTGACGTGTTTGTTTGTTTGTGATACTATTTTTGATTCATTCCAATTTTCGAAATTAACAAGATGCGAACGTTAGCGTTATTCGAAAACTTATATCGTTTTTCAAAATACGACCACCACGTTAGCGTCATGCGTCTTTTTTAGGAGCCTAGGAGTTGCTTTCTTCGTAAATTTATGTTATCCTAGTGTAGTAAACATTAAAAACTTTGTTCGCTTATTATGATCTTCCCACTCATTTATGTTATGTGTATCAATGAACAATGAAAGGTGTTTGTTTTCCTTAAGAAAATAGAACCTTAATTAGTAACTTATATGCATTTGCAATCACCTCCTGAAAACTGGTTTTACCGTCCTGTGTCTGCTTGGATTTTGTGCGCACGTTTTTCTGTGTTTCTCCACTTTATACAGTTAAACCATGCGTTCGTTCATAGTTATTATGCGGCCTTTAGGCTTTAGTATCAACAACTTTGGCAAAGCGACAAGGTCGAACAAACAACAAATATTTCAAAATCACTGACAGTTCAAGTAAGGCTTGGTGGTGACTTCGCCGACGAAGTAATTAAGCGAATGATAGCAGACAGTTGTCACGTTAATAGTTTTCCTGATTCTTGCTATAACTCTTTTGAAATACCAGTTTTATTGCCCCTAGTATAGTTTATATTGCCGCACATTACATTTAATATTCGAGTCAAGTACAAAAGTCATAATTAAAATTCTTAAACACGAGAAAACATATCATTTAAAACATTTAAATTACACAAGCAGCTATTATAGACCTCATAAACATTTCCCTCTTATTAAGTCACGATATTATGCAAATTAAACATTTAAATGGCTGTCTATCCCTCAATAAACATGTGCAGGTACGTCGCTAGTTTCAGTGTTCTTGGAAAGTGGCTACGTATTGGACTTTCTTTTATGTCAAAATTAATAGTAATTAAATGATTACGTGACATGAACTTTCGCTTTTAAGCTACTTGGCTTTATCTTTGGTGTATTAAACTTGTTATCGGACACACAATGGTTAGATAGATTAGTTAGTAGATAAAACCGCTTATTGTTAAAGTCAAAATAGCTAAAGTGTGCTAAAGCTTTGTCCTTATCTTTCAATGGGACATTTGAATTTGACAGAGAGTGATGAAGAATACTTCAACTAAAGGAGGTTTGTTGTGAGTTTATGAATAAGGGGGAAAGGTTCTGTTTGTAACTTGTAAATCTGAGGTCTTCACGAAGCTACAAGTTACAAATTACAAGCGGAAGTCTCTTTCCAGGGTCTGGCAGACAAAAGCTGTCCCAGAGAAACAGCGGCCATTTCAAAAAACCTGCAGCTGTTTACACTGACTGTACACTGAATAAACGGAGTTGATACTGTTTGATTTCCTGATCTTTTCACATCGGTGTTGGAGTGTCAACTTCGTTTATTCAGTGTACAATCAGTGTTAAAAGCTGCAGGTTTCTTAAAATTGCCGCTCTTTCTCTGGGACAGCTTTCGTTTGCCAGACTTTAACTCCTTTTGCTAGAAAGAGAGTTCCACTTGTAATTTGTAACTTGTGGCCACTGCCGTCAGTGATGGAGTCAGTGGTAGCGTAAGCTGCCTTGACTGCAGTCATGGGAATTCGAACTCGAAGAGAGCAAATTTTGTGTGATAAGCATACAATTCGTAAAAAAACAAGTTTTATCGAAACACCTTTCAACAAAAGTTTATGCAGAATATTTGTTCGATAGTCATAAGTCTAACCTAACCTAAGTACTTAAATAATCTTTAAGATATCCTGAAAACATCACGATTTCAGCAGAAAATAACGTTTGATGAAATGAAATTCGATGAAATGAATTTCGGTAAAATTAAAGGTTTCCCTTTTATAATGTATATATATCTGGTTGATTGGCTAAGTTATTGCCAGTGGTGGCAGTGGTAGCGCTAGCGGAGGTGCGGGTTTGAATTCGACAACAGGCAAATTTTGTTCATCATTTTTGAAACTTTGAAACTTCTGAAGGTTGTGTACCAGAAGTTGTGGTAATCTTTGGGAAGTCCTGTCTTGGATTAATATCCTTTGCAAGTTTCGGCTAAAGTTTAGTTAGATATGCGATCATTTGAATATGAAAGCTTGCCTAACTCCACTTTTAATATAAAACAAGCGATAAACAGTGAAGAATGTTGACCAAAAAAAATGACAATCTTGACTAATTATCTAACTGCCCAGAGACGTCAATTAATTTTGAAGTGTAATTAAAGTTGCTGCTGTCACTTTCTTTGCCATCAGAATATACTAAGACAACAAGCATTCTATTTTATTGACATTTCTGAATGCGGCCGTAAGTGCCTTTTCATAATGAACATTAAATCAAAAATGAAATGACAATTAGTATTTAGTGACAGTACAAACATTTCCGCCATTTTAATTTAATTCCCGACTAAGATCTGAATGCATGCCACGATTGATGTTCTTAAAAACTGCAAGAGGACATTCCTCTTACTTATCTTAATTATTATACCTATTGGGGAACGGAAGTTGACTTCGAAGAGATGTTCCTACATATCTAGTTTTAACCGTACCGAACTTGGCTCCCTTTTGCACATTTTTGTATTGATGCTCTAATTATTAATATTTAACATTAACTTTGAACGGGTCTCTAAGAAAACATCAAAATAATGAAAACAAAATGTTTATCATTTTTGTATGTGGGTTTAAAATTCACGACTTTTTAAATTTTTGCTTATTTGAGGGTAAAAATAGTAAAATGATTTAACTACACAGAGTCGAATATAATTATTATCACAAATCATAACGTTTAGTAGTTTTTAAATAAAGGAAAGTAACACATTAATGTTTTTAATAATTAAGTCTAAGATACTGACCCTAGGTCCGGTGATGGCGCAAACTGTATGCGCCAGCAGTAAAAATAACCATAATATGCCTCTCATGATGCACTCAACCAGTCATCACACAACACTCAAATCCAATGCACTGTCACTACACTTTCCGAAATTCAACTACGAATTACAAAAAGTCAAAGCAGTCTCCGTAAACGCGCTATTAAAAAATCAAAATGTCAAAATTAGCGGGAAATTTCATAGACAATTTGTTTTTTTACGCGTGGCGTGGCGGTGGCTGCACGCGGCAAAAGTCACTCGGGCTGTGACGAGAATGGAGAGTGCGTCTTGGTTTTACCACCCCTACTCCTCAGTCCCCTACTCGTGGTTTCGAAAGGATTCTCAAGATGAGAATACATTCATCCGTAATTGTGGGATGTTAATTGAATATTGCATAAAAACCTGTACAAGGAATTTTCCGTTTTTGGGTCAATTGTTTCGGAAAAGAAAGTAAAGCGGTTAGGTGAGGTCACTGGAACGAAACATTGATAATACTACCAGATTATTAGGGTTTGATATCCACGAGTACTAAGTAATAGATGGGGGTCTGCGCGATGGAATACTTTATTTATCTATTTTTGTTGAAAAAATATGCGCACAAAATTGTTTTAGATTCGGTCTTTTCATATCGATTAAAATGTCAGCTAGACAATAGTAAGATTCATTGACTGCAAAAAATTACCATATCATTACTGCAAAAAATTACCATATGATTAATTTGTGATAATGTATGATAACATTGATAACGAACTGGTGAGTTAGTACGTAACTAAAGAACAGTGTTCACCTGCTGTAATAGTAAGATCATTTAAATACCTGCCTAATGCACTTAATTTAAAAAAAACATAAGTTTTTAAGAAACATAAAACATCTATGTGATATTTCTGTTATGCATGAATTGAATGTTTAAATCATTCAATAATACGGATCACTTACGAAATAAGTCCACGCGAATGGCATGTTGGAATTTCTTATTTTATGAAATTAATAAAAATTAAGATACAGTATTATTAAGTGTGATTTTATTAACATTAACACACTTAAATTAGCTTCACTTGTAACTAAGTAACTAACCATGTAAACAAATCTTGGAAATTAATTTTAACAAACTTTTAGTGGACTAATTTTGCATGCTTATAGAAGCGATTTTGATAACAATATAATAATATAATGGAACTGTGGAGGTGGTGGGAGGGTTAACAAATTAAACTTTAAAATATGATAATGCAATTTACTGGATCATCATTGTGGAACATAATTATTTATCAAGACATTACAAGGTTCCGTTACATAATCCTGATAGGTTCTGCCTAGTTCTGTCCATGGGCGTTTTCCAAAAAAAGTTTCAAATTAAATAAGCACAACAGATTAAAATCTCACCTGTTAGTAATATGGTTGAACTTGCTACAGAAGTTATGTCTGAGATGCCACTTTTTCTCTTATAGAAGTAATAGTTAATTAATTTTCGTGACGTAATGGAAAAATTACCTTTGTTAATTTTTGTCCTTAACTATAGGTATTTTTTTGGAAAACGCCCCAATGACAGCTACCCTTTATTTTTAGGAGTGTTCCTATTTTAAATATAGGGGCATAGAGGTGACGTGGAGATCTTCAACCTTCACAGTACCGAGGACTATCGAGCTGAAAATTCAGGGTACAGGAACTCTTTTACGGCTAATTGTACATCTATTGAGTTCGGTTTTGTTACAAAAATAACAAATAGTATGTATATACAGGGTGTTTCTGACCATGGGACTTTAAATGTAGGTATCGATTCTACTCCTTAAATGCTACATCTTTTGTTCTACGACTTAGAAAATAACTTAATTTACAGTAAGTTATACATGATCAAACTTTCAAACTAGTAAAACCAGTGAACTAATTTATTTTGTATGAAAAAGAAAAAATAAAAACCGGGCAAGAGCATGTCGGACCATGCTTACACTAAACATGGTCCGACATGCTCTTGCCCGGGTTCCGAAGCCGTTAAGTACTACAAACATAAAAATCAACAAATAATAACTGATTTTCCATTTAAAGTCAATTGGTGCCGTCTTAGATGATTTTAGTAGGAATTACTTTAATCGCCTTTACCTCAAGAACCAATGATGTCTACTTAGTCGTGATATTTTTCCTTTAAAATTCGTTATATGCTCTTTTATTTTGTTTTCAGATTTTTAGTATTTGTAGTTTTGGCTGTAGGGGGTGGGGGGACATTTGAGGTTTTTTTTACATTTTATTGTACCACTTTGTTGGCGTGACTAATATGCATATTCATGCCAAATTACAGCTTTCTAGTACTAAGAGTCTCTGCGCTAGGCTGTGGACAGACGGACGGACGGACGGACATGGCGAAACTATAAGGGTTTGACTACGGAACCCTAAAAATTACCTCATTTTTTAAAGTTGTATAACAAAAGCAATTCCATTTGAGAAGTAGAGTCGATCCTTACATTTAAAGCCCCATGGTCAGAGACACCTGGTATATTCGAGAAGCAGAAGTAAACTGCTCTAATGAAATACGTACATACATAAATCACGCCTGTTTCCCAGAGGGGTAGGCAGAGACCACTTCTTTCCACCTGCCACGATCTCAGGATCGTAGAAGGTGGAAAGAAGTGGTCTCTGACAAAGCTCTTACTAATGGTCAGAGACACCTGGTATATTCGAGAAGCAGAAGTAAACCGCTCTAATGAAATGCATACATCGATAATTAGATATACTAATATATCGTCACTTACTTTTAAACTTAAACAAGATAAGAAATAGGTTTAAAATCGTACATCACGAAATTTGAGATACGAGGTTTTTCAAAGTAGTAAACTTATAACAGAGCTAAGCTACCCATTTAGAGTCGTCTCGCTGATTTAGCCATAACTTCTTTAACCTTTCCTTCAATGACCCGACAGAATCATCCGAATCATTTTCATGTTCCAACATCAATTTTGAGAGCACCCTGTATTCACTACTAAATCTCGGGTTTACATGGAAATTAAGTAAGTAATATTAGTCTTTAGCAGTATTTCAGTGAACTAGGGTAAGTGTACCAGTGAATGAACGAATAAGGACTAGGATGACTTTGGCCTTACTTTTAAAACAAATCTAAAAAAAAGACATGTTACTGCCTTTTTTTTTTACATCTGCATATAGTCTTTTATTATTTAAGCATAATTCTGACCTAATTTTTATTTATAGTTCAAAAAATATATATAATTTTCTGAAATATTGTCAAAATCACCTATGAATGAACAGGCAATACCAATAAATGAACGAAAACGAACCTATGAATGAACACACCATATTTGGTAATAGAAGTGAACACGGTTTTTTACCCCAATAAATGAACAAAAAATATTTTGGTAAATTTTTATTGAGTAAATTAAAGAAAACAATTCTAGCTGTGTTTTAATAATTATAACACCTTAATCGTATAAAAGTAATATGTGACTCTTCTATCAAAAAATTATGTCGGTCCCTTACCTATAAATTCAACGTCTATTAAGGTTCAGTAACAGAACTCCCTGGCAAGGGTATGTCTCCTGGGCTGATAGAGGGCTCGTTTGAAGAAACGTCTGTCGGCCTATTGGGAGTACTAGAATGATCAGTCTCTGATTTACATTTCACCCATAATGGGTAAAAACCATGTGTGTGAGTAGTTTTTTGAGTATAACATTCAAGGAACTCTGCAGTCAAGACTTCGCCAACTTCCAATTCGATAACGCTCATTGTTGCACGTTTGTCATCATTACCAGAATTATCTAGACAACTGGGTCGTTGTGCGGAAAACAAATTTTGTCTACGTGTGTCGATACATTTATTATAATCTACATCATTCGGATTTAACGGGAAAAGCCCTCATTTCTCAAAACCGTTCTTAATAATACTTGGCTTAATTGCTTTTGTGTAGGCTTGATGAAATAACGGAGCAAAGTTTTGTTTTGATATGATTTTGGTAGTCGTTTGTTTGTGTTTCCGGACTACAGATTTCCATACACATTTAAGGGCCCGAAATATTGACACATCACATGGCTGAAGAATGTGTGTGACGTTGGGATAAAGCGCAAATAGCATTATCCCTTTTTCTTCACAAAAATCAGACATCTCCTTATTAATGTGCGACTTATGCCCATCTAAAAACAACAAGATGGGAAGCTGGATATTTTTCTCAATTATCCAATCGTAAAATAATCGAATATACGCATAAAAAGTTGCGGATACTATCTGGAACTGATTCTGCTATATCTCTTGGGATTCGTTTATATGGGTACACAATATAAGGTGGGACATCTGTTAAATCAGCTGAAAAGTTGCACAGAACTGTGATTGATTCCTTTTCTTTACCACATGTAATAGTGTACGTATCTTTATAATTTTTCGCTCCCAGGATTATACCAGTTTTTGGACATGTTTGAACTCCTGTCTCATCAGCATTGTATATACGAGATGGATCATTAAGAATATCCAACGCACCTTCTGCTTCTAAATGTTCATTCAAGGCCTTGAACCATTCCCTTATGTCACCTTCTTTCACTGCCGCTCTTGATTTCGATATCATTTCTGCATTTTGCTTTGTAAGTTCCGGATGTCTTTTTAAAAACAACGCCAGCCATTTCCTTCCTGGTCTGTTATCTTTGAATTTAGAGTCTCTCTTTGTCTCATTCATAAAACTTTGTATGGTATCAACTGGGTGCATCGGGAAATCAACCATTGATTTCTGTATTATCCAATCACACAACTTTTGTTCCTCTTCACGAGTCAGCTCAGGACTTGGTCCCGTTTGTCGTCCAAGAGGAACCTTGAAATTAATTTTATTATGCAGTGTAGACTTAGGCACATTGTATTTGACACTTGCTGCATTTAAAGATATTTTTCCTCTTACTACTTCATCTATAGCCTTTTCTAAGTTTTCTTGAGTGTAACCGAATCTTACGTATTTTTTTCGATTAGTGTCGACCTCCATCTGTAATGACGTGGGTATTGGTGAAATATGAAAAATATCAATCAAACAATAAAAGTATCATCTTCAATATCCATTGACTAGAAAATAAAATCTAATGAATGAACACTGGTAATTTTAAAGTTGTTCATTTACTCGCTTCCGGATCTAATAAATGAACTAAGAAAATAAATCCCGTTCGTTCATTGGAACAAAAAGTTAGTGAATGAACAACCGCAAAATAATGTAATTTATTTACTGGCAATTAAATTCCAGTGAATGAACTAAGAAATGTTTCTTTAATACAAAACAGTTTTAAAAGATATAGACATAAATGTTTGTTCCAATACTGGACCAGAGATTCAAAATGAACGTATTTTAGTGTTTACTAAATAAAAGCAATAATTTCTTAAGAAAAAAATGCTTAAACTATTTAAAAATGACAAATCCGATATGTTCCAGTGAATGAACATTTGTTCATTCACTGGAGTGAGGTACTTTTAAGGTTCCTTTCTGTAAACACCTTAAAATAAATCAATAGGTTAGAATTTATCAAAAGCCGACACATCCTATTTATACTTCACCCTTTTCACCACAACATACAAATATGAAACCAACAATAAAAATAAGATAAATGGGAATAATATCAAACATTCCAAACCGGTACTCACCTTGCTCCTTATATTTTTTGCTTGTTTTTCGGGCCACACCGACACACGTTCCTTTTATTTCGACGCAATGACGGAACGAAAGTCGAACCATTGATTATATAATGTTGCTATCCTAAATAAAGAGTTGACAGACTAATAAAACACAACTTATTGGACTGTTCTCTATAACAAAGCTTATTTTTTGATAAAAACCGCATTTTGTTCATTCACTGGGGGGTGTTCATTCACTGGTACACTTACCCTATACATATTTCTGAAAGTTAATGTTCAAACATAACATTGTACATAAACTCTTTCCATAAACCATTTCCACGTTTCCCTGATTTCATCTTAAAACGAGATAACCACAAACAATATCATCACCAACAATAACCCGATTAACCAGAGACAAATAGCTCCATCAAATGTAAGTGGCCAGTGCTACAGATGTACATGATACGGCTTGCAACACTGCGCTTAAATGGTGTAAAACGAGTGTTGCCAATTAAGGACCTGTGAGACATGGTATTCTTTTATTCTCTATGGCACAATCGTTTGCGGGCTATTCTGTGCTGAGAGTTTTACAATAGGCCTATGTCACTATCATGGATTTTGATTAAGATACCTACACCGCCATTAAATACAATGTACGAGCATAATCGTTCAAAAACTATTCCGAGGATAGGCTGTTTGACGCGCCTGTATGTAAAAACTTTTTTGTACAAAACACAGAAAATCAAGTACAATATTTACAGAAAAGGAATGTACAGTCACCCAATAAAATGTTAAGCATACTTAGAATCTTGTCACTAAGAATGTCATTGTCACTATCATGCTCGTAATTTGATGTTCAGTTTGAAGTTCATTATGACAATGCACTGAACTTAACCCCTTTCTTTAATGTCACATAATATGTAAAACTTATTTTACTTTTTCAAGAAAAAAAACATGAAATTCAAACACGGTAGACAACAAGCGGTCTTATCGCTATAAGCGATCTCTTCCCGACAACCAACAACAACAGACAACAGAGAGATGATTTAAAATAGTATGAGAAATATTTTCGCACTTCCGATAATAGGGCTTAAAAACCTGGCAAGAGCATGTCGGACCATGCTCAGTGTAGGGTTCCGAAGCCGTTAGGTACTAAAAATATAAAAATCAACAAGTAATAACTAATTTAGCTTTATTTACCTACCGACAACTTGTAACAACCAACTCGACTGCGCCACCAGCGTCAGACAGCGCAACTAAATCTTTCTCTAAAAGTTTCTTCAGTCGGTTGAAACATGACGTTAACGTGAAAAAGTACTAATGTGCAGTTTAAAAACACTGTAATTTGAAATATTTTTCCACATTAACTAGAGTTATTTTCACCTGAATTGCGCTAAAGCTAAATAAAATAACGCTACAATTTGAGTAACAACCATGCAGTTTTATATATTACATGCGCATTAAATTTAAAAAAATGTAATTAGTTACATACTTAGGGTGTTACCATAATTAAGCATCTACAGTTCCGTTTAAAAAATATTTAGTAGAACATTTATTGTAATTTTAATATTCAAATGGCTGCAACAGTGATATTGCCAGAGAATAACCCTTCTATTGTGTTCATGCTACATTACGTTTCAAAATGCTATCTGGCTGATTAATGATTTTACCATAAGATTCGCGTAATTTCAGACTTACAAAAGGGTTTGTTCGCTTGTTGCAATTTCATTACTGTTTTGTGCAATTCTTCACAGCGTACCAGTAATGGCGGCGGAAAAATTAAATTGCATATCTAATAGCTATGCTTTGGGAAATTGTTTTAATAAATTCACGCCAAGGTTAACCTTATCCCAAACTAAGCTCTAGCCTTGTTACTTTGGGTACTAGGCAAGCATAAGCAAACCTATACACATATTTAAATACATATAAAACTTCCAAGACTCAGAAGTAAATAATCGCGCGACTTGACAGAATCGCGAGGAGCTAACGCCATGTGCTTCTGTTTACTCCACCAGTAAATACTCTTTAACCGAACAATTATTGTCTTCGCGTGTGATATCTATAATCCATGGACTTATTTATCTAATAAGTTCATGGTGATTGTCTAAAATCCGACATTAGCAAAATTACTTAAGGAAAAGAATAACTCTCGTTCATAACTCATAACACAAATATTTGCCAATATCAGGAATCGAACATGAAACCTCTAGCTTCCTAGACAAGCTCACTGCTAACTAGGTTAACGTCGCCAAATTGCACCAAAACTAGCGTTGAAAGTTCTTTAGGAAAAACAACACATGAATAATGATAACTTATTCATAGTCAATCACTGTCACTCTCACTATTTATTTCAATTGTGTCGGCTAGGTTAAACCAAATATGGGTAAGGACCTAAGGACCAAAAAGTTGGCCACGCTAACTCACTCAATTAAATTTTCTATGAAACTTTTCCGTTCTGCGTCGAATATTAGCCATACAATTGCAGGGATAATTCTCATGTCACAACGGAACTTTTTTCACTTTTGTTGTTTGTATGGTTAACTACGCTTAACTATGTCCATTTATTTGGTCCGACTTAAGTTTGGAAAAAACGGGTTTTTTCCGGGCTTTTTTAACGCTAACCAAAACCACAAATAAAACAAAACCAAGTTCAACTCATTATTTGTCTAATGTATTGTCTATTATACAGGATAGAAAAAAAGAACGCCAAATGGACGGCAACTACCTTATTGGAAATAGCATTTTATTTTTAAATGCAGTATGCATTTATGGATTAAAATTCATTTGTCTTACCCGAGAATCGAACTGGTCGAGTCAGGGAAAATAATAGTCATGTTTTTTACGGTCTTTATTGAGTTGTAGATATAAATTATCACTACATGACACTTTCTACCAGTTCAACTCCCGGTTACAGAAAACTCACAGAAATAGTAGCGAAACCAGGGCGGGTCACTAGTAAACCATAAACCAGAATTTAATCTACCTTCCGTAAAAAAACTGATGGTGAAAACCGTATCACAATCCATTGCGTGGTTTAGGAGGAGTAAGCGGAAAGACATACCTACAGACGCGGAAAGCGACTTCGTTTATAGTGTACAATGTAAAGATATAGAAGATAAAGACGGTAATGTACTTACTAAGTTTATTTTTGTCTGTAGGCGATATAGGCAAAGCACCCAACGAGTATATTTACTTTTAATAGCAAATAACAACATTTTTGACAAACCATAAAGAATTCGGCATCATTGTAAAATATTTCATTAGGAAATGCACCTGAAACGTTGAATTGCAAATTAAAATTGCATTGAACTCTGCTTCGTTGCAAATTGCCTAAATAAAGGATTTAAAATGCGTGAAAAGTTCCATTACCTAATTCGTCTAGGCGTTTATTCCGATTGTCTGGTGTTCCAATAGGTCAATACCGGGTGGATTATATGGATCAATAAGGTCAGCTACTGTACCCGTCAACGCTTTATAATCCTTATGGTGCTTGTATACGGTGCATTTAGCTGGAGCAAGAAAAGTGGTGGTGGTTGGTCGAACTTGCGAGAGTAGTGTGCTCCAGCTTGATGCATATAACCTGTGCATGAGCCTGCATATGCACAAGTCACTTGCACCGTGTAGAGTCACCGTTAGTTATAGCCAGTGATCGTTATCAACGTCCACTTTTGGTAGCAAAGGGTATGGTTGGCAGAAAAAACAAACACATTTGGTTGTTTACTTTTGATCTTAACCATAAAATAAATACTTACCTTCTAAAGATTACTCCTCTAGATATAAATCCTTACGGTACAAAACCTTTTCCGTCCTAATATATTTTTAAAACAGTGTACGTCAAATGACATAAAATGTCATCAAAATATAACTGTAGTTGAAAATCTAATTACACTACGCGACGTGTTTATCTAAATAAACCAATGCATATCGTATCTAGAGTGGATATTCAAGTATTTTAGTGGAGTCCTCATAAAGTGCACGTATGATCACAGTATTTAAGTTTATTTTAAACTAAAATATGTCCTAAAGAAAAACCCGGGTTACAGTACTGTAAGCGTTGTGCAGCAGCTGATTGAAGGTAAAGAGGTGGATATGCCGGAAGTTGTGAATAAAAATAGTGTGCAATATTTTAAAGACTTAAATTTCCTTCCTGTGACTTCTGTTAACGTAGAAAGGTCATTTAGCTATTTAAAATGGATTTTTTCCAATCGACACGTGAACGACTGACAGCCAAATCTGTTGAACAAATTTTAGTAATTTATTCACTATAATTTGGATTTGTTGTTATAAATATGTATATAAATCTCATAATTTGTAAAATATATAATGTTTAATATACTTCGTTATTTGTTTTTTTTGTCAACCACACTTTGCTACCATTACAGGACGTTGATAACGATCACTAGTTATAGCATAATGCAATTTATTCACTGGACATAAAATAAATAAATGAATTATGTGAACTTAAAAGATGAGTAAGTCTAATTTTCTTGACGCTATTTATTTTTGTCTTTTTTAGGGTTCCGTAGAACAAACCTTTATAATTTCGCCATGTCCGTCCGTCCGTCTGTAGCCTAACTCAGAGACACTTAGTACTAGAAAGCTGTAATTTGGCATGAATATAATAATTAGTCTCGCCAACAAAAGTAAAATAAAATGTTGAAAATACATTTTTGTTTGCTTACCCTATTAACGGTAACGTAAAGTGTTCACCCCTACTAAAATCATCTAAGACGGCACCAAATTATTTCAAATAGAAAATTAGTTATTACTTGCTAATTTTTATGTTTGTAGTACTTAACGGCTTCGGAACCCTACACCGAGCATGGTCCGACGAGCTCTTGTCCGGTTTTGTTATCCTGGCATTTTTCTTTTAATATGTTTTTTTCTAAAAATCTGTGATTGTCTATTGACACTATGGTCGCCTAGAGTACATTGTTGTCGAGGGTAGAAAGTACGCGATTTATGAACGAGTCATAAGACCGAAACTCGCACGATAAATTGCACTTTCTGCCGAGGCAGATATAGTGCTTTTATGAACTACTGCGAGGTCATTTTTAATTTTTATTTATTTGCGTAATAAGTATGAAATAAGCCAATATTTATTTTGTATGAAAACGGCCTGTCATAAAAGTAATGTTATACACGTTGCACACGTTGTTGTTACACGTTGACCTAGTTGGGAGTACCCTGCCTCTGAAGCCAGCGGCCCTGGGTTCAAATGCCGGTAAGGGTAGATATTTGTGTGATTAGCGCGAATATTTGTTCCTGAGTCTTGGATGTTTTCTATTTATTTCTCTATTTACCCATAGTACCTCGTATGTTCATAAGTTTTGAGACAAACTTTTTAGTTTATAAAATAAAGAAAATAATACTGGCACCTATTTTATATTCTTTTCAATTTTGAATTTGGAATGTTAGTGTGCTATTTGTATGTTTTGAAAATTCATTTCTTTTGTTTTTCTTGTGATGGAGGGAACGAAAGAATTGCGTGCGACTGTCATTTCACTACATATGGCGGGGAAAAAACCAATGGAAATTTTCCGTGACATAAAATGTTTTGGGGTAAGCCGCAACTTCGTATATTACACCATTAAACGCTACAAGGAGACTGATTCTTTGAAAGATCGACATAGGAGTGGTCGCCCGCGGTCTGTAAGGACGGCTGCTAACATCAAAATAATCAGAGAGCGACTTCGCCGAAATCCATGTCGCACCCAGAAAAAACTCGCTCTGCAGACTAAAATTTCGCGTATTTCAGTCAACAGAATATTGAAATACGATCTGAAAGTAAAGGCTTACAGCCGTAGAAAAGTTCATTTTCTAAATGATCGCCTTCGTAAATTACGTCGCGAACGTTGTCCGATGCTGCTTAAGAGACACGATGCGAAAAAGATACTCTTCACCGACGAAAAAATCTTTACGGTCGAAGAAAAGTTTAACCGGCAAAATAATAAAGTTTATGCCAAAAGCAGCAAAGATGTTCCTGCTACAGCACGAAATGTCTCGCGTGCCCATCATCCGGCGAGTGTGATGGTATGGTGGGGGGTTTCGTACGAAGGTGTCACTCCGCTCCATTTTTGCCAACAAGGTGTCAAGGTTAAAGCAAAAAATTATCAAAGTGACATTTTAGATACTGTAGTGAAACCCCTATCTAATACTTTATTTCACAACAAAGAATGGATTTTCCAGCAAGACTCAGCACCCGCACATAAGGCTAAAACGACTCAAGCTTGGTTAAGGGAAAATTTGCCGGGCTTCATCGCGGCGGAAGAATGGCCATCCTCCAGCCCTGATCTCAATCCACTGGACTATTCTTTGTGGACTGAATTGGAACTCAGGGCCTGCCAAAAGTCCCACCCAAACTTAGATTCTTTAAAGCGAGCCCTCATCAAAGCAGCGAAGGATATCCCACTGGAGAAGATTCGTGCCGCGATCGATGACTGGCCGGAACGACTAAAAACTTGTATTAAAAATAGGGGTGGACATTTTGAATAGTAATTGCTTGTAGTTGTTAGTTAATGTCTAGTTACCATTATCTGTAAATTTTATAAATACAGCTTTATGCTTTAATTTTTTATGTAATATTTATTTCGTCTCAAAACTTATGAACACACGAGGTATAAGCCTAGAGCTTAGTTTGGGACTAGATCAATTTGTGTGAGAATGTGTACGTCCCGTGTTTTTTTTTTTTTAATTTATCTGACGGTAACTCATACGCGAAATTTTAATGACCGAATTTCATTTAAGTGGGCGCCGAGCGTCCAGAGGCACCCTCATTACTTTTATTGTGTTTTCTAATAAACTAAAGTATTATCTTACAATCTAAGAACAAACACGTTGTTACAGTCATAAGCTTCCTACGAAGATATAAGAAATTTAAAGGGAACCCATCTCTTGGTGCTCTAAAGTGTCATTCTATGGAACTTGCTAACTATGTAAACAAGCCGCCATACTAAAATTGACATTAGATGTCAATTTCAATATATTGTTTGTTTACATAGTTAGCAAGTTCCATAGAATTACAGTATATACGGCGCCATGTTGACATAGCCTAGCAAAAAAAAGATGCCATCAACTGCATTGAGTGCAACTGATTAAGACATCACACCAAAATTGATCCAGTCCAGCATTCAATCAAGTGTCAGGGGATCTGTCACCTGTCACTAACATAAATCTCTATCAATAAGGTCGTGATTTCGTGACTCGACAGAACTCGTGTAAAATTCAACTTTTAACAATTGTCCTTTGTTGCATCATAATTTAGTTTAGCATATAATAGACTGTTATTCAATTTGGAGCCGGCCAAATGTCGCTCGTGTCGCAACTTTATGGTCCGGACCTGTATACGAGCAAATGGGCGAACAAAATGTTTAGGATCATGTGAAGATAAGTCACGCGAGCCTATGATAGATTGCTGATGATTGATTATAATTTAACCTATTTTAAATAGGGAGATTTAGAAATTTGAATCTACCTGCAAGGCAATAAAGTTCAGTTACCTTTGCTCTAAAATGCCAATTTCAAATATGAAACAAATAAAAATTAACTCTATGGTCATTAAAATATAGTTTAAACTAAATTATCTTGATTATGTAATTCCTATGGCATACCAGGTCTTTCGAGGTTAAAAGTTAAAGCTTAAACCTAAGTGACAGTATGATGCACCTATAACTACAGCTATAACCCATTTTCGTACCTACGTAAGCGATTCGCGTCGCATCGCTTCGCTTCGCTAATCACTTACGTAGGTCTTATGTAACACTGAAACGTTTTGACAAATCCCATAATGACACTACGTTGATTAAACTTGAATGATGGTGATGATACAAATTGTAATCTCAGTCAACGTTACTAAAGGTAGCTCTTTCTTGAAAGTAATGGAGGTTAAAAACAATTCGATAATTTGTCAAAAGCAATATGGTTCAATCGAGCAGAATGGAGCCCCTGGATTGTAGCTAGAGCTCTGAATTGCAGGAACCAGTAAAATTAGTAGATCGGTTGGCGTATAGGTGAAAAACTTAAGTAAAGGACCTGTTGTATTTCGTTTTTCACCTATAATAGCGTAAGTCATTCAACACGTCTTATTCAAAACATTGCGAAAATGTTTGGTAGAATCGCCTATTACTATAATCTACCGGGTGTTGCCTGTAATAGGAGCAATTTGGGGATCGTTTCCACACCACAAACGTAGCAACATTTATTCTACAACTTTTGAAAATAACTTATTGTTAACTAAATATTAATGAATTTAGATTTTTCATGCAAGTAGGCTGGCAGTAGATATCAACTAGACTATTGGATGGAGTACATTGAAAATGCTATTTAGTTTGTTTGAAAGAATGCCAAATAATAAAATAAATGTTTTTTAAATGTTGTAGAACGAATGGTGCTACGTTTAAAACGATCCCTCAATTTATTACTCCTATTACAGGCAACACCCGGTATATTACTTAAACGTAATGTTGCAAACACTCCTATCCTCAATAATGTGCAAACTCCGTGCCAACATTTACCACATACGATTAAAAAAGGAACGCGTGATGCTCTAAGGTGACACAATGCGCAAGAGTGCATCATAATTGCCTTACATAACGGTAGCTTTTGTAATTATAAGTGCTTCGAGTTTCCCTGATCGGGCAATCGCGAGTCTATAGCCGTAACGAAATAAACGAATTTTGTAAACTCAATTTACGCGTAAGTAATGGCTCATATTTGTACACTGACGACTCTGACGAGAGAGATACTAACGATTGCATTCATATCGGTTAAACCTGCTGAGAAGAATTCTTTCTCTTCTCTAAGAAGATTTTTGTGATTAGGAATTATATCTACCAGCAACGTAATATAGTTCAAATACTTTTGGTCTATAATGCCATTTTAAATCAAATCAAGGAAATCTGTGATATAACTACAAATTTACAGTATTCGGACTTGTCCCTTCTTGCGCTATAAGACCTTACTTCTTACCAAATTTCATGATAATAGGTCTATGGGAAGGTTTTGATATGAATGCGTTGAATTAGAAGCTCATTTTTTTACAGCTTGAGGCAACGCTGACATAAGTATTGGATGGTAATTTAAGCTTGACATATTTTAGACAGACATACAGGCAGGCAGACAACAAATTGATCCTACTTATAAAGATTCCTTTTATTCTCTTGAGGTATGGAACCCTAAAAAAAGATCATCAAGAGTAAGTTTTTACATACATACTAGCACGCCTTTATTCCCAGAGTGGGGTAGGCAGAGCTACAGAAATACCAACAAATCCAAAAAATACTTCTTGATCATTCTGTAACCATTTTTGCATAAATAGGCTAAGATGTGTACCAGTGTATTAGTGACAGGTTGCAAGCCCATCGCCTAACAGTACTAGAAGCCCTCATTCCTTTAGTCGCCTCTTACGACGTCCACGGGAAGATATGGATTGGCACTATTCTAACCCGGCAACCACACGGGGTTTTTATGTTTGTAGTAAAAACTTCTTTGCCAACTCATTATTAAGGACACGGTATGTGAGGTGTGTTTAGAAATTAGCTTTCCACACCACTAAGTAGATTCTACTTAGCCTGTCGACATCTCTTATTGCATATAATAATATCATTCAGAATAATTTGGTAACAGCAATTGCCATCTTTCATACGACCTTGGTAGAGATGTTCTCTGTAGGAACGAATCGACGCGTGTTGCGTCTGCGCAGGGAATGTAACTGTCCATTAAACGTATATTAATTGAAGCTAATAAAAGCTAAGAGGAGGCGATAATGTAAGAGTTTTCGGAACATCAATTAGGGACTAAACCGTCTTTTTAGACCATTTAGCTCCTGGCAAGATCTGGCGTAATACTAATGAAGGCTAACTGCATAGTAATTGTTTAATCATTTTTAATTTAATGTTGTTACCAATAGAGTATAAAATGCTTCGACTACATTGCAGTTAGCTGCCTTCTTTGGTTTTACGGCAGACTGATGAGCTCGATACCTTCAATCTAAACTTGTGGGACACTGCTCAAGATAGGGCTGGGTACGTAGAAGGAAGGGAGGGAAGCTATATTGCTCAGCACACAGCTGTTGAATAAATAATGGACCTTTTATGTAGATGATATTGTTCTTTTGAAAGTTATGGTCAGTACCCTGGACTCCTGTATTCAAAATGTAATTACTCTCGTGTTAGTTTTCATCAGCTTGTTGCGAGAATCGTTACATCTTTGTATTGAGTTATGCTATTTATCAAGAGTCAAAATCTACGTATTGACATTGTTACGATTTCCTAAAACTCAAACTTTAACTTGCAACGTTTATTTGACAAAAGCACTAAGTAAAGAACAGAACATAGAGATCTGTACGCAAGTAGCGAAAATTCTCTAAATAGAGACGTTACCTATCTCTTTCTTTTAATTAAGACTCGAATGACGAGTGAAAGTAATAGGGCATCCAGAGTTTTGAAGTTTTTCGTCGAGAGACAATAGAACTTATCAAATGACACTAGAAGTGTAAGAAGCGTCAAAACAATTATTTTTCTGTGAGATCTATCTTCAATTATAGATACTACAGTAAACAAACAAATTATCGTTGTAAATATTGTATTGTTACATTTAAAACTGGTAAACGTTTCTAAACTCTGGGCCCTTACTGCCGTAACATCAAAGGAGGTGACTCAGTTCAATGTTGTAGTTGAAGCATTATATACTCTATTGCTAACCACATTCAATTTTAAATGCCTATACTGTTACTATGCAGTTAGCCGCCTTCTTTCGTATTACGGTAGCGTAGCATGGTCGCTTTTATCGATGTGAATAAACGTGGATAACACATATCATCACTTCATCAGTATGTCAGTGCGAGAGTGACAGATGTGTTACCACATTTATCCATATCGATAAAGGCGAACATGCTACGGGCCCTGCTTTCACAAGGTGTTTACAAATAAGACTAAATCTGTCCATCCATTTAAAACAAAAGTAACAAAAACAAAGTTTAAAAACTCCCAGCAGCCCGTATTTTGTCGCATTAAAGTTAGAATTTCGAGGAAAGCCTCAATGACGCGGGTTTAGTTGCGTTACTGGCGTTGCGTAGTGTTCGTACAGTCCATTCGCTTAGATAGTGTCGCTACACCCGCACGCACTTGTGGTTATTGTAAGAAAATACTAATTTAATTCGATGTAAACTGCCAAATTAACTTGCAGGTACAACGCTCGCATTCTTTTTTTACGCGGCGGCATCCATTGACAAAAGACGGCTCGTGCCAAGGCGGCGCGATACAAAGGCGTCGACAATGTTTAAGCGAATTGACTTTACACGCTGCTGTATATTTATGCCGTGTGGTTGCCGGGTTAGAATAGTGCCACTCCATGTCTTCCCGTGGATGTCGTGAGAGGCGACTAAGGGAGTAAAGGCTTGTAGTACTGTTAGGCGATGGGCTTGCAACCTGTCACTAATACAACATGGTTAACATCTTAGCCTGATTGTGCAAAATGTGGTTACAGAATTATCAACAAGTTTAGAGTTGTTGGTATTCTGTTGCTCTGCCTACCCCACTCTGGGAATAAAGGCGTGACGTTATGTGTGTGTGTGTGTGTGTGTATATTTATATATTACCTTCTAGGTACTATCGCTCTGTCGCGGCGATAATAACGCGGCGTCACTAGCGTCATTGTCGCTTGGTTCGAAATTCCAGCTTATAGCGAAATGGCGATGCCCTGCCCTTCAAAATTTATCAAATCATTTTGTCTCAGAATACGAAGAAAAAAAGGACGTTCATATCATCATTGCTCATGGCACCCGTCTTGCACGAATCAAACCCCAATGTCCTGGTGTTTCAGCCAGTTTACTGCGGCAGGCGGTAATTTATGGCATCCATGCCACCGGGAAACCAGTGGTGTGGGCAACCCCGCGTGGGAGAGGGTTTCGTCAGGTTCTCCGCAGTCGCATTGTGGTGACTCCCTCAATCCCAATGTGGGTGGTTTGTTTTCCCGTGGTTAGCCTGAAACCGAATTAAGAGAGTCCAGGGGTTTTCAGTCGGCGCAGAAGCCAGGCAATTTGTTCGTCAGCATCAAGATGTACCCACAAATACCATATCTTATTTTATCTCATTCGATTCTACTAATATTATAAATTCGAAAGTTTGTGTGTGTTGCGCACTTTGTCACGTTGCAACGGCCGGACGGATTTAGATGAAATTTGAGTGGAGAATAGCTTATACCCTGGGTTAACAGATAAACCGGATTTTTTTAAAGATCCCAAGGGAATAACGATAATCGAAAACTACGCGGACGAAATCGCGGACAGAATCTATTACATAATATACTCTGCTTCTTGGGCAGAATTGTAAAAATAACTGACCACATTAATTGCTAGTGTTACGAATTCAATTTCAACATTAAGCAACTCTGTATGACAATACCTAACCTGTATCCCCTAGCGATTTCAAACTGCCTATAGAAACGCAAAGATTCCGTAATCTAGGTACGAAATAGTTGGAAATTCTGTGCAAAGAGATCAATTAGATGCGTTCTTCGCAACGGCACTGAGTGACCCCCGCGGTTTGTGATCTGTGCCGGTGGGGTTGGTTTAGATTACGAGGCGTTCTGTGAATTAAGGGTACGTTTCCACCAGAGCTGTGCGATAGAGGAGCGGTTTGCGAGGAATAAATTAGTGGTGGTTGGTTAGTGGTGGTAGGACCCTGTCCAGGGTCCGTCCGGATCGCTACCACCATCTTATCCATTAACCACCCGCCAAGCAACAGTGTTCGCATTGTTGTTTTCCGGTGTGGGGATAAGACAACCGGTGAAATTACTAGCATAGAGGCATTCCATCTTAGTCCTCAGGGTTGGCAACGCATTTGAGGTCATGGGATTATAGTCTTGAGAATTCAAATGTCTATGGGTCTCAGATTCCACTTACCATCAGGTGGCCTGAGTGCTCGTGTGCCTTCTCCTTAACATAAAAAAAAAAAAAAAACGTATAGGAGAGCTGAGCTGAGTGAGGGTTCGGGTTCAGGGTATCGAACCGGCTAGAAAACCTCGCATTTTCTTGCTTGTTGATCAGTGCATCTCTATTACAACTACATAGAAAGGGACTTCCAGTGACAAACATATCGCGGACAACTTCTGCTAGATGTCCAAGTGACCTGTGTGGTCGTTTGCCTCCTCCCTGCCTACTAAAACTAGTCCCCATAAAGATAATTACTTTGCAACATTTACGAGTGGCTAATGCTTTCCGTTAATGCCACTATTCGGTCACCATGCAGCGTTTCATTTCCCAACAAATCCAAGGTAAGAAGGACCATCACTTAACTCACCTTCGATTTGACTTAAAGCAAACTAAAGCATGAAAGGCTACGAAAGCCCTTGACTTAAAAAAAATGACAAACGACCACGTTTATTTTAAACATATGAATATGACACTTTAAAAGGAAAAACAACAAGTACCTCTATTATGTAGTCAATAAAGGTTACAAAAAATCATTATTGTGAGACCTTAGTGCAAAGATGTAAGAGTTATTTTTGGATAATTGAAAGTAACTGTTTCGTAAGGTTGGCAAATTTTTTGTGACATTTCTAGCGTTGCCGTCCATTTTTGGAATGAGTTTGATACGCTTTAATATTTTGAATAAGACACGGACGTTACAGGTACATGACGCAGAACCAAAACATCTTATTTATAAACAGTTTAGGGTACGGTATAATAAACCTTACAGTATCACTACATTAAGAGTCATGAAAGTCTAATTTGCATCGTTAGTTCAACTTAATATTATGTAGCCATATGGCATGAAGAAACTTTTGGAAATGCTTAAAATAACTCATTAATATTAGTAAATATTTTAATGGTGGCAGGGCCTCATGCAGAGTAGGTACGTCCGGCTACCCCTTCTTATCCCTTAACCTATCGCCAAGCAGCAGTGTTCACATTGCTGTGTTCCAGTGTGGGGATATGACAACCGATAAAATAACTAGCATAGAGTTACTTTTAGCCCTCAGGGTTGGCAACGCAGTTAGAGTTTTATGTTTGCTTTCAAGAGATTGTCTCATGGGTCCCAGATACCACGTAAGGTGGCATAAAGGCCACCGTGGTAACGAGGTGGTTCCCATGGGCACCGGAACTCTATTTCAAGTAAAAGGCAGAGGCAATTTCTACGATCTCTTTAGTACCAGGCTTCTAAAGTCACACCTGTTATATCACCTATGATATCGCGTTTGACGGCTTTTACAATCGTATATTGTAAATGACATACATACATACATACATAACATCACGCCTTCATTCCCAGAGTGGGGTAGGCAGAGCTAAAGAAATACCAACAACTCTAAAGACTTACTGATATTTCTGTAACCACATTTTGCACTAACAAGCTAAGAGGTTTACTAGTGTATTAGTGACAGGTTGCAAGCCCATCGCCTAATAGTACTACAAGCCCTTATTCCCTTAGTCGCCTCTTACGACATCCACGGGAAGACATGGAGTGGCACTATTCTAACCCGGTAACCACACGGCAAATGACATAAGAGTTATAAATTCGTTGACAATACGGAAACACGTCAAAGACGATATCGTTATTACCGTGTAGAATCCCAGCCCTGAGACATAAAGTGCACAACCATGAAGTTTAGGAATGTTGATAATGGTGGCAGCAGTAAAGCAATGATAAACTTATTCGTTGCGTGTGCAAGAATAGTATTAACAGAGAGGGTAGACAAGATATAAAACGGTAACGTAAATGATTTTAAAAAACCTTGTATCTCATATTTCGTGGTGTATGAATTTATACTAAAACATGAAGAGAAATAAGTTGATCAAGTACTTTTAAAAATCAAATAAGGTCTTTGCAATAATTTATATACTAGAACATTATTTCCGTAAAGTTTAACTTGTATCGCAATCGGGGGACTTACAAGATAATTTTCCACTAAACTGTCCCCCGACTGCAATACAAATTTCGTCATTTCTGGATTCCCTTTTTTGTTTAGCGTATTGTCACATTGATTGCAGCATGATTTTTAGGATTCCCTAGTCAAATGACCTTTTTGTTTCGCGATGTCCATCCGTCTGTCCATCCGCAGCCTAGCCCAAAAGCTTCAAAGAACTAATTTTTGTTTTGTCAAGGTCCCCCCCCCTCCCCCCTACAGCCAAAATTACAATTACTAAAAATCTGAAAAAAAACTGGAATGAAAGCGCATATAACAAATAAGGAAAACTATCACGACTCAGTAGACATCATTGGTTCTTGAGATACAGGCGATTAAAGCCCACATCGAAAGTGTCGCGTCCCACGTGTACCTGGGACTAACAGTGGACTCTAGGTTCCACTGGCGGGAACACATCCACAGGGTGTGTAATAAGCTTAGGGCGTTCTTGGCAAACCTAAAAATAGTAAAAAATAAAATTCCCTACAAGGTTAGATTGTTATTTTACAACGCGATTGCGGATGCGGCGATGTCATACGGTTTGACCAGCTACGGCAGAACCTATAAGTCTTACCTTGATGACATTTACCGCCTCCAACTGCGTTTGTTGAGAGTAATAGTTAATCCTACAATCAAGGCAAAGTATTATAAGGATGATATGAAATTGTTCAAATACTGTAACGTCCTCCCTATTCACTTAAAAATAAAATACAACCTACTAAAGGAACAATTTTTTGACAATACTCACCAAAAAGTACGTTTAAGCCGCATAGTTACTCGCCAGGTCACGCAGAAGAAGCTAACTACTGGAAGTTCTAATAATTCCTACGGGCAAAGAACCAGCGCTTACCTAGTTCCTCGTCTTATTTAACGCCCTAGGCTTAAAGCTACGAAACGAAATTAAAGAAACGAATCTTAAATTTAAGCTTAAGAATTACTTTATGTCACAATTAAATTAGCTTAGCTTTTAGCAATGATTATACAACGTAAATTTATGTGATTAGTTAAACCAGCAGCTCTGCCCCCTCACAAATCCTGCGTGGTTTAAGGGGACAAACTTTTATAACCTTCTGTAACACTTTTATATTTTTAATAAAAAAAAAAAAAAAAAAAAAAAAAAAAAAAAAAAAAAAAGGTTTAAACCTAATAAAATCATCTAAGGTTATTAGGTACTTGTTGATTTTTATGTTTGTAGTACTTAGCGGCTTCGGAATCCTACACTGAGCATGGTCCGACATGCTCTTGCCCGGTTTTTTTAAATTGTTTTTAATATCTATTGAATCATATTAAGCTAATTCTGAACTTGCTAAAGTCTTAAAATTCCCGGCTGCCGTCGACTGTCTCGCGTTCATTGTTTCTATAGCTATGTGATAATTACCTTAATAGTTATAATGAACACATCCACGGTAATTGACAGCGTCTATTACGTTAAGATGGCGCCTGGCGCAGAACTGCTCGGGAATTAACACACATACACATGACAAGCGACTGACAATTTCGAACAGCCGTATTAATGTTTAATCACGGAATGAAAAGTATCACCACTTTAGGACCTTAACAGTATGGAAATAGAGTAGAAAGGTGACGAACTTTTTCATTTCGCGACTATACGTTGATGTTAACGCTTTTTACATACTTTTAGCTAAACGATTTTTTTATTATTATTTCGAAATAGCCCAAAATTACTAAAAAGCCACCGGATGTTTCGTATTTATTAATTGTTTTTTTTTTCTGCTTTTCGTTGTTTTAATTAAACGTCTTGATTAAATGTAACACATGAGATGTTGTTAGATTCGTCTTGTTTGTGGAAGTGACAAAAGCATTTTTTCCTACATAATATACAGAGTAAATTTTTATCAGTGCACAAATTTTAACATATGATTTTGTATCGTTAATATAATATACTACGACAATACAACGAGTTTTTTTTTTGTAAATTATATCTCTTACCTTCTCGTGTGGACACAAAGTCACACTAAAAATGATGACATGGGTTGTCAAGCTGTAAGTATGCGATACACTGTATTGATATTCGAAATTTGAAATTTCATGTGCAGCTTATCAGACAACAAGCTCCTCTCCTACTGATATTTTAAATTTGAAATTTCATTTATTAACTTACTTAACAACACTCCCCTCTCCTCGCACCCCTGCATTAGAGGGTCCATGAATATCGTTAAGTTAGTGGAATCATTGAATTGGCAATATCTCTAATATTTTTTAAGCTAGAGTAAAAATAACACAACATGTGTTATTGATTAACAATAGCGAAGCAAATATTAAAATTTGTGCACCTACTAAAAAAATACCCTGTATATTATATGACGACAATATAAAAAATGCAGTAACGTTTACAAAGCTTGCTTTTTATTAGACTTGTCAAATACATTTACAATCATACATACAAAAGAACTAGTCGAATCGCTCTTAAACGCCCTCTTAGCTGCTCTACCGCGTGGCGCTTGTGAAAAAGCCTACAATAGGTTAGATAACGTTTGATAGCATCTTCATTGTGCGCATTGTTCTGCCTCCTTCTAGCAGGAAGTTACGTGACGCACGATGTTTATGTTAGTGCCAATGAGGGAAAGGGTCGAGAAGATATATGTCACCTAGGCTTTAGGAGATATTATGTAGGTTACGTCCAGCGAAGCTTTGCCAGCTAAAACGTTTCATTGCCAAGCGTTCTCGACCGCACTATGCCGTGATGTCGACGCATCCTCAAGCATGACGCCAAATAGAGTCAGCGGCATCAACGATCAAATTTTCTCTCATATGTACAGTCACCACTGGCACCAGCAATAATATGTTACTGGAGGCATAGGATAGGAGCGTGTCAGGTTTTTTCAAGCGCAATGTAAAACAGTAAAATAATTTGTTTTTATTTTTTATTTTTCTACACCCAGATTTTTTTATGGTAATTATTATCTTTGACGTGTTATGGTATTGTTTTTATCTGCGTACGTTTTTTAATATATAACATTCAAAATACGTACAATGGCCCACACAGCTGAGTGACCAATGAAGATAAACAGAGAGAAAATCTCTTGGTCGTGCACATGAGATTCTTATGTAAAATCTATATTCATCCCTTTCTACATTTTCTCACTTCCGTCTTTAATGGGCAGTTAATTGTGTGGCTGTTTGTAACAGGTCATAATACATAATGGTCTTAATATATAATGGTTTTGAAACCGTTAAGTGTTCAGGGTTGTTATTAAACTAACCTTTTTTTGTTTGCAGGGTGGAAAGTGCGTTTAGCATTTCACCCACCATGGGAGTGGCGGGGGGGTATGTGGGACACACCCCTATGTGCCCCCCCTCTCAGAGCGAGAGGGGGGAGGAGTGCTACCCACTAAAGACCACCCTGGCGTACCCTCCTGCCGGTTAGGCAAGGCGCCGTGGTACCGCCGAAGCATTGCCCACGACGCCTTCCGGCAGCACCAGCCGACCGCTGGGGCTACCCGCGCCAAAGGAGAGGGAGGCCGAGCACGCGTGGCCTCCCTCCCAGACCGCCAAGTGGCTATCACCTCCGGCGGGAAGGGGACTCCCATCCCCCGCCCGCAGCCACTAAGGATTGAGGCGGGCGGCAAAACGCCTACGCCTCAACCCCCGCCGTCTGCGCCGGAGCGGATGCGCGAGAGGAGATTCCTCGCGCTCACGCTCCGCGGCCTCATTCTGCGGGATGACACACTCGCAGAAGGAGGCCACAGCCCTCCAGGACCTGTCGCTGCACAGCATTGCAAACACAACGCTATGCAGAGAGAGGTCCCACTGCCCTATAGCCAGTGCCATAGTGCAGCGCTCCGCACTCAAATTCACGAAAATTAACGTATCGCAATGTACCTATATGGCTAATTTTCGTGACGAAATGAAAACAGTTAAATTTTCTTAATTTTGTCCTTAACAATGTACACTTTTTTTGGAAAACGCCCAACTATGGTCCAACTTTTTGGTCTTCATCCTTCACCGATTTGAACCAATCAACGTGGGTTTCAATAAAAAATAATCCGAAGCACTTTGGAAGATCTTTAATCAATACATCGTAATGACTGAAAACAATTACAACATATACGGTTATAAGTACATTAACAACCATGTTCTAACGCTACCTCCTCACACAAAACTAAATCTATACGTATCTTAAATTCCATTCACAGTTGGCTTGGCCTAAATAAACTAAAGAAATATGTACATTCTAGACCTTTTCCTATGAGTAACAAATACTTAAGTGATAAACCTAATAGATTACTGATATTGAAGTTACTTAAACTGTACTTGTCTTACCACTGCCCTATCACCAGCCACCACCATCTCCTTACAATAAGGCTTCCTAGTGGCCAGTTACCAGTGATGCTGTTTGTACATAAACCTGTTTGTATTTGAAACGTATTATCTTGTCGTAAATACGTGAGAGTTAAGACATTTAGTAACAACGCAAGTCCATACTACTTAAGAATACATTCAATGTAGTATATATAGTCTAAGAAATATGAATAACATCTAGAAATAGGTAGAAAGCTTCGGATAGATTAAAAAGTCAACTAGCTAGCTTTTAACATTAAATGTTTGGTCTTGCAAAGTGTAAAAATTTAAAATGGATCGTGGATACATTTCTATTTATACTTTAGCAAATCTACTAGATCCATAGTAAGAGTTAGAATAGATACGTTTGTCCTCTTAAGGTTTAGAATTGTACAGTCGAAGTCATAAATATGTTTACACCTTAGTACCATGTCACTTTCATTCACTAAGACAATTACATATAATGATATATGAAATTGTCTCAGTGAATGAAAGTGACAAGGTACTAAAGTGTAAACATATTTATGACGTCGCCTGTACTGTGCAAAGATTTAATAATAAAAGTATAAACACGAGGCATGGCGTACATACTACGATTCACAAACCGCCCTACGTTTTGGTCGAGCTTAGGTCCGTATGAAGTCTTAAGTTTTGAACTCCAGCAATCCAATATCAACCCCTTAGAAATATAATATAATAAAACAGCTATTGCTGTTACGTTAAATGTGAAGAACTGGACAACTGGCCTAAAGTCAAAACTCAGTATTTTTTCTTTAAGTTAATATAGCTCGTTGTTACGAGCCTGTTGGCCGTCCTTATTATCCAAGATATTTCTTGATTTGCCCTAATAAATAAAGATAAAACTATACTATCTTTAATTTTTCCGTTTCAATAAACTTATCACTGGCCGGTTTTCCTAGTTACTGAATATCGAGGATAGTTATATCTTTAATTATAGATAGCATACCTGGGATATCTCGGGGCATCTATACGAAAGTGATGTAGCAAAATATATTATCGACAAAAAATATATCGATGTTGCTGCCATAATCTTAATGTTATGCGACGTAAATGAATATTACTTATTTTCTCCTCATTTTTAATTAAAAAAGAAACAAATTAAAACGTGTACCTATTCATATGTTTATTTTAAAATAGTTTTCATGATATACATTCAATATTTTGTTCATATTCGATGGTATTGATGATTGCCGTCTAGATGAAAATATCCACTTTAAACTGCTAAACGTTCTACCAACGACCACAGTGGTCAACGGGGCATTCTTTAAATATTTATAATGACTCAAAGCCAAATTCTCATTTATGTTGGTTATTGAAATTTCCTCACCTTTTATAAGACTGTTTACTTTTTCATGGTGTCATAACCAGTATTTAATTACATCGACATCTTTTTTATCGATATCAAATCCCTAGAACTTGCCCCGAGTTATCCCAAGTATGTAGATAAGACATAGTTAATGGTCAAAACAATTTATGACTACATATTTTTATTCCTGAATACCCTCATTGTAATAATAATCAACACTGAATTTCTATTAAACTGCATCTTTATTTGAGACATTCTGTGATTTTATATTTTGATTGGCACATTTGGTTACTCGTAACCAAATGTGCATAAAGATATCCCAAAAGAACCGTAAATGTTTGTTTTACAATATATTTTACACCCCTCTTTTATGTCAAGGGGTATTTTTTACAAATACATTGATTTAATAGTTGAAATAAGTAACATTCCGTGTCAAAGGGGTCGTTGTTGAAGTTAATCGATCGCGTTAACATATACTATTAATTCTATTCTATCAAGCCGAAATATCTAAACAAAGACCAATAGAGAAGCTCAAAATGTATTAAACACTATATTATAAACACGTATCACATTATCTACAAGTTTTCTAACAACTCGATTCGCTAATATCTACACATCACATTTACTATACGTTTACATGTATCTAGTTACCCGATTTTGTTTATTATTTATGTTACTCTTAATCATTATGTGTTAAACAAATGGAAGTCGATAAATCAATGTACTGTAAATTAACGGAAAATTAGATCGATACATAACATTAGTAAAATATTACCGATTTCTAAAAGTGTTAACAGAGTTATTAATTGCATTGAGGCATTCCATCTTAATCCTCAGAGTTGGAAACGCGTTTGGAGCTGCAGGATTGCAGTCTTGAGATTGTGTCTTGAGAACTCAAAGGTCTCTGTGTGCGCGTGTGCCCTCTAATACATACATACATAACATCATTCCCAGAGTGGGGTAGGCAGAGCTACAAAAATACCATCAACTCTAAAAATACTTGTTGATAATTCTGTAACCACATTTTGCACAAGCAGGCTAAGATGTTTACCAGTTTGTTACTGAGAGGTTGCAAGCCCATCGCCTGACAGTACATACTACAAGCCTATACAAACACTGAGTTTCTATTAAACTGCAACTTTATAGACATTCTGTGTTTTTATATTTTGATCGGCACATTTGGTTATGCGTGCCTTAACCCTTTGAACGCCAAGAACACCTAAAGGCGTCGTCTACTGTCGTGCCTACCACGCCATCGACGCTTATAGTTGTCACAGATACAGTGACAAATATGCCCGAGTATTTGTGACGGAAGGACTAGCTGTAGTTTGCAACTGTCATTGCAGCATTGGCGTGTGAGGACGACTTTTGTATCAAATCATGGCGGCGAAAAGGTTAAGTGATGATCACACACACTGTGCATAAATATAGCCTAATTAAATAAATGTGCCTTAAAAATTAAAGTTGGGTTGTTTAATGTTTAGCCATTTTCAATAGTTTCCATTTTGGAAACATGGTTTTTGTGATATGGAATCAGGACGTATACCTTCTTGTACTATATTCAGTCAAGGTTTTTATGATTACATATAGAGTACGATACTAAATATATGCTGTTATAAAACTCTACTGGGACCCTTTGCCTGCTTTCAAAACCAATTTTATTACACGACTGCCCAAAAACATGAGTGTAATGTTTTTTTACGATACGGTTGCCAACTATCAAATGAATATCTAACGTTGACAATATGATAAAGATACTTTAAAACAATGTGGATAAGAGGGGCCATGTAGAGTGTAAATCATTGATGATACGATTTTTTAATTATGTTAGTCCACATAAATGATTATTAAATTCCAAAAAAGTCTCTTAAAACTTTATATTATTAAAAATTATGCTATTCGAGGCGTGACTCGAAGCCGTAGTGCAATAAGCAAGAATTACAACGAAAAACGTAAAGAAGTATAACGATTTAATAAAACTTGTATATCTCGTCCGGTGGCGATTACTATTTATTTATTTATTTATTTATAGTGCTAAAGTGGAATAACATGGACTTAAATGACATTGTGGCTGAGATACAACCACTGAACAAGGTACTCAGTAGCGAACTGTTGCTGCAACCGTTGCTGATACAGTATCTTTAGTGAAAGTCTAGAGCTTAGTTTGGGCCTAGGTCAATTTGTGTGAGATTGTTCCCAGATATTCAATTATTTATTGTATCCAATAACGCATGCAACAATGTACGTGTAACAGTTGCAGCATCGGCTCGCTAGTCTCAACTTCATGTAAATCTCACTTATATTCTAAATTTATTTTGGAAAATCCCAACAATAGGCCTATTATTCCTACATTCAACTATTATTCCTTACAGGTTGAAGATATTATGTGGGGGCAATTACTTATAGTCCAGGCATTATATTGCCTTAAGACCGGTTTAATAGATATCTCTTTATCATCACCTCGAGTATCTATCCGTCCAGTATTGGACACATACCTTCCCTACTTTCCTCCAGTTATTCCTAGTTGGAGTGTCCCCAGCTGTTGCCACAGCGTTGTCGGGCCATCTAGCTTCAGGTCTTCGAGGTCTTCGGCTCCTGTTCTCAGCCTCCGCTCTGTATCTTTCCAGATAGAGCGATCATCCGACCTTCGCAAGAGATGCCCTGCCCACATCAGTCACTCCAGTTTTGGTGGATTTGTTCATTGCAGAAATCCGGAGCATCGCACTCTCCATTGCCCTTTGGGCTAATTTCATTTTCCTCATAACGAAACCGGTGACTATCCCAGTTTCACAGCTATAGATCAGCTTTAGTAGTGTGCATGGTTGAATGCTTGATCCTTGAGGTTTATTGGCATGTCTTACTTAGTTTCTCATACCACCGAAACTGGCCTTTCCAAGCGAGATTTTAATATTTACGTTTACTAACTCTCGTCTCGTATTAGAAACTTCTTAACTTTATCCCTTGAACCCGATTAACGTCTAGTATGAAGCCCGTCATTTCGTCACACTACTAGCGTCGCTTTTTATAGGGTGAATGATTTAATTTATCGACAGTCTCTATGTCAATGTTTGTACTGTTTGTAGTTTATATTATGGAATAATGCGATTGTTTTTTTTCGTATTCTTGATGTTTTTGACGTATTTTATGACAGACCATTTATTAAAGTCTGTCGTATAGTTTCGGAGCTCGAGAAGATCATTTGACTTTTGATCACCTATAATAAAACCAGAGTACTCAACTGTCCATCCCTGTCACATTATCTCTGGCATCTGTCAGTATGTTTGTTTTAGCAGACTGAGCGTTAAAGCGATAGACGGAGTACTTGCATAGACTGTCAAGACTGCACCGGGCGCCCAGTGGCACCCTAAAATACTTATAACCCTTCTTTTGGCATAGGAGTAGGGTAAAAACGATTTGAATTTGTAGGTGAAGTCCTCTCGAATAGTAGTATAATCCAGATCGAACAATATCTAAAATTTTAATTTTCTATGAATGAGTTGATATTTATCATAGCTTTGGTAATGGACATTATTGTACAAGCCTCATACTTCAGATAACATGTAGGTGGAGTCAATACTACAACATGCTCCTATCACAATTCAATTCCATACATAAATGATGAAGGATTATTATCGTTAAATTATTATTACACTCATATTTCGCAATTTTCTATATTCTTGAGATACAATTAGGAAGCCAACAACTGCATAATTATAAATTAGTTATTAGTTCCTTTAACAGTTGTCGGCCATCTTCGTATTTTCATGAAATGTGAGAGATAAATAGAGTGTCAGATGCAAGTGCCAGTGTTATATTATAGCATTAGCCAGCAGCTATTAAGAAGCTAGGAGTACAAGTAAGTACTGCACAATATATTAGAGTAATATTTCTCACGTCATTTGGCATGAATGACTACGCCACGCCAAAAGTAATTAGCTAAGAGTATATTTGCTCAATTTGGCACGAGTATCAGTTAACATCGCAACTAAGCGTTAGTTTAATTGCTTTGGAACTAATCATTCAAATTTAACCGTGTCCACTACACTGTTAGTGATTGCGAAATGACGGTACGTCATTTATTACGGTCGCGAGGCTCGGTTCTTTGGCAAAACTCGTAATATTATACCTAGAGGTAAGTACTAAGATTTTTATACTTTGCTATAGTTCCATTTTCACCATCCTGTTTCTCCTGATCTTTAATGTTTATTTCTGATGGCATCAATTATTCTAAAGTCATGTCTACTGTTGGCTAGATTCTTGTTTTCTACTCACAAAATTACTCTCTAGTTTCTCACATCTGGCGTTCCAGAATTTTATTTGAGAAACATTGTTACTGTGGCTTTATGCCTCTATGCTTCGTCCAACACTTTAAGTTTTTCTTCATATTGCTTCTTTTTCTATCAGCCCGGATGCAGGCAAGTTATACCTACTCGAGACTACCATTTTGTTAAAGAGGTCTATCAAATATCTGCAATTATCATTATACTTCTTGTGCAACAAATTATGTGACGGTGGTGCAATGGAAACAAAGAGTCACGGCCACCGCACAGATTAGAATTTGCCTCATAAATTGATATTACTTGGCTTAGAAAATCGCCGCGCGCGCCGCTTCAACGGCTTGCTTCATTTTCAAAACTTTGTTTGACCTCTTGGGTCAGAACACCGTAAGTAAATGACGACACACTTACACAATTAAGATGATATTTATCGTTTTTTGCGGTGGCTAGTTACGCATGCGTGGTTAGTAGTTTATTTTGCGTGTCACAGGTTACGTATAACCATCGCAAGTAGGAACAATTTAAAGTACTGGTTATTTCATCTTGTACACTTCTAATGTACACAAAATATGCTTTTAATTAGTGGTAGCTGTGGCACTTGCGTAATATCCAGTGACTAGGCTGCAAGATTTGGTAAATTTTGTTATTATTCCGAGCTTCTCCGATCTGACCATTACAATTGGAAATTGATTACACCACCATTTATTACCCAGCATAAATGCTGGGTATATTATGTGCTTAAGTTATAAAAACGTATGTATATATCACGTGCGTTACATCACGAGGATCGTTCATTTTGACGTTCTTCTGCATTCTTTTATACGCTGTTCTGCATTCAGTCATTACAGGATGTATGCATATTTGAGGTAATAAACTCTCTCAAACGTTAGTAGGTTTAAAGCTACTCGATTCGAACAACCAAGGTAGCTTAAAGGTTCAGTTGTAACGCCCTGTTTAAATAATTTAATATGAATCGATTCCTCTCACTTATATCTTGTATTTCTCAATTTAACGCTTCCGTTAAAGTACCTTAACTGGATCATATTTCAGGTCAAATGCACCTGCAGACTTTTATAATTTCGTCATATGTTGTGATAGAAATGTTGCAACCCGTTGCAATATTTGCGCACTCGAATCTTGGTCAACATGAGGTTAATTTTAATTGAGCCATCCACACCAAACGTGAAAACTAATCAAAAGGAAAAAATATGAATCTAACTTGCTTAGATCTGTAAAAGTAATTTGCTACATTCACGGATTGTTTAGTGCTTATTTTGTGATTTACCGACCATAGTTTATATATAACCTTGTCTTAAAGAAGTATCGTCAAGTCTTAAAAGGCATTTAATGTTCAAATTTTGATTGACTTCTTTCGACAAGGTTCTATATTGGCGTGCAGATACTTGACAACGCAATTGTTTATATTAATGAAGCGAGACATATTTTGATGCTGGGATGAGATAATGTATCCCGATATCCACCAGCGTGGGGAAAATATGTTATTGTCATAATTATTCTGAGACTTAATCGGAAGGAACGAAACCAAATCTAATCCCATTGCACTAGCATCTCTTATTAATTCGATGGATGACAACAGTAAATATCATTGACTATTAATGAGTAATGAACAGCTTTTATTTTGAAACAATCTTCAATGAAAGCGCTAAGTAATAATACTTAATATAATGGAGCTTCGCAGTCTTATATAATATAATAGAAAAAAACTACATTTCGACTAGTTCGACTAGATTGGCATCCATTACGACAAAGATATGATTGTACTTAAGTAGGCCTTGTATTATTCTTTGGGTTACTAGCTCGTAGAAATAATAATATAACTTTTAGGTTCGAAAACCGAAAAAAAACTTAGTTTAACTTAATAATAATGAGGGGTTATGTTCATCCACGGTACTGTTCTAACAGTCAAGAGTACATTTTAGTACCCAGTACCCAACCTTCTAATTAATAGATACTACTGCAGCAATGGATTTTAAATATATTCATAATTCTTCTAAAATGTAACAACGGAATCTGATTTTGCTGCTAAATTTATTATATTACGAACGTACAAGAGTGACTTTTTAAGATAATATACAAAGTAAGTAATACAATTACATAATAATATGTGTTTCAGTTGATAATTTGACACTGTTAACTATTTATAAATGTGAAAAAATAATCATGATATTAGTACAGAAACTACATTAATAAACCAAAAATTACATATTTACACATAAAAATATGTTTAACCGTAAAATTATAGTACAATACAACCTTTCGAATAAATCTGTAGACGATGGCTCAAAAATAAAACGTTAACTTTTTAAAGCTGGTTACTGACCAATGTTACGAGGTGTACGTAATTGCTCGCTGGTTTCCCCGTAATACTACATACTGACTGCATGAATGCTCGCTGTGTAACATGTTACATTACACCTCGGAACGTTGGTCTGTACCCAGCTTAATGGAGTGCGTTATAAATCTAGCAGCAACTTTAATCAACGTAAAAGAGCGTCCTCACTGAGAGCATTCGCGTGTTAACAGCTTTCGACGTCGAATATTACACGCGAATGCTCTCAGTAAAGACGCTCCTTATAAAAATCAGAATTTCACGTTAAACTACCAATTCAGATAATACCAACCAAACATTTCCAAAAAACGAAATCCGTGAAACTACTGGATCTTCCCTAGGCTTTCAGAGCCGAGTCTCAGCCGGGCGTCAGGTCACGCGCGGCCCAGCATGGCGGCGACGTCGCCCGCGGACTGGCTGTGCAGCAGGGCTCCGCGCGCCGGCCGCGGGGGCGCCAGCCGTGGCAGCGCCAGCACGCCGTTCGGGGTGGAGCCGAGCGGACAGCCCGTCACGAACTCGTGCCTGGAGGCTTCGCTGGGAGTGATGCGGCGTTTAGGGTCCCATCTGGAAAAAGAGAAATATTAGACACTGTATCATTTGATTCATTAGAGCTAGGCAAATTACGGATGATAAATGAAGATGTACCTACCACAGGGTAAGTAAGTAATGTATTTTTACAGGGTGTTTATAATTTCATCAAAACACCTTTCATCAAATGTATCATTTCATCGAATTCCATTTCGTCGAACAATATTTTCTGCTGAAACCCTAATGTTTTCAGGGTATATTCCCATTACCAGGGTATGTATAATATACATTCGATGAAGTGATGAGTTACCTTTTTTATAAAGTATCCAAAGGTCATTTAAAAACCATTTCGAGGTTACGTAGGCTAACCAACAGCATTAAATTGTTAACATGTTTAAATATTATCCTTTCGAAATTTTACCCGTATTTTCATTTTATGTATTTCAAAGTAGGCTGAATTACCTTCAGATTTCTTTATACGTATAGTCAAACAAGTTTTTTTACTACTTTTCGACCTTAATGTCACACATAGAGTCGAAATGTGATAAAGGGGATTCTTAGTCGACGGTACAAAACACAAAAGTAGGGTTGTCACTGAAACAGCATTAAAATTGTAGTCTTTCATATTGAACTTTCCTAACGAATGCAGCAAAATTGTACTTAGAAGTACTTTTACGAAAACTCAATAGTATACTAACCACCTATTGCGAAATGCGCACAGTTGCATTTGGTTGCAAGTTGCAACATGCAAATCACAGATGTCGATAGATAAATGGGGCCCACTCGGGTACTATTGCACTCGATTTTGGAGAAGGGCTTCGCTATCGTAACCCGATATCAATGACTAATGGTCGCGCGTGGTTTCGTCTGGTAGATCTTTAATTTGTTAGACCTGGGGACCGATTTTTGAATGTCATTGATGAGCTTCAAAATACTTGTGAGTAGGATAATCACTTATGATATGATATCACGATATACCAAAGGACGTCTTTTTGAATGTCCTACCATTTCTACCAACATGCAGCTTACGTGCCGTTTCTGTCATAGATAAGAGATTACTTGGGGCCGTCTTGCGCAGTTTTTTCCAAATTACAGGATTTTTGTCATAAGCAATCTCTAGTTAATAGTAGTCAATAGAGTCGACCGTAATTAAGAAACATATTTATCAATGTCATGTTATGGCGGTTATTAATTTTATATCTTTCTTTGATATTTTAACATAACGTAATCACGATGAAAGAACGTAAATAGAGGTGATGAAATAAGTGGGTTTGACTTAAACAAAATCTAACGTCAATTTCATGTCAACGTCAATTCAAATTTCAAATAGTCATGCTGTAATTTCATTTACGAATGGGTGGAGGCATTCGTATTGGATATCATAGAAGTGAGAATAATTAGTGAATGTTGAGTTTCAAAAATAGGTCTTTTCAGAAATAAGTAACAATCTTCCGGACGGTGATTAGTGATTAAAACGGTAATTGTTAAAGGGTAAATAGTGGTGTCTACTTTCACTAGCAAAACGGTCTGTCACTGTATTTTTAATGTAATTCTGTAAATACAGTTGGTACTGTACCAAAAAGTATGCACGTAATTATGTATGTATGTAAACAAATCATGTTTACACTTCATTGTACAAAAGATAGAAATTCAAATAAAATTTAGGAATGTGCAAAATCAACGAAACTTCTACCTACGAGTACCCGGTTGAATTTGCATACGTTTCCTTAAATAACACATATATTGAAAAATATTTGAAAACCATTCTAATTCTTGTTATAAGGTAATTACGTATAGACGATTCAATTTAGTGTATTCCATTTTTATTTTTTATAAAATATATGTGTGCAATACCACGGTCATTTATTCTAATGTGTTTTTTTTAATATGGTGTAAGTATTATAGAATTGCGTTATTTCTGGACGTCTAAGAGTATAATGGCATGTTTTCTTATCCTATTGAGACCTCCAAAAACACATCATTAAACAGACAGCTTCTCCAAACTGTGAAGTTTGCTTAAGCAATCACTTAGACAAACGACGGCAAACAAAGTGTTGACACTAATCATTTCTGCGTCTCACACAAATTTGGACTTTTGTTACAGTAGCACGAGAAAGTTAACCGAGGCGGCATTTGGCAATAAATCAGATCTTGGAACGAGCAGATTCGCACAATACATTTTCAATTATTTAAACATGATTTTCATCATTTTGCTAGGAATCTCTCTAATGGACCGCATATCTAATATCGAAATTCGCCGGAGAACCAAGGTCGAAGATGTCGGTAAGCGGATCATGAGACTGAAGTGGCAATGGGCGGGACACCTGGCTAGGAGAGAAGACGGTCGGTGGACCAAGGCGGTGACCGAGTGGTGGCCAAGACAGGGACGCCGACCAGTGGGCAGACCAGCCCGCTGGTCGGACGACGTCGTCAGATCGGCGGGCAGACAGTGGATTCGTGCAGCACAGAATCGTGGTGAGTGGCGCGACAAAAGGGAGGCCTATACCCAGCAGTGGGAAGATACGGGCTGATTTGATTAATTGATTAAAACATGATTTTTATAAAAACCATCGAAACTGTTTTCAGATTTAATCACTGTTGAACCTTTAACCTATCCATTCCATCCTCCTCAACGAACCAGATTAAAAAAGCCGGGCTCTATCTCCGGTATCTCCTTTAGCTCACCAGGTCTCACGAGGATAAATATCAGAGGACAATCTCACACAAATTGACCCAGTCCAAATTAAACTCTGGGCTTGTACTATGGGTACCTACTAGACAACTATGTATACATAATATCCTCCACATAATATCGTCAACCTGTGGGCCTGACATGCTGCCACGGGAACTAGTGTCAAATGACGTCAAACGGGAACTAGTGTCAAATGACTTCAAACGGGAACTAGTGTCATATGACTTCAAACGGGAACTAGTGTTAAATGACTTCAAACGGGAACTAGTGTCGAATGACTTCAAACGGGAACTAGTGTTAAATGACTTCAAACGGGAACTAGTGTCGAATGACTTCAAACGGGAACTAGTGTCAAATGACTTCAAACGGGAACTAGTGTCAAATAACTTCAAACGGGAACTAGTGTCAAATGACGTCAAACGGGAACTAGTATTAAATGACGTCAAATGGGAACTAGTGTTAAATATTAAATAATATTAAAATGACAGCCACCCGGGGCTGGTATTGCTTAGTAATAAAAGGACTTAAGTCACACAAAACACTCTTGTATTTTAAACCTTATAATTTATTCTTACGGCAAAGTATGGAATAGACGAATTAAAGTCCCGAGCTTAGGTCAAAATCTTGTCCCGTGGCAGCGTGTTAGGCCCACTGTAAGCAACAATAAGGGCCTATTGTTGGGATTTTCAAAAATAAATTTAGAATATAAGTGAGATTTACATGAAATAGAGCCAAGCGAGCCGATGCTGCAACTGTTACACGTACATTGTTGGACAAATTCACTTAGGCCCAAACTTAGTAAGCTCTAGGCTTTCACTATAGGGACTAGACAACGATTACCATACTAACGAGTATGTAGGTAGAGAAATACATAGAAAACATCCAAGACTCAGAAACAAAATACTCGCGCACATCACACAAAAAAAATCCCTTACCGGGATTCGAACTCAGGACTGTTAGCTTCGTAGGCAGCGTCACTACCAACTAGGTCAACGCGAAACACGCAAACTCGATTTGGTTGATAATTTAATTGGGCAGGAGTAGAAATCAGTTGACTGATCTAAAATTTATATGTACTTATAAACTATCTCATACGAACAACATTGATCGAAATAGAGCTATAAGTTTGTAGATATAGATAATGTTTTTGCGTCTCGGTGTTTTTGTAAACTAAGTTATAAAATGTGACTTGTCTGTTTTTACGGTGGTATCGCTCTATTTGCTTGAAGTAGGGCACACGTGTTGAATAGTTCGAAGGTTTTACACGTGGCGTCAGGTGGTTTATGGTCATAGACTTTTGAGACAGTAAAGACAGTGTTCACTTACATAAAAACGGACTTTCTTGGCAAGTTTGTAAGTATATTTTTCGGATTTGACGGGTCTGTTAGGACAGTTTTTTGAAACAGTGATAAAACGCGTAATTTCGTATACGAGCTGTTCTATATTTATGTGGTGGTAGGACCTTGTACAGCGTCTCCGCGGGTCGCTACCACTATCTCGTCCTTTAATTTACTAGCACAGAGGCATTCCATCTTAGTCTTCAGGGTTGGTAACGAAAAAAATGCAAAAGTATTTTCTTCACAAATCCCATTTACCGTCTAGTGGCCTGAGTGCTCGTTTTTAATGCTAAACAAAATATGTTATTTACGTACCAAATCTTTGTTTTGCTAAGAAAAAGCAGAAGCACGATTTATCTGTCTGTGTGTCTGTGTTATCTGTGTGTTTTGTAAGTGTTCTAATAGATCAACCAAATAGCATACTCGCATGTGTATATATTTATTTATATTGGTACGTATTTTGTAATTAGATATAATTACATATGCTTATGCTAATTTATATAACTGGTGTTCCTTTAGAAAAAGTTATTGGTTTCTACATACCTACTGTTTCCTCTCGACGATATTTTGTACTTTAGTATTTGTCTATTGTTTGTTATATTATATTTATTCACTCGCCCAAAGGTTAACTGAAAGGGATCCCTTAAAGGAATAAGTTCGCCTTTGTACTACTTTTATTTCTATAATGTTTTTTTTGTAATGTAATGGTTTCAGTATAATAAAGTGTTTCCACACCCACATACAAAATGTACTTATATTTACTTGTCCCTGTCTGCAGCTTAATACGTCTTCCCACATCTGTCAGGCCACCGGGCATTCACCACACAACGAGATCGGGCCCAAGGCGACGGACTGTCACTTTCGACCCTCTCGTACGGTCCTTATCGCCTCTTAAACCGACCATTTACTTGCAAACATTCCTCTTTACCCGACCTACGCGGATATCGAAATTATTGCGAACGAATCGCAATAAGACGTTTTTTTTAAAAAACAGTAAAGTAAAACGGTTTAGCAGGATAGTTCATAAAAAACCCAAAAGCGTCGAGTTATGTACTTCAAACAGCCAAGGTATCAAAAAGATTACATGTACAAAGTTTCAACCCTGTTCTACCCCCTGAGAGTCTATAGCACTCAAATAAAGCAAAAAAAAAACCTACGCAATGTATCTAACTGACAGAATTGAAATTTTCTATGAATATTGTCAGCTCCCAACCCTGTAGAGTGTGCCTTTAAATTACAATGACATTTACTTAAAAAATGGCATCATCATAACTATGACTTATGTCAAAATGTTGTATGATGTTCCCATATATTCTTAACAGGTCTTAACACCATGTTAAACTAATCAGTAAGATGTCCGTCTCAAGATGTTCAAAATATGACAGTGTACTCTAACTTGTAATTTTCTTTGACGGCCATGTTAACCAAAATCAGTTTACACATGGCGGTTAAGAGGATTGTGAATCGATGCTTAAAGCGCGTAGCTGTCAAAAATAATCCATATATATTTAGCTCCGGGCGATAACGTTTCTCACCCTCTAAATCTAATCCGATTTCCATGATTTTTAATATTTTACGTAACACCTGGCCATAATGTCAGTTTTATCGCACGCTGCGCGCACGGTAAAACTTGCATTGTGGCCAGGTGAAGACGTAAAATTGTGTACTCATCACGGGCAGTTAAAAAGAAAGCCCTCTATCGCATATTTACAACCCTCGCCTACGGCTCGGGTCTCAAATACCTGCGATTTCGGGCTTTCTTTCTTTTACAGCCCTTGTTAAGTAATGTACTATTGTAGTTCTCATGAAAAACTAGGTGGGTTCGTTTCCGTTTTCTGGGAAAAGAAAATGTACAGACCTAATTTTCATAACATCTACAACATATTCAAAAATCTTAAAAATCGGATTACGTCCAAGAGGAGAAAACCGCTATCGCAATTTGTATGGTTTTTTTTTGCTTCACAGTCCTCCTAAGTATTGCTTACGAACAAGCAAGAGTCAAGTAGGGAACATTATAATATCTTGTCACAGCCATTGATATACTAAATTCAAACCACTCTCAGTTTAATGGGCGTTTTCCAAAAAAAGTGTACATCGTTAAGGACAAAGTTAAGAAAATTTAACTTTTTCCATTTCGTCACGAAAATTAGCCATACATTTAGATACGTTAATTTTCGTGTCAAAATGGAAAAAGTTAAATTTAACCCTTTTTGGAAAATGCCCTAATACGTTATTGAGACAAGCTACTAAATTGTACTAATATGTTGGACTATATACAACGACTTGAATAACCTAGTTGATACAATATTTGAATTTATAATTGAAACGCACGTAATACTGCATTTGAATAATAGTAATAGGTCATTTAGCGATACGGCCATAGTAATTGTATAATGTATGCGTATTTATCCTGCGTAATGACACGTGCTCGGCTTTTAACCAACATTTGGGCTCTAACTGAACTAAATTAACTATTAATGGAGCATAATCATACACTATAGTAGAGCGAGGCAGCCATTTAAATAATAAAACGTTGAGTTTTTTTAGGTAATAATTAAATAATGAAGAGGCTTGTAGGCATCACGGGGCGCTGAAGAGCTTGAGCTATCGTATTGTTTATAACTCGGCCGCCATTACCGTCAAATAAATAGGAGTTGTCAAATTGAGAATACGATAACTTGTCAAAAATAAAATTGTATTAGGGTATTTATCAATTGTACCTAATTAAGGGCTGAAATTACGTTACAGTAACTTTTACATGTGAGTAACGAAAATTAACTACATAAATGGATGACTAGTTTTCGTGACTCACATTTAAAAGTTACCGTAACGTAATTTCAGTCCTTAATTAGGTACAATTTCTTTGAAAAATACCCATTACCGAGTAGAATTATAATGGCTAGCAAGAGGAGTGAGAAATTGTTTTTTTTTTATGTTAATGAGAAGGCACACGAGCACTCAGGCCACCTGATGGTAAGTGGAATCTGAGACTCATAGACATTTGAATTCTCAAGACTATAATTCTAAGACCTCAAATGCGTCGCCAACCTTGAGGACTAAGATGGAATGCCTCTATGCTATGAGTCTATGTTATGCGATGAGTTATTTAAGACTGGGCCCTCTTTGTATTTGATATCAAAAAGGCATTATGTTTTCGAATGCAAAAGGGGGGCCCGCTCGTAGACCAACTCGCCACGTACATTAATTTAAAGTTATTCATTTATCATCAGTAGGGTTAGGACTATTGGTGGCATACCGTGGTTCTAGAATCCATGGAGTCACTATTTCCTAATTATTACACAAGTACCACTTCGATTTTGACCTTCATTATTATTATTTGATAATCAACAAATAAAGTACTAAAGACATATTTGGTGCGTTTTAATCATACCTACTAATATTTTTTCGTACCATACCAAAACATTAATTAAACATTTCTTTTATATGACTACTGAAGGTCAAAATCAAAGTGGTGTATATATAATAATTAGGAAATAGCGACTCCATGGATTTTAGAACCACGGTATGCCACCAAAAGCCCTAACCCTAATCATCAGTGAAATTCAAAAGTCTAAATCTTTGACCGTTTCGTCGCTTAACGTATTGGGATATAATACATACATATACATAACATCACGCCATCATTCCCAGAGTAGGGTAGGCAGAGCTACAGAAATACCAACAACTCTTAAAAGACTTGGTTATAATTCTGTAACCACATTTTGCACAATCAAGCTAAGATGTTTATCAGTATTAGTGACAGGTTGCAAGCCCTTCGCCTAACAGTTGTACAAGCCTTTATACCCTAAGTCGCCTTGGTTTAGGAAATTTAGAAAAAATATGATTCTAACATTTGCCAATACCTCACGTCTCTCTCAACACAAATAATATAAATTTGAGTCAATTTGCACAAGATGATAATATGAATAATATAAGAAAGTAAAAAATCACACTTTCAACCACTTTATTTGATAGTTTAAAGTGTTTAAACTGCAGTGCAAAAACCTTGTGCTAACAGGATATCTAACAGCTAAGAACGGTTACGCTTTTGTTGTTCTAGAGCTATAGCTAAGTCTGGAAGGTGTCTCAGAGGAATTCTTTCTCTACTTAGCATGACGACGGGGTCGACTTAGCTCGCTGCGTTGTAGGATGATGCCTGTGACAGCCGTAATTCGTAATTTTAATCACTTACCTCACCAGCGAGGTATTTTAAAAAATGGCGATTCATTATTTAAATAGTCGTCACTAGTAAGTGTACATACATACATAACATCACGCCTACAATACCAGAGTGGGGCAGGCAGAGCTACAGAAATACCAACAACTCCAAAAAATACTTCTTGATCATTCTGTAATCATATTTTGCACAAACAGGCTAAGATGTGTACCAGTGTATTAGTGACAGGTTGCAAGCCCATCGCCTAACAGTACTTACTACAATCCTTTATGCCCTTAGTTGCCTCTTGCGACATCCACGGGAGACATGGAGTGGCACTATTGTAACCCGGCAACCGCACGGTACAACGAATGTAACATGTGCGCTATAAGAGTTACTAGATAATCAAAGCAATTTAGTTTAAACTTCATCTCAGTGTCCACAAAGTTCATTTTTGTTTGTTTCAAAGGTGAAAATGGTATTTCAGTGCAAAAGGAACTGAAATTTATTACCTTGCTATTAGATTGAAATTCCCACTTACAAAAATCTCCCTGTTTGTAGTATGGTAGGTCAAGAGGTTAAAGAAGCTATCACAGACAGCAGGAGAAGGGTCCACAGAAAGAACATGTGTAGTCACTTTTTTTGAAAATGAGTTTTTAATGCCAAAATGTAGAGCATGTAATAAACTATTACTTACATCTTCTCTAACTACTAAATTATTATATTAACATGACTTTTTTAATACTTTTAAAAACCTATACACGGAAATAACGTGCGTTGTGTATTAGGTGCATGGAAAAAACATGTTATGTCACACAGAACCAAAAATTAAATTAGAGAATATTTTCTTTTAGTATATCACGTTACAAAATGAGAACGAATGAATGGTAGGTATTAATTCCAAGCTCAACTTATCGCATCTTCAGAATTATAGTGACCTAATCCAAATAAATTGAATTTCGATTTAGGTCTCTATAGCACTAAATTTATGACTCAAAATCGAAAGCTGAAAATGTTTGAATTAGGTCACTATAATTCTAAAAGTGCGTTATGTGAATTCGGATCGGAGACTGCATGTTTATTTCCTGTAGTTAAGTGACTTACAGATAATTGCAATCCTAAGATGTAAGAGTCCAAATGCGTAGATGCTTTAATGATTATGCACGCATATAAAATATAAATAAATATCAGGGCACAAATTGACCTATTCCCAAACTAAGCTCTAGGCTTATACAATGGGTACGAGACAGCGATAAACTTACTTATATAGAGAAATGTATACTTAAATACATAGAAAATATCCAAGTCTTAGGAACAAATATCTGCCCCTTACCGGGATTTGAACTCGGGACCGCTAGCATCGAAGGCAACCAAGCTAACATATCGTCAAAATAATGTAGAGCTTTTTTTGATCCTGAAACTTTTCGATGTTTGTAGTTATGCTAGTACTTTCACCGGTTGTCTTATCCCGAACCGGAACACAACATTGCGCCCACTGATGCATGGCAGTAGGTTAAAGGATAAGATAGCGGAAGTAACGTATTCTGGTCCCGGTCCTGAGGCTATAGCTAAGATGCGTTCGCTAACTAGCGTTTCGATTCGTGGTTTGCTAACCAATCGCGTCATTGGTAGATCATGTAATAGAAAAAGTCTCGTGAACTACCAGTGACGCCATTGGTTTAAAAGGGCGTTTTTCAAAAAAAGAGTAGGTATCGTTGAAGACAATTTACGTTAGCCATACATTTAGATACGTTAATTTTCGTGACGAAATGGAAAAGTTAAAGTTTCTTAATTTTTTTCCTGAACGATATACGCTTTTTTCGTAAACAGCCTAAAAACCAAACGAATAGAAACGCTAGTTAGCGACACATCTTGGCTATAGGCTCAGGACATATCCATAACCTAATGATGACCATCTTAATGATGGAGATGTTTTCTGCAGGATTTGAAGAAAGCAATATAATAAAAACTAATGGCACCCCGATATAAAACATAAAACGTGTTTACTATGGCGATGTAACGACCATGCAGTTTATACTGCGAGACCATTCAAATTGCATTAGAATGGGCCATTGCAAATCGAAGCATAACCAATTCTGCTGAATCATTTGATAGTCGCATACGAGACGAGTGACCAATTAAAGTATAGTGGAAAGTGACATTCCCGGTATAATATCGTCGTATTCACATATTTTATTAGCGACACGCCCCGGCTTCCCGCTGGTTAAATTTAGAAAAAAGCGGCCAAGTGCGAGTCGGACTTGCGCACGAATGGCTCCGTACTATTATATATCTATACATTAGACACTATATTATGACCTTTAAAAAAACACGTTTGTTGTATAGGAGCCCCACTTAATTTATTTTATTTTAATTTATTTTATTCTGTGAATAATTCAAGGGTCTACCTGATGCCGTTATTAATATCGAGCGAAAAACAGCAAAAATATATCGTTTGATGTATGGGAGCCTGACTTAAATATTTATTTTATTTTGTTTTTAGTATCTGTTCCTATAGCGGTAACAGAAATACATCATCTGTGAAAATTTCAACTGTTTAGCAATCGCGGTCAACGAGATAAAATCTGGTGACAACAGACAGAGGAGTCTTAGTAATAGGGTTCCGTTTTTACCCTTTGGGTACGGAACCCTAAAAAAGAGGTAATCCACGTAAAAGTTTGTTTCGGTGCCTTGTTAGCAATATATAATTATTTATATATTTGAATAACCCTTCCGTGAAAAGTTATGTAACTGATGGTGAAAACCGCGGGGTCAGGAGGAATTATCGGATATACAGACAGACAGATAAGGAAAGAGACTTTATTTTATACTATACACAGATTATTTATTTGTATAAAGATATATATATTTTTAAATCCACCATGTTAGCTTTTTTATAAATTAAAGTACACTAATAGTTAGGAGCTAGCGAGCAGGGGGGTTATTATGACATAACTATGCAGTGGGGCTAGTCAAGTTGCATTCGACAATCGTTAGCGCTAATTTTTCGTTTTTTTTTTAGACAGTCACGTGGTATTATCTCAGCGGCTTACGTCAATTCGATACATTATTCAATCGAAACATAATCGCTAGCGAGTGTCGAATACACCTTGTCTAGCCCTACAGTTCTGTTTACGCTCAGAGAAAACGACAGAGCTATATAGCTGCCATAGCTCTGTCTTTTACGCTCACCGTAAAATGAACAGCATAGCTAGCTCATAATAACCCCCCAGTTCGGCATTTGTAGCGAGGATTGCAGAAGATCAGTATGAATTGATTTGGTCCAGTCAATTAAGTTCCTATGTCGCTACGTTTTCGCGTTACAGCGGATTAAATTTGCTTAAAAAGGGGTATTCAATCATTTGCACGTGTATGCCTCGGGTGTTAATGGCCACAATCATCATGGAAACAAAAAAATCTAAGAGGCAGACATCGGCTCAGCTCATGGGAAAGAGTTGTAAAAAAAAATATACAAGAACCTCTACTCATTATGTCGAAATTTTGCTCGCCTGCTTTCTAACTATAAGACGAGTCTAAGAACGCATGTTAGTCGAAATCGGGCCGTCCGTTAAGGTTCTATGAGGGAACAAAGAAACATACATACATACAGGTCAAACACAATACCCTCCTTCTTGACAGTAGGGTAAAAAGTTGTCTTCTGTATAATAACGTAATAACGCCAAAAATGCCTAATTGGGATGTAGACCTAATCATTTGCGGATGTGCGTGGACGATCCATGTCCGGCCAATCTCTGTGAGTTCACCATTATTAGGGTTTCGTACCACAAAAGGAAAGACGGAACCCTTATAGGATCACTTCGTTGTCCGTCTGTCTGTATGTTTGTCAAGAGCCCTTTTTCTCAGGAGCGCGTGGAAGTACCAAGTTGAAATTAATACAAATACTTATGTCCGCTGTCACTTGAAGCTGTAAAAAAATCAATCTTACTCAACGCAATCCAAAGATACGGCCAAGTGAGCCTTATTTTCTGACACTTCGTAGGGGAATCAAAACCTAATTTAATAAGAAGGAAGGTCTTACAGTACCAATAAAGGAAAAACCGGGCAAGAGCATGTCGGACCATGCTCAGTGTGGGATTTCGAAGCCGTTAAGTACTAGAAACATAAAAATCAACAAGTATTAACTAATTTTCTATTTAAAGTCAATTGGTGCCGTTGTGACGACCTAGTGACAACTTATAACTAGCAACTCGGCAGCGCCCCCAGCGTCAGACAGCGCAACTAAATCTGACAGTGCGCTACATCGCGCTAACGAAGTTTCTTCAGTCGGTTGACTTATATACCACTTCCAACTTCATCCAAACAGCCCAATCCCTTTTACAGCGTGGACTCCCATCAGGAGTCCGCCCTCTCTCCGGCGAAGCAGTCAAAGCCATCAGAGGCTAACTACTCCGCTCCCTCAAAAAAAAAAAACCATACAGACTTCGGTCCCCAGGCATAACACCCGCCAGGAGAGAGATCTCTCTATTGTCCTCTCTTCCTACACCGTCTTAAGTGATTATAGTAGGTATAAATATAAACACTTTAATCGCCTATATCTCAAGAACCAATAATGTCTACTTAATCGTGATAGTTTTCCTTTAAAATCCATTTTCGTGATTATATTGTACCACTTTGCTAGCGTGACTAATATGCATATTCATACCAAATTACAGCTTTATAATTACTAAGAGTCTCTGCGTTAGGCTGCGGACGGACGGACGGACATGGCGAAACTAATCCGGGTTCCTAATTTGACTACGGAACCCTAAATCGTTTATATTTGTTGTTTCACTTATTTACAAACTGATCGCGACCTATGTCGACGTTTGAGACAACAGTTTTTCAATGGCAAAGACAAAGTTTGTTTCTTAATCTAATTTAACTGAATTACAAGTTTGCACGGAACCCTCGGGGCGCGAGTCCGATTCACACTTGACCGGCTTTTTTATGTTATGCCGCTACCGCCTTCTCAAGTCTTGAGCAGCGATTAAGAGTGGAGTCAACACTTGAGTTCATCTTGAATTAGAGAGGCTGTGAGCACGCCCTGATTCACACACCGTAAGTTATTTGAGGTTTATTGGGTGATATAATATTAATAGATTTATACATAATTTAAGTGCCAACAACGTCTTGTACTTAAATGAATTTACTCAACATCATTTTATAATACGCGTAGTTATTTGGCCAATCTCGTGATAATTTTAGTACAAAAAAAAACAAGCGAACACGAGTTTTCAATTACGAAACAGTTGGTGTTTCTACGTGGTATTGGGTTGGTAAAATAATAAATGGGGACAATTTCACTCCAATTGACCTAGTTTCAAACTAAGCTCCAGGCTTGTACTATGGGTACTAGACAAAGATTAAAATTCTTATATAAAGAATTAATTTTAAAAGAGATATCTTACTTCATTTACTATTTTATGCTTTTTTCATTCGTTCGTTCTTAGGGATTTTAAGGCCTAGCTCAAGTCGTATGGAATGGGTGTTGATACGGAACCAATGGGCGTAACATGCTGCATCGGGACAACATTTATACACAGCCTAGGGACTTTAATCCCTCTATTCTATACTCCAACGCTACAATAAAGTGTTAAGGTTTAAAGTCAAAGTGTGTTTTGGGTGACTTGACCCTTTTTTTTACTAAGCAACTTAAACCCCGGGTGGCTGTCATTCTAATCGATTGTGATAAAAAATACGGATTAAGGGTTTTTGGGTCAAAAAATCTATCGTTGAAGCCGTCACCTTCGAGAAAATTCGGGCTCCGCCGTAAAGTCGGGTTCCGCGATATTTGACGTATATAGACGACGACTATCAAATTGTGATTTAATAGTGTCGTCTAAATACATTCGGGCAAAGCTCGGTCATTCAGGTACTAATTTCATTATAATAGCAATTTTCATTTGACACTAGTTCCCGTTTGACGTATTTGACACTAGTTCCCGTTTGACGTATTTGACACTAGTTCCCGTTTGACGTATCTGACACCAGTTCCCGTTTGACGTATTCGACACTAGTTCCCGGTACGGCGTGTTACAGGTATTTGTTTTGGTACCACACAAAAGAGGCCACTAAAGCAATCAAGATAATGCAAAATATGCGAACCCGATGTTTACATAATACAATACAGGATTTGAACTCTTCACCACAATGAAAGCAAACAAATAACATGAACCATTTCCACTTCACCGGGACTCCAAACAGGGGTTATGGCATTGAAGGCATTCTTCTGGGGAAAATCACATTGTCTTTGACGTGTTTTGGTATTGTTATTAATATGGCCGCCATTACTGTCACGTAAATAAGAGCCATCGGAGCCCAGACATTTTACCCTGTAGAATAGAAGCCCAGTAATGTTGATTATTATTGCCCTACTACTAAAATATTTGCATTAAAAAAAAACTTCAAGTTTAATTACGGCTTCGACATTTGCAGTACCTGTGTAATTTTTCATGTTTTACACTTTATTCGTCAGTTAGTAAAATAAGTTATTTGAGGCCCTGTTTCACGATTCACAAGTAAATTTATCTGTCAAATAAAAAAGCTCTCTCTTTGTCTATTTTCTAGTCTAATGAAGGGAAAGGGCTATTTTTTTAACAGATATGCGTTACTTGGCGATTGTGAAACAGGCAGTAAAACATACGCTGGATATTACACATTTATTTTTACAGAATAAGCTTATTTAAACGGATTTTTGTTTCAATATTGAATGTACTGTTGATTTTTGTACAGAGTATATTTTTGCTGCGAATGACCTAATCTCAACTGTCTCGTCTCAAGATGCGTCAAAAATGATAGTTTTCAATGGTTTGACGTTATCTTAACGTATCTTGTGACGGGCGTCTGAACCGAGATGAGTTTATTAATGGGCCGTGTTAATTATTTATTTTATTTTATGTTAAGGAGAAGGCACACGGGCACTCAGGCCACCTAATGGTAAGTGGAATCTGAGACCCATAGACATTTTAATTCTCAAGACTAAGGACCCTGAGGTCTAAGGTGGAATGCCTCTATGCTAGTAATTTCACCGGTTGTCTTATCCTCACGCCGGAAGACAACAATGCGAAATCTGTTGCTTGGCGGGTGGTTAATGGATAGGATGGTGGTAGCAATCCGGAAAGACCCTGCACAGGGTCCTACCACCACTAATACGGCCCTTACTATGCTGATACTTACATACATACACGCCTATCTCCCAATGGGGTAGGCAGAGACTGGAACGCCAGCTGCACCGGTCTAAACATAAAACTTTCACTTCCTCTACAATCATCAACCTCTTCATGCACGTATGTCGATTTTTGGGTTTGATTTCACCCTTATTCAGAACCTCGCGAATCTGATCACTATGCTGATGTACTCCCCTAAAAGGATATAAATGTATCACATTACTGTAGAATCTTTGGCATTGAGAATGTCATGAATGATCCTGTATAACTCTAAACCGTTCGGAATGTGAAAAGAAAACGTTTAATCGGTCACATCTCATCTTGGCACGCACTCCCGCGCTCCGCTGAGTTACATAAAATGTTTCTATCTCGCTATTAGGTGTAAAGCTGCGCAGACGCGACAGTCTATACTTATACTGCCCTGCTTATACAAATGGCAGTATCTCAGTCAAAGCTCTTGTAACAAATGCAACCTTATTACCAACAGGATAGGATTGAATCTGCTTTGGCTCTTGAATTTAAGATATTGCTTAGGCTTAGGAGGGCTGTTTAGTTAAATAGTAAATAGTTATGGTGGCAATTTTGACAAATCGTGCCAAGTTTCAAGCTAGGTTATGCTTAGGTTACTCTTTAAAAACATCGTTTAAAGGTATATAAATCCACCAAACATAGTTTTTGTGGCAATCACAAGCCCATGTTTTATTGATTTCCTTTCAACCATATTTTGTAGTGTATATTTAACCATTTTTCTAAGAAACTCTTCCAATGTTGTCTTCTGAGTTACAAGACAAAAAAAACAATTAGTTGATCCACCCAGGTAATAAGATAGCCTTATACTTTACAAGTTGATATAAAAACTATAAACATACACTATTTTAGAAATTTATGATGTTGTGAATACTATAATACTAATTCTTCTGTAATCACACTTCATACCTACTTTATTTGACGAACACTTCATATGTTAGTTAAAGACAGTGTCCTTTTTTAAAGTATAACTAAAAGTAATTTAATAATTTACGATTCCTAAGTTTCAACACTTTCAACGTCCATTAACGCAACCGTCTATCGTCAATTCGAGTAGAATAGTTAGACGCACAGTTTATATTATCATATTTATTGATGCCAAAATACACGATTGTTTTTTCTATTTAAAATATCATAATAACATAAATATATTAGTTCCATAGAAAACCTATTCGCGTTCAATAATTGTTACCATCTGCGACGCATAGTTTAATCTATGGCCGGTTGCGTCACAAGTTTAACCTTTCACTGCGTGCGCGCAAGTTATTTGTCAATTATTCGCGGTTCAGCGATGCTTTCGTTGCCGGCCGATATTACTCACCATGTACTCTGGAGATTGATGTTCATCATCACGACTTGGACGTAACATTCGAGTTGTTTAACACGTGGTATTCCAAACGTAACCTGATCTTATCTGGTTAAAGATTACTTCTCTGCTTTGTCATCACCATTATTTCAGAAAAAGATATGAAGCATAGGCTGGATATAGGCCTTCTCCAAGGTGTGCCACAAGCCACAATGAACGTTCCTCCGCCGCTTGCATCCCTCAATTTTCCAAACCATAACCACATCATCGGTCCACATTATTGGAGGTCTATCCACTCTCCGTCTTCCAGTATGCAATGCCACTCGAGAATTCTTTAACTCCATCCGGTCCATCCCCACTTAAGTCCAGCAATTCGTAGGATTATTTCTGATTCGATCACGCAAGGAATTTTCTGATTGTTATAGGACAACCGGTGAAATTACTAGCATAGAGGCATTCCATCTTAGTCCTCAGGGTTGGCAATGCATTTGAGGTCTAAGGATTACTTATAGTCTTGTGAACTCCAATGTCTATGGGTCTTAGCTCAGATTCCACTTAACATCAGGTGGCCTTAGTGTTCGTGTGCCTTCTCCTTATCTGAAAAAAAAACGGGGCAGTCGTCTCGTTTGCTATTTGAGTGACCTTGACCTTTCTTATGAATCTCTTCATCAGTTCCAACGCCCCATTAGGTATAAATTTATTTATTTGTAAAACATACGTAACAATATTGGTACAATTGTAAAAGTGGGTAAGTATCACTATGTTTGGCCATTAGGCATACAAAAGTATGACGTGTAGCATGCATCATGCATTAGGTACGGTCACAAGCATAAATTTAAAATATATTCTGCTTAAAGTTGTCTACGAGTATGTCCTTAGAGATGCCAAGTCATTTGTAACTTGGAGAAAACTCAACCTTATTGCTGCAGAAGGTCAGATTGACTTTGGACTTGGGTCAAAAATTTAAGTCATCGACTTTACTTAAAACAGTTTTACACATAACAATTTAAATATTCTAATACTAAATAAAACGCTTAAAAAGCCAATTGTCGTTCCTGGAACTCTGACATGTCAGTTTTTTTCTAATATATTCCGGTGACTTAGTGTATACATTTTTGGTGCAATTTCTAAATAGGTACGCTCTTTGCAACTAAGGCCGTTTTTAATGGACTAAAGTTAATTTTATATTTTTGACGAATACTTTTAAAAGCACACATACTCTGTTTTCTATAAGTAAACTAAGGGCTTTACATAATAATTTAGTACACAAATTTACCATTTACTGTGACAATGACAAACGTATCATCATCATCAAATACTTCGCAAACGCATTTTCAGTGGAACAGTAAATAAAACTCAGTAGGTGAACATTTTGTTTTTTATTAACTGGTATCTAATCCGATCGTTTTAGCCCATTTTTTTTAAAATATTTTTTACGCAGGCACACGAGCACTCAGGCCACCTGATGGTAAGTGGAATCTGAGACCCATAGACATTTGAATTCTCAAGACTATAATCCTAAGACCTCAAATGCGTTGCCAACCCTGAGGACTAAGATGGAATGCCTCTATGCTAGTAATTTCACCGGTTGTCTTATCCCCACACCGGAACACAACAATGCGAACACTATTGCTTAGCGGGTGGTTAGTGGATAAGATGGTGGTAGCGATCCGGACGGAATGCTTTGATATCGTAACCAAACCGTTAATTAGATTACAATAGGGTTGAAGGCCAAAGGATAGAGAAAAACGGTCTCTAGGGTTGAAACAATAATATTTTCGGATTAAACTCAAAAACGGTTACAAATATTAACTGAAAAAAAATGTTAAAGAAACATAATCCCAAGCCAAGTACAGCACGATGTTGGAGCGTATACAAAATAAATTCACGCGTTACTTGTATTGGAAATTGTATGGCGAATACCCGCTTTACCCATTGATGTACCCTGCTCTATTTGTACTTGGTATAGTTGGCTACAACGAGCTAGAGGTCAGAAGGGACTTTGTGTTAGCTCAAACGATATTTAAACTGATTAGAGGTAAGGCGCACAATCCAGGTATTCTTGAAATGGTAAGTGGGTGAATATTTGAAGATGTACATATTACGCGGCGATTAGTAAAGAACTATTTAAAATTATATTAATCTAAACAATCATGGTTTTTATACAATTTATAACTTTGGCTTTATAGAATAATGTATATAAAATATATTAATTGTATATATAAATATGATTAATTTATACATAAAGTCGTCAAATCTCACTACCAGTCGTGTCCCAAATCCCAAATTTGAATAGTCTATGTTAAAAATAATACGGTATTATGCTGAAGATTGTATATTTATGCATTTATTTGTATAATATAATAGTGGTTTTAGTAAACGTTACAATTACACGGCTTAAAGAACACTTTCAAGTTATTTTTTATCGCTTAGAAAAATGTCCCAGAGCCTGAAACTCACTACGGACCGTTCGTTACAGTATACGCAGCTAAAAAAATACTTCGCGCCTTTTTTAAACTGTCAACGATCAAAAGCGCCGATCGATGGCAGTTTCCGTTGGCGACTGGAGTGAGCCGCACGCGTTTTTAGTGACTTCGCGCTGAAATTAATACCTAATCACAAGTCGGAAATCGTTTTGGTCAGATATTTTTCTCCACATCATTCGAGGTTCCAAAGATATGTTTTTTAGAGATTTTTATACAATTTTTATACTAAAATATGTACGATTGGGTCGCTTTTGTATTGATATATGTGTAATGTTTTTAAACTTTTTTTATTACCTTTAACGGTGACATATTGACTAATATCTCCTTACCATTTTCATAATTACCATTTTTTACCATTTCATTTTGACGAATGGTAGTGAGAATGTTGAAATGGTAATGAGAATCAGTATTATATTTATACTGTTTAATGAAAAAAAAACATGTAAATAATTAATAAATTCATCAGAAATACTGGAAAAAATAAGTACATCATTTTTAGGGTTCCGTACCCAAAGGGTAAAACGGGACCCTATTACTATAAGACTTCGCTGTCCGTCTGTCCGTCTGTCTGTCTGTCTGTCTGTCTGTCACCAGGCTGTATCTCATGAACCGTGATAGCTAGACAGTTGAAATTTTCACAGAAGATGTATTTCTGTTGCCGCTATAACAACAAATACTAAAAACCGAATAAAGTTAATATTGAAGGGGAACTCCCATACAACAAACGTGTCTTAAGTTTCCCCTAGTAATTTCTAATGAGGAGTTTAAATTTTTTAATTTTTAACAGCTACTGTTATGGTGGAAGGTTGTTATCGTGTTTTTATTTTTGAGTAAATCATGAAGACCTTTGAAAAGATGATTAAAAATGTTTTTTTTTATGTAATCATCGTCAGCCTCATTACCATTTTTGAAATTCCCTGAACAAATTTGTTATTTCTCACTACCATTTCATAAATTATCTTTACCATTCATCCGTACTAATTACCATTTATAAAATTCTCATTACCGTACGTATTATTTCTCACTACCGTTTGCAGAAAAAAAAAACTGAAATATGTAGATATATATTGGTGTAATTACTGTCCCTTTTGCTTTTACGTATTATTAATACGTTGACTCGTAAGTAAAACCGATAAAAATCCACATCTGAATCGATATTTAGTTTTTTTTCTTACACCTCCAATATGCTCATCTTCAAATATTCACCCAAGTCTATCTGTGCCTGATAAATATGTAATGCGGCGGCGGCGACCTAAGTTGTTTAAGGTACCGCGCGGCCGGACCAATCTCCTAAATAAGGCCCCTCTCACTAGAGCCTTTATTTATTTTAAATGAAGTAGCTGAGAAGATTGATCTGTTCTCATGTTCCTTGTGTGAATTCAATAAAGTGACTCTTTATGTTTTAATGTATAATGTGAATAGACAATAAGTTAGTTTATAAGTATAATCTACCGACTTATTTGTTCAATATTATGTTGGTGCGCTCGCATTGGGTGTCCTGTAATGATAGTGTAATGTATTAATAAATAAATAATAATCTTCCATATTTGAGTAGGGCGTATCATTCAATTCTACTCTATAAAATCATGATGAGTTATAATTTATTGAAATAGTGGCTGAGAACCAATATAATACTAATGATGGTCGATAAATTGTGCTAATGTATACTTTGAAATTTTAGCCATTTTAGTCCTATGCGAAGTCACATGTTCTATGTGGTTACAGAATTATAAACAATTATTTTTAGACTTGTTGGTATTCTGTAGCTCTGCCTACCCCACTCTGGGAATGAAGGCGTGGCGTGTATGTATGTATGCGAAGTTGACAGGTATGTTTTTTTTACAAAGGACGTATTAACAACGATTAGTTTTTGATCAATTGCACAAAGCAAAAAAAGGATATGTTGTAATGTATATTACACAACATCGCGTGATCCACTGTGGCTTCTGAACTATAGGATCGATTTTAATAAATCGGGTGTCAAAAACTTAAAAGTCAAAGACTACATTACATACCGGCCTGGGGGTTCTAATCTATCTATCTATCTTCTAAGAATAATAGTTACTACATGTGATATTACTGTGTTCACTTTCTCCGGAAAAGGTCAAGTCGCAAATTGCGCCCGCGCCGAGACAAGTGACATAATGCGATGATAGAAAGGTATGTATGTGTATCTATTGATCAACGACGAGCCATGGGAACCGGCTGTGATGGCAATTGAAATTACGGTGAAATGACGTTCAAAGTTAGGTTAGTTAAAAAAAACCCCGCGGGTACACCTTACCTAAATCGGTTATACCAAAGTTCATCTAAATCGGTTCAGCGGTTTATCTGTAGAAACGTAACAAACAGACGGACAGAGTTATTTTCACATTTATAATATTAGTATAGATGAACAGCCGAAGTGTCACAGAAACAAAACATCTGAATATGCCACGTGAAAAAGTACTCAATAGATTTGCACTGTATGATTGATTATATGAATAAAAGAATACTGTTTATTTTAAAGTAAAGTACACATTACATAAATATTTTGTTAATAAATATTTACACTTTAAGATTATTTTTAACTAAGGAGTGCAGAGGACAGGCTCCTGAATATTACTTTGGTTGGTTCAAATAAGTACCTACGTCGCAATGAACTCAGGGAAATTTTAGATAAAATTGACTCATTACGTTTATAAACTTACAACCACATATACAACATCAAGCCTTCATTCCCAGAGTGGGGTAGGTGGAGCTACAAAAATATCAACAACTCTAAAAATAATTGCTTATAAATTAATTAACCCGTTTGGTTGCCGGGTTAGAATAGTGCCACTCCATGTCTTCCCGTGGATGTCGTAAGAGGCGACTAAGGGAATAAGGGCTTGTAGTATTGTTAGGCGATGGGTTTGCAACCTGTCACTAATACACTATGTAAACTTCTTGGCCTGATTGTGCAAAATGTGGTTACAGAATTATCAACAAGTCTTTTTAAAGTTGTTGGTATTTCTGTAGCTCTGCCTACCCCACTCTGGGAATGAAGGCATGATGTTATGTATGTATGTGTAAATTAATTAACCACATTTTGCACAATCAGGCCAAGAAGTTTACTAGTGTACTAGTGACAGGTTGCAAGCCCATCGCTTATCAGTACTACAAGCCCCTACTCCCTTCCACGGGAAGACATGGAGCGGCACTATTTCTAGCCCGGCAAAATCGACCCAAATCAACTTTATCGTCATTCCGACTAAGTGTAGTAAAATGTTCACCTACTCATTAGTAAATATTGTTACGCTTTGAATACCAGTGAATCGATACCATGTATATCCCAATGAACTGCTAATGATCAGTTTCCGACGTGACACGTGTCGTCATTGTTGACAATGACACCTCCGGTTCCTCTTCCTCTTACTCACTGTCACAGCGCACAGCATACAACTACTTATCCAATGATAATCATGATTGTTTCTAGAATTCTTGATTTTGTTGTTTCAAGCTCATATCAATAAAAAGTAAGGAAGTGAACTTGATTCGACATGTTATCGTATTGTCAACACTACAATAGCTCTTATTTACTTGACAGTAATGGCGGCCGAGTTAAAAGCAATACGATAACATGTCAAAGGCCATATGTTTGGATATTTAATTTACTATTAATTGAAATCATTATTACTGTTAGTTGTCACTAACAGAGAGTTTGGCTTCATTTAATATTCAACTTTAATTTAAATTTTCAGAATACTACACGTCTACCGATTTAGACATAACTATGTTATTTGTATGAGATTAAAGTTGAAAATTAAATGAAGGCAATCCATCTGTCAGTGGTAAACTCAAAATAATTCTACTGTATCTATCCGCGGTTTGGACTAATGGGAACGGTATGTCAATAAACAATTTTTAACATTTGGAACACACGCGTGCACCGTGCGTTGTTAATCAAGGTGATCAGCGCTCCGTGACGGAACCAACAAAAAGGTGTGAACTGTCAAGGGAAAGTTTTGTTTTTATTGCCAACCTCACGGTTTTAACGCACGTCAAAACGCTGGCCAAATTATACAATACACACGATATAACACTTTAATACCTTGTCACATAATACACGGGAAGTTTAAATATTTTCAAAAAACCGGGCAGGAACAAGTAATAATTATTTTTTTATTAATAGTCATTTGGGGCCGTCGTCTTAGATGATTTTAGTAGGGTTAGTGGGGTTTGGTATAAACACTTTAATCGCCTGTGTCTCAAGAACCAATGATGTCTACTTAGTCGTGATAGTTTACCTTTTTTTTTTTTTTTCAGATTATTAGTATTTGTATTTGGCTGATGTCTGGGCACTTAACTCTAACATAAATTAGCGCTTTGAAGCTTCATATTTTATAAACGGATCCCTGAATCGAAAAATTGATTTCACAAACCCGTAATTCTTTTGAAAGATCTATCTAATGACACCCCTCATTATATGGTAGACGAAAAAAAACAAACATCTCCACGTTACGTGCAGGGGAGGTGGGTACACTAAAACATTTTTTATTCAAGTTTTTATTTTACTACTCTGTTGGCGTGACTAATATGTATATTAGGTTTCCAGTGCTAAGAATCTCTGAGCTAGGCTGCGGACGGACGGACGGACCGATATGGCGAAACTATAAGGGTTCCTAGTTTGACTACGAAATCCTAAATAGGAAAACTAAGGCGAAAGGAGGTTATCAATCATAATTTGAGCAGGTTATGTATTATGTTAGTTAGTATGTTCATCTGCCCCCTCGTAAGTCTTAAAGATGCATCATATTTTGACGATTTACCCCTGAATCAGCGACACTCATTTCGTAGAATGTTTTACTTCGTCGTATTTTCATTTCATCGACAGGTATTTCCACGTGCTGGAGTTTTAATTGTTCGGTGGTCACAGGTCTAACCTAACCTAACCTACGTAACCCTTGCTTAAGATAACCTAAATCTATGAGGCTTCAGCCGAAGTTACTTAGTCATCGATGAAATGAGTGGCGGGGATTCAAAGGATCCCTATTTCGACAAATGATGAGTTAGCTTCGTCTTACCTTGCTTATATCAATCGCTTACCCATTTTCTCGCTGCCGATACGTTAACGAGTAAAAGATTGAAGTTAGTTATTTTTCTTTTTATTTCTTGTATTAGTGTAAGTTTCTATAATATTTCTTGTTTAGATTGACGAAAGAGATAAATAGTGCGAAAGTGAGTGGAAGGGACGGAAGAGGCCGGCCTAGGCGTACTTTTTCGAATCAAATCGGCGAATTTCTGCAAAAGGGCCGAATCTTAAGTACCCGAAACCGACGTGCATGCATGACTTGATGTATGAATGTAGAAGAAGCGAAAGATATATTTGTCAGGATCGTAGCTGGTGGAAAGAAGTGGTCTCTGCCTACTCCTCTGGGAAACAGGCGTGATTTAATGTAATGAATGTATGTATGTATGTATGTAGGAGTGAGCGGATTAGACGAAAGACCGATGATTGATAGGATTGAATTAAGGAGTTGAAAAGGCTGAGAACGATGAGTAAGTGAGAGATAGAGGACGACTACAAGGGTGATAGAGGACGTGTGCGCTGGGCTAGTTTTTTACTGAGTGTTTACTTCTTCATTGTTTATTTTAAAACCCAGAAGCTAAATGTTTGTAGTTATTAATTTAATTAATTTACAATGTAATATCCCTATTATACGCCTATTTTTTTTTTCTTACGCTCTCTGGAAAGTTGTATGAAAGAGGAATAACTGTATACGCGAAATATTTGTCGTGTATTTTTTTCATAAGATGAAAGCTTAAGATAAGAAGGAAGCTTTAAAAAGTCATAGTTCAGACCCCCTGCAAAAACACTACACCAAATCGACGACAGGAATGACGTCATAGCTGTTGTTCCATGTTTAAAATATAAGGACCCTATGAAGAATTTTCCATTTATTTCGTAAATTACTACGTTTAAGCCAATACCGTTGGATTAAAATATTACGTAGATAAAACGAGGATGCCGAAAAAAACAATCTAAACGGCAAAAAAGATTTAAAATTTTAAGTTTTGATTCTATATAAAATCTTAATAAACGGGTCAAAACACGACGACACGTTGGCCTAGTTGGGAGTGACTCTGCCTCCGAAGCCAGCGGTTCTGGGTTCAAATCCCGGTAAGGGCAGATATTTGATGAGCGCGAATATTTGTGAATATTTCTATATATACTTAAGTATCTATTTCTCTATTTAAGTATGTTTATCGTTGTCTAGTACCCATATTACAAGCCTAGAGCTTAGTTCGGTACTAGGTCAATTTGTGTGAGATTGTCCCCTGATATTTATTTATTTATTTGAAAACTAATTTATTGCGTTTTATATGCTTTTTTACCTCTTCCCCAAAATCGTATCAATGAAACTCAATTCTGATTTTCATGCGTGTTCTCTATTGTAATTAAACTCTGATAAAATAATATAGGTAATTGAATAGTTGCAATTTGCGCAATTGATAAACCCGTATTAATCGCGGATGTGTAAGGCTGATTATATAATAAAGAAATCGTCCGCAACATGCAGCAGATGCAGGAAATGCGTGGTGATTGCCCGATCATCGTATTTATTTGTACTGGTTACTACGTAACTTGTTGCTCAGCTGCAATCCGTTTATCGATGTAGCATACTCGTACCAACAAATAGCCCCCATAGCCTAAACGAAAATTTATATTGTCCGTGTGGTTGCCGGGTTAGAATAGTGCCTCTCCGTGTCTTGCCGTGGATGTCGTAAGAGGCAGTCGCCTAGCAGTACTATAAGGGCTTGTAGTACTGCTAGGCTAGGCTTGCAACTTGTCAAATACACTGGTAAACATCTTAGCCTGTTGTGCAAAATATGGTTACATTATAAACAAGTCTTTTTAGAGTTGTTGGTATTTCTGTAGCTCTGCCTACCCCACTCTGGGAATGAAGGCGTGATGTTATGTATGTAAATAAATTGCTAAGGTTCACCACACCAAGGGTCACAAGTTCACAACAGTGTTCGACACTTTTAGCTGACATGCACCAAACATGGACAGCAGCTTTTGGTTCAAAGATCATAGGGTTATAAATTGATTGTTGCAAAACATTTAACAAATCTTGATCTTTTTGAATAGGAGTCAAAGTCGAACATTGGTCCTTTGTCGAGTACTGGTGTCGTTACCTTACTTAACCTCGTGACGCCCGAGGTGCAATAGCATGTACATAATTAAGGCAAATTAAATTAAACTACACAGGGTAATTTTTTTATCTGTGCACAAATTTTATCATATGATTTTGTATCGTTTATTACGACAATAAAAAGAGTTTTTTTTTTGTTGCAAATTATCTCTCTTTTACTTTCTCGTGTGGAAACAAAGTCACACTAGAAATGATGACATGGCTTGTCAAGCTGTAGGTATGCGATACACTGTATTGATATTCGAAATTTGAAATTTCATGTACAGCTTATCAGACAACAAGCCCCTCTCCTACTGATATTCTAAATTTGAAATTCCATTTATTAACTTACTTAACAACACTCCCCTCTCCTCGCAACCTGCATTAGAGGGTCCATGAATACCGTTAAGTTAGTGGAATCATTAAATCGGCAATATCTCTAGTTTTTTTTTTTTTTTAAGCTAGAGTAATAATAACATATGTGTTATTGATTAACATTAGCAAAGCAAATATTAAAATTTGTGCACCTGTTAAAAAAATACCCTGTATTATAATAGGAATGAAGTTAATTTTCTTTGTTTAAACAATGAAAATGGCATGAAAGAGCAAAAGAAGTTGAACTTTATTGCCTTGCAGGTAGATGCAAATTCCCACCAAGTAAACTATTCCTGTTTGTAGTATCTGATCAGGGCCTCTATTTAACTTTGTTAAAACATTGCCTTAAACGTATTATCGTATTGTTTTTAACGGTCCATTACTGTCAAGTAAATAAGAGCTATCGTAACATTGACAATACAATAACGTCTCAAAGGCAATATAGTTTCACCTGGGATAACAGAGCCCATTTCGCCGACAATATTAAACGAAATGTTTTTCGGTATTTTAATAAGTTTATTCTATCCTTTTAGGTTTAGGGTGAACGCGTTGGCCTAGTTAGTAGTGACCCTGCCTACGAAGCTAGTGGTTCCGGGTTCAAATCCCGGTAAGGGCAGATATTTTTGTGATGAGCTCGAGTATTTGTTCCTGAGTCTTGGATGTTTTCTTTGTATTTAAGTAAATATTTATCAGTCAGTTTACCGTTGTCTAGTACCTGCCCATAGTACAAGCCTAGAGCTTAGTTTGGGACTTTTCTTTTTATGTTAAGGAGAAGGCACACGAGCACTCAGGCCACCTGATGTTAAGTGGAATCTGAGACCCATAGACATTTGAATTCTCTAGACTATAATCCCAAGACCTCATATGCGTTGCCAACCCTGAGGACTAAGATGGAATGCCTCTATGCTAGTAATTTCACCGGTTGTCTTATCCCCACACCGGAACACAACAATGCGAACACCGTTGCTTGGCGGGTGGTTAATGGATAAGATGGTGGTAGCGATCCGGACGGACCCTGCACAGGGTCCTACCACCACTAAAAACTACGTCAATTTGTGTGACATTGTCCCGTGATATTTATTTATTTAGGTTTAAGAGATTATGGCAACGACTACATAATTTTGTGTGACTTTCTAAGATGGCGACACGGGGACATCTGATGTAAAGTTCTTCGCGGCAAATCAATTCCTTTGAATACCGCCCGACTTCCAGAATTTTAGTATATGTACTCGTAGCTTTGGTTGTAGGGTTTTTTTGGTATGTGTAACGCAAAGTGGCACTTTTGGAGTTCTATATATCCTATAAAGTCCCCTAAATCTAAAAATTGGTGTGAGTTACGCATAATGGCTCCCAAAAATAAATCACATGATGTTGCAAAGTAGAATACATATTTTTACCCTTGCTTTACATGTACGGGAACTATTTTATCCTCCTAAGGCCTCTCGTACCAAAAATTGTACATAATACGTTCATTAGAAAATAGACCTTTTGCAAAGGAAATAAAATAGGTTTTCCTTTGTTTTTATGAGGGACAATCAAACTAGAAAATTGACTCTATTGCATTTGTAATAGGTTCATATTCCATTGGCAAATTTCGTTGTATGGTGGACCTTAGGAGGTTATGTTGTTCTTTTGTCGTCTTTAGGTGTAGGGTGCGCCAAAGTTCATATACTTACTTAAATTAGATTATTGGAACTCCAAAAATGTATCTCACACCATTTTTCAATTAATGTGATCATGGTGATGTATCTCGAATCAATATTTTATTTTATTTTTTTATTAATCATACAACTTCAGGATTCTTTCAGGACTTCTTTCAGGATTTTAAAAATATCCAACTGGTGAATAAGTTTAGGTTAGGTTAGGTTTGATTTATCAACGTCCTAACATCAGAACGGTTTAGTAAAAATCACTTTAGGAGTTGCGATGATTATAAATAACAAATTAAGAAAAAAAAAGACTATATAGTCACAAATCGTTATTTGTATAAATGTGTACAAAATTTCAATGAGTGTGACATACAAACAGACATGGCGAAACTTCAAGAGGCCTATGTTAATTGGAACCTTAAAAAAACGACCATATAAAATGGTCGACGTCTAGACCATTTCCAAGAATCACCGGTTTTATAGGCCGTACCATCTTTAGTGATTACTCCTGATTACTGATGATTACTATTCCTCCATTTATAGCCAAACAAGCAGTGATAGTCAACCGTTACATCACGACTACGTAACTTTGCTCGTAAGGCACAAGTTACCAACATGTCGGTAATCTTGAGATACAGCTTGTTAGACGCCATAATAGGATGACAGATTGCGAAAACTAGGTTAAGTTGAAGTTTATAGTATCTTGGGAGGATTGTTGAAGTTTGTGACAAAATATCGTAGAAGGTTGGCTGGGCATCAACTCGTTAATCCGTTAATTAACGATGCCAAGATTTCGAGTAACGGATTAACTTACGTAAAATTTCCCCAAGTCCGTTAATCGTTAATCCAGTACCAACTATTTACCAAAAGAAGATGGGTGCTTGATGTCGCGCGCCGCTAGAAATTTAGTGTGTATGCAGTTTACTCAAAACTGTGTAATAGTAGTTTATTCACCAAGGGGAGTAAGGCACGGATTACTAATCGAGTGTGCATTTGCGGCCCGATGCAAAGCGGAGGGCCGTAAACCACACGAGTTTAGTAATCTGCAGGGCTAGACAAGCGCTAGCGCTTATGTTTTGATAGACAATTGTATGGCATTGACGTAAGTCACCGAGATAGTCACGTGGTACTATCTCTGTGCCTTACGTCAATTCCATACATTTTTCAGTCGAAACATAATCGCTAACGTTTATCGAATGCAACTTGTCTACTGTACTTACCCTCGAGTGATATATACTGCTTTTTACTACACTTAAAAATAAATAAAATACAATAGTAAAAAATCTATTCCTTCGAGGAAGAACGAGCGCGTCTTCAAACAGGGGCTCTACTTTGAAATCCGTAATTCGAACTTTGTCTATTGCAATCCATTTCGCCCTCGATGCGTAACTTTTTTGCAAAAAGTGACAGGGCGATCCGAAGTTCGAATTACTTATTTCAAAGTAGAGCCGCAGTTACAAAGGTGCTTTTTTTTTATTGTGAGTTTTAACGCTCCGTACAGTTTGCGTGCCAAAAGACGTTAAAGAAGGTGAATACGCTCCGATTTGCAGGGTCCAACTTTCATGCGTGTCAACGTCATTTAGAATTTAAAAAAAACGGGGTAGTAATGGATTTCCATTCAATATTACTACCCTGATTTTTGAGATGGTTTATTGAACGGCTTTCCCGCCTTTTATTAGGGTAGTATACACTTACTAACAAAGTGTAGTATAAAGTATATTACACAACACCAATGAAAACGACCCTTCAGTGCGCTCATAAGATTCTGCGCCCTCTATGCCCAGTGATATGCACTACCGCTCTGCCCTGCTAACAGAAAAGGCAGTATCTCAAATTCTATGGTCAAAGCAGATTCAATCCTATCTTGTTGGTAATAAGGTTGCATTTGTCTACAGGAGTTTTGTCTGAGATACTGCCATTTGTGTTAGCAGGGCAGCCTTGATGTCTTAAGAGCTACTCTCCACAGAGTAGTATTGGCAAAACATTGGAAGATCTGAGATCACCTGTTCAGTCAACCAATTTTATTTCTAGGTCACTATAGACTATGTCAAAGCAGCGTTGTCAACCAAAATATAAGAGACTTCATTTTCGTTGACGACACGCTAGCCCGGTTGGTAGTGACGCCTGCCTTCGAAGCTAGGGGTCCTGGGTTCAAACCCCGGTTACGGCAGATATTTGTGTGAAGTCTTGGATGTTTTCTATGTATTTAAGTTTATGTTTATCTATATAAGTAAGTTTATCGTTGTCTAGTACCCTTAGTACAAGCCTAGAACTTAGTTTGGGACTAGGTCAATTTGTGTGACATTGTCCTGTGATTTATGTACATACATACATACATAAATCACACCTGTTTCCCAAAGGGGTAGGCAGAGACCACTTCTTTCCACCTGCTACGATCCTGACAAATCTCTTTCGCTTCTTCCACATTCATACCTCGAGTCACGCATGCACGTCGGTTTCGGGTACTTAAGATTCGGCCTTTTTCAGTATTGATTAAAAAAAGTGCGCCTAGGGCGGCCCCTTCCACTCACTATCGTACTATATATTTCTTTCGTCAATCGTTTTTCATCCATCCTTTTCAAAGGACCGAACCATCGAAGCATGCCCTTTTCAATCTTAGTCACTACATCTTCTTTCAGACCACACTTCTCTCTGATGATTTCATTCCTTACTCTATCAAACAGTTTCACACCACACATACTACGCAAAGAGCGCAACAGTGATTTATTTATTTATTTAATTTGGTATACAACGTCACGTTGACATAGTCCATAGTGGCTTAGGAATAAAATTGGTTGGCTGTGCACGATAAGAAGAAGTACAGCTGTAGAGAGGTGGGAGGTACTCACTCGAGACAGCGGTGAAGGAAGTGCAGAAAGGCTGGGTCGTCGGCGCGCACGGCGGCCGCCAGCGCGCGCGACCCCGGCCTGCGCTTGCGCCCCTTCGAGTTGGTCACCGAGCGCGGCGAGCCCTTCGAGTCTGCCGGAACAAGACATGATAGAGCAAAATGCAAGAAGACAACAATCTTGTTCAAACCTGTAACGGCTTGAGGCCAAATGATTTACTGTCAAAACCATATAACAGCAAAACAATCCCCCTTACCAGGCGTGGTAAACTCCGCAATTTACGTTCATCGCTACAAGTACAAGTGGTTACCCGTATCCCAGGTACTGTTCAGTGGCTGCCACGCTGCGCGTTGGATCGCACGCGCACGCTACTTCGCGCGCACACGCTTACGTAAATCGTAATATATTGCAAGTGAACGTGCCGCATTCATTTGTTTGTGTGTTGCATTGTTTCTGTTTAAATGAATAAAAAGACACCCAAAAGATAGTATTAAGGCAATACATTATTATTTTATTTTTAGTCGTTGACAGCCCTCACTACTGGCGACGCAGCGAGTGATCCAATTCATTTTCACCGTTCGTTCACAGCCTTAACGTTCCGTTTGGCTTGCGCTGGAGTCGACGATGTCAGAGGGCCATAAATCATAATGTTTTGGCTAAGAAAAAAGCGGCTTTTATAAAGATCAAAGGAGTGTGCCTTCTGTACTTGTACTATTATCTATTCTGTGCCCTTACATATAAACGTGAAATAACCGTGGGGTAGCTTATGCCATGCTTTGTCACTTTCTGTCAAATGCAAATGTCACAATTACAGATAAGGACAAAGCTCCACGGTAATTCCAGGTTTATAAGTAAGGGGGTATATACAATACAATACAATACAAATACTCTTTATTGAACACCAAAAATAAAAAATAAAAACAGAACATGGAACAGTACATTTAAATCATAGGTATACAACAGGCGGTCTTACCGCTAAATAGCGATCTCTTCCAGACAACCTTGTAAGAGAAATAACTGAGGACACATATTCATGGCAGGGGGTGTAAACTAATTCGTTTAGAACTCAAACTAAATAACTACACGAAACAATTAAATTATTTCAATTTTGAAATTAGAACTATTTATAAATATACTAAATATAAATACATAAAATAAATAATTGAATAAATACATACTAAATACATATAATTATACATCTATATAATATATACATACATACATCCTCCAAAAACAGCCAAACAATGACAACAGACGAAGCATGAGATATAACAAAGAAAAAAAGTAAGGGAGATAATAGAAAAACTACGGAAGTGACAGAAAATGATCCTTTAGCTTGCTTTTAAAAATGGCAACAGACTTAGCACGTCGTACCTCCACAGGCAAAGCATTCCATAACCTTATCGCCTTGATGGTAAAAGAATTTGTGTAAAATTTAGAGGAAGAAAAAGGAACTGACAGGAGAAGGTTTTGGGACGCTCTAATAGATTTAAAATAATTGAACCGCTCTTTTAGGTAGCGCGGGGTTGCAGGGTTGAAAAGAATGCTGAAGAGGAGATTTAAAATGTGAAAGTTACGACGAGCACGGATTGTGAGCCACTTGAGCTGATTGCGAAAAACGGAGACGTGGTCATACTTGCGTAACCCAAATATGAACCGTATGCACAAATTCTGAATACGCTCAAGCTTATCTAGTTGCTCCTCAGTGAGATCCAAATAGCACACGTCAGCATAATCTAGAATAGGAAGCAGTAAACTTTGAGCAAGCGCAATTTTCGTGGCAAGAGGCAGAAAGTTCTGAAGCCGTCTGAGAGAACCTACAGCTGCAAACATCTTCCTGCTAGTCTCACTAACTTGAGGTGCCCATGACAAAGTGCGGTCCATGATGACACCCAGATTCTTAACCTGGAGAGAGTAAGGTATCAGAACACCGTCGAAAAAAACTGGGGGAAGATTCACAAAGTTGACTCTAGAAATTAGTTGTATAAATAGTATATGTATAAATAATATAATTATGTATATAACGTATGTATTAATTGTAGAAAGTATTAGCAATTTCGTATCACTGTTTTCTTTTTTTGTGCACCCACTAGGTACATTTTGGATTGGTTATTTGGTCGACTAGAAGAGAATGCAATAAATAAAACCTTTAAGTTTCAGGCAGGACAGTAATATTACTGACGACTCCTAGGACCGGAACAGGTTTTAAGAACTCGTAATGTGAACTCTGGTCACAATTTTGTGTTGTGATATAGAGATCGTCTCATCGCCATGACGCTAAGCATCACGTAACTATATCGAAATGACGTCATCAATCAAATTACTGCGTCCTTTTGACATTGTTCCTGTGGCCTAGAAATCCATTTTTTGGCGGTACAGTGTGTCATGATGCGACGATCTCTATATCACAACACAGACTTGTGACCAGAGAGATGACTCATATTTGGCGACACAGGTAACTGGATTCTATATTAACATTGAGATTTCATCATATTAAACAACCAAATCCGCCAACACAGTGAGCTAAGAATAGTTTAACTGATGCATATTACGGTTCCATAAAGATCTCATCGATACTTCTATACTATGTAATATTATAAGCTTATATTATAAATCTGTCTGTCCGTCCGTCGATATGTTTGTTACGCTTTCACGGATAAACTGCTGAACCGATTTGGATGAAATTTGGTATGGGAATAGTTTAAGTCTCGGAGAATTTAGAGACTAACGCGAACTGAGTCGTTTACGTAACACCTGTATTCTGTACAAATTATAACAGCAATAAATCATTGAGTATTGAGATTCGTCCTGAAATGGATTCACGTTTAAACCTTGTACTCACCGAAAAACAGCCGTTTCCTGGTGGCATTGAGCAGTAGATCCGGGGGCGGGGGGCCGAGGAGCTCCATGATGCAGGCCAGCTGTTCAGCCTCATTTTCTCCCGGGAACAGCGGGTACCCCGTGTGCAGTTCCGCAAGGATGCACCCTGGAACCAACATCCAACATTGCAAGTTAGGAAGCGGGAATATGTTGGTAGCTCGATGATAACAACTAGTTTTTGCCCAAATTGTGAAAGATATTGAACAGTGTTTAAAAACGCAAGTATTATAACCCGGCGATTAATATACCAGTACAGTCGGCCTAAGTATCCGCACACTTTTGTACTTTAAGGTCTTATAACTAGTATTATTAATAAATATTTCACTTTTTAACAAAAGCTGCTTTCAATTTTACAAGTAGTCGAACTTTTTTGCATTGGGGCTCGTAGCACAATCAGTTTTATAAGTAGCTGAACACTTTTGTATCTTGTCGCTTTAACGCCCCTGACAGATTAGTACAGTAGTTCAACTTCAAACATGACGTTAAAGTGACAAAGGACTAAACTGTCCAGCTATTTATAATACCGTACCAAAACAAACCCTCTGGCGGCGTGGTTGGACAACGTTGTCAGACTGACCAATCTTTCTTTTTTCAAATTTCAAAATCAAATTTAACTGAGTCGACGGAGCTTCGCTGGCGAGAAGCTCCTATTTCTATGTTGTTTTGGCCCTCCGGGCCAGCTGAAGGACTGGCCCTGGGTTTCTATATTCAGAACATCTCGTTAAAATTTGACACATTTTGTATGGTAGCAAACGTCACATTTTAACAAGACGTTTGGAATATAGGATCTAGGGTAACATAACCTAAACCTACCTCGTATTTATGACACTAATAAATCAGTCGGATCACGAGACCTACGCCAAAAGGACAAAATGGATGGACCGCGGTCGCCGGGTATAATATTGCAAATACTATAGGTACCTATATTACTATTTGCTTGTTTAATATATTGAACACACATGATAAATTAAGTCCCGTTGTCTCTCTCGGTGATTGCACAACAGATGTTTCCGTCCACGTAAGAACTTTACTTAGTAGGTGTTTAGTGTTTAACGAGGGGCGATCAGAGTTAGGTGTCTTATCGTATGGCATGCTTATTGTTCATTCACTAGTCCGAAGACTTTGTTGATAAGCTAGCGTAGTTACATGAATGCAAATATTTATTGGAAAATGGGTTTGACTTAGCCCCTTAAAAGAATGTATAGAAAAACCAATTACCTACTCTGTATAGTAGCCGAGGTTACAGCCTAAAGATATGTTTGGGAATAATCTAAGCTCCTCTATTCTACTGTGTTTAACCATATTGCCTTTGGCATGTTATCGTATTGTTTGTAACTCGGCCGCCATGCTATCAACTGTCAAGTAAATAAGAGCTATCGAAACGTTGACAATGCGATAATGGTTTACATTCATCTGGCATAACTTTTGTAGCATAATCATCACTTGGCATAATGATCATTTGGCATAATCTTTTTTTCCTGCAAACTTTTCAGGATTTTTCAGTATTGTTATAAAATAAACCTAACCTAACCTAATGGCTTCTATGCAATGCTACTTTAAATAATCCTTAAAATTTTACGGTTCCAGAAATAAAACACAGTATGTCAAATGATGATTATGCCAAAAAAAGTTATGTCAGATGAAAGGAACGCTATGATAATACATTAAAAGCAACATGGTTTTGCCGAGAAGAGAAGACCCTGGGTCAATTTGTGAAGGATTACTCCCAGTACCCGAAACCGACGTGCATGCATGACTCGATGTATAAATGTGGAAGAAGAGAAAGAGATTTGTATCAGGTGGAAAGAAGTGGTCTCTGCCCACCCCTCTGGGAAACAGGCCCAATGTATATATGTACTCCCAGATTATTAACCCCGCAAGCAAAGAAAGCTTGTTATGCTTAACGTATGTAAATAAGGTTAATGTAATATTTAGTAGCAATAAAATACTAGGGATAAGTATAGACATACCAATGATAAATTATTTTCGATCTGCAAGATTCTACCCATGCATTCTAAAGTTGTTTGTAAATGTATTAGATAGTTATTATTCAGATAATTTTAAACTTAGAAAGTTGTTCCAACAATCAGCTAAAAATCGACACCCAGATGGAGTTTCTTTCGAGGCTTCTTCTCAGTCTGGTCTAACGTAATTTTTCCGAAGCGTTGGTAGCACAAAACCAATTTGATTGAAATTCTCCCCTAGCGTCCTAAGTCCGAGGTCGGCCCAATAGGGGCGCCCTTAGGCATGCTAGTGTAAAAACCTTTTACTGCGTGGGCTCCCATCAGGAGTCCGCCCTCTCTCCGGCGAACTAGTCAAAGCCATCAGAGGCTAACTACGAAGGTCCCTCAAAAAAGAAGTCTTGGTATGTACCGGTCTAACAAGTAGAATTACATTTTTGAGCGCAACGGTCGCCAACAAACCGTCTCACAGTTTGGCGACGTTTAGACTAAGGTACCTACTATGTAAAAATTTATTTACAGTAAAAAAAATAATGTCAAATTCAAATTCAAATTCAAAATCATTTATTGCGTATCACATTTCATTAACATCAGATGGATTTTATGGATGGATGGATGGTAGGTCGTTTTAAAAAAAAAAACATAGTCAAAGGCTTTATGAAATCAAAAATTACGATCGCGTCTTTAGTGTAACGAAAGTTAGTCATACAAACGATATGGGTAACTCAACGTTACACAAAGGAAACAATTAAGTTTTGTTTAAATTATAGCCCTTAACTATGTAAATTAAATTGAACTCATCCCATATGTATCGGTTTGTATTTGTGTCTGTGTTTTAGATACCTCGGTTAAAATTAGAAATATTTTGTGCAAAGTAACTTAATCTATCTGTAGTTTTTAGGGTTCCGTATCGCAAAAGGAAAAAACGGAACCCTTGTAGGATCACTTTGCTGTCCATTCGTCCTTCCAACCGTCCGTCTGTCTGTCAAGACCCTTTCTCGGGAACGCGTGGAGATATCGAGTTGAAATTAAAGCCATTTCAATTCTACAGTCCCTTGAAGCTGTGAAAAAATAAACTTCTAATTAAACGAAAAAAAAGTTGCGGCTGCTTATGCCGCAAAAAACGTATAATTCGACATTCTCAAAGGAATCGAAATTTATAGAGTTCTTTCCATAGATCTCGTATTCTGAAATTTGGCATAAAGAAGGTCTTATAGGACAAGTGGAAGAAAAAAACCGAAATACAACTCTATCACAAAAAAATGCAGTTGGTAAACTAATCGCGACCTATGTCAATGTATGGAGACAACACCATTTCAACGGCAAAATCATGTTTGTCCCCAATACAATATTACATTCTTATAAGTTTGAACCCTTGACGCGCTTGTCCGACTCGCACTTGACTGCCTTTTTATTTAGCGTAGATTTTGTTTAACCCTACTCGCGTTTAAAACTTAAGTCCTCGGGTTTTAAGCTATCTCCTAAAATTTCATCAAAATCGGTTCAGCAGTTTAGGCGTGAAAACGTAACAAACAGACATAGTTACTTTCATACTTATTATATTAGTATGGATTCAGTGGGAGAAATGGACTGTTCATCGTTTGTCTACCCTTTTAACTTATACATTAAAATCCATCACACAAACAAAACAGTCTTATCATTAAAACCGGAATAAATTTCGCACCAATAAAATCTTAATAGGTGCGTAAAGTTATTGCGTAACAAAGTATTGATGACACACATTACCATGTGTATAAATAGTTGAATTTTATAGTGATATGTTAAAGATCGCGCTATAGAAGACGGCAGGGGCGCGTGCGCCTTTCTCTCTGCTTTCTACAAATTCACGATTGCGCAACGGACGGGTCGGCCAACTGGTCGGGCGACTTGCGAATACGATGGGGTCACGATCGGCTCAGGGCGTCGGTGGAAATACACATGTTACGAAAACAGGAATTAAATATAATTTACTAGCCGTTTCCCACAACTTCGTCCGCGAAGAAGTCGTTTATCGCTAAAGTGCCTTATTTGTATATTTTTAATGTTAAAGAGAAAACACACGAGCACTAGGCCACCTGATGGTAAGTGGAATCTGAGACCCATAGACATTTGAATTCTCAAGATTAAAATCTTAAGACCTCAAATGCGTTTCCAACCCTGAGGACTAAGATGGAATGCCTCTATGCTAGTAATTTCACCGGTTGTCTTATCGCCACACCGGAACACAACAATGCGAACACTGTTGCTTGGCGGGTGGTTAATGGATAAGATGGTGGTAGCGATCCGGACGGACCCTGCACAGGGCCCTAACACCACTGTATCCTTCCCCGGGACTCAAACTATCTCCATACCAAATTTTATCTAAATCAGTTCAGCGGTTTAAAAAGCGTAACAAACAGACAGACAGAGTTAAGTTCACACTTATAATATTAGTATAGATATACTAAGGCCGCTAATACACCTGCAAGAACTTGCTGCAAGTTTTGCGATGCAACTATAGGTAAACAAACAACAAACAAACAAACAATAACAACAACAACAAATATTTGCATCTCTGTCTTGCACATAGATTTGTTACAAAACTTGCAGCAACAACTTGCGAGTGGAAATGCGGTGCAAGTAATTCTTGGCAGTATTAACTCCCCCGCCTAGAAAGGGGTGTTTATAAGTTTAACATGTGTATCTGTGAGTCTGTCTGTGGTATCTTAACTCCCGAATGCACTGGTTTGAGCGGTCATTTTTAGGGTTCCGTAGTCAAACAAGGAACCCTTATAGTTTCGCCATGTCCGTCCGTCCGTCCGCAAACTAGCGCAGAAACTCTTAGTATTAGAAACCCGTAATTTGGTATGAATATGCATATTAGTCACGCCAACAAAGTGGTACACAATAAAATGTAAAAAACAATTTATTTTAGGGTACCTCCCCTACACGTAACGTGGGGATGTATTTTTTCTCATCTAACCTATAGTGTAAGATGTCGTTGGATAGGTCTTTCAGAAATATTAGTGTTTATGAAAACAGTTTTTGATTAAGTAATCCGTTTATGAAATATTAAGTTTTAAAGTGCTAATGTTTGTTAGACTCAAGTGTCCCCTCCCTCCCCTCTACAGCCAAAACTACAAAAACTAAAAATCTGAAAGAGCATATAACGAATTTTACAGAAAATTTATCACGACTAACTAGACGTAATTAGTTCTTGAGATACAGGCGATCAAAGTGTTTAGACATACTAAAATCATCTAAGACGGCACCAATTGACAATAGAACATTTGTTATTCCTTGTTGATTTTTATGTTTGTAGTACTTAACGGCTTCGGAACCCTACACTGAGCGTGGTCCGACATGCTCTTGCCTGGTTTTTAACCATTTGGACTGGACTATCAAAAAACCTCGGGACTCTTGTAAATGAAATATTTTCCGCAAGTGCGCCAAAGTTCCTATAAAATTGCAAATTAGATTATTGGAACTCCGAAAATGTTCCTCAGACTATTTTATTTTACATCATAATGATCACTCTTCATAATAAATATTAATAATACACCTGTTTATTTTCAAGATTTTAAAAATATCCTACTGGTAAATAAGGTTAGGTTAGGTTAGGAGTGTTTTATAAACGTCCTTAAATCAGAACGGTGCGTTGATTATGAATGGCAAATTATGAAGAAAAAAAGTATGAGGAACAAAATTATGAAGAGTGATTATTATGAATACAAATCGGTAGTAAAACAATAAAGAGGAATAAGAATTTTATGTGAGCCAATATGGACCCATTTGCCGCAGTTGCATCAAAATGTACTATTTCAATATACTTGCTTCGAAGGTGGCTGCTTATCGTACGGGAATGGACTTACCGCACTAAAGAAAGAAAGAAATTCATTTATTTTGCAAACAATTAACAAACCTAAGGAAACTACAAATACATAAGAATTGGACACAATTGCATGCAAAAATGCATACAGCATGAAGTCGAGTCGCTTGTGAGCGCCACGACGCTGGTCTTCCGTGGATCCAGGCGCCCGCGTGTGCGAGACAGCGAACAGGGAATTACATCATAATAAACACTTTAATTTTTATTTATTGTTGTTTCAAGCCACATCGAACCAAAGAGTTTGTTTGTTCAACCACTATATTATTTTCTTAATTACGTAATTTTATTTTAGTGTTGGAGCTAAAGGTACTTGTAATATTTTCAAGAAAATATTTTCGACATCCACGGGAAGACGTGGATTCCCGTGAATATCGTAAGAGGCGACTAAGGGAATAAAGGCTTATAGTACTGTTAGGCGATGGGCTTGCAACCTTTCGCTGATAGCCTGTTTATGCAAAATGTGGTTACAGAATTAGCAACAAGTCTTTTTGGAGTGGTTGGTATTTCAGTAGCTCTGCCTACCCCATTCTGGGAATGAAGGCGTAATGTTATGTATGTATGTATGTAGCACTCATCACTCACCCATGCTCCACATGTCAATGGCCGCTCCATACTGGAGCCCCAGGATGACCTCAGGGCTCCTGTAGAAGCGCGACTGGATGTAGGTGTAGACCCTCGCGTGGGAGTAGCACGAGCTGCCGAAGTCGATCACCTTGATGGATGAGCTTCCACGTGCTTTTAGGAGGATGTTTTCCTGGTAACGAAAAGGTACATGTGTCGAAATATGGCCCTAGGATACAAGTCTTCCGAGGTCCAAGTGAAAAACGGAAAAATAAATAAATCAATAAATCATAGGACAATCTCACATAAATTATCTTAGTCCCAAACTAAGCCCTAGGCTTGTGCTATGGGTACTGGATAACGATAAACATATTATATAGAGATGTAAATACTTAAATACATAGTAAACATCCACTAAGACTCAGGAACAAATACTCGTGTTCCCAAAAATATCTGCCTTTACCGGGATATGAACCCAGGACCCGAAGGCAGGGTCACTACCAACTAGTCACACAAATTGTCCTAGTCCAGGCTTGTTCAGTCAGCGTCATATAATACATAGCAGTCAAGATCACCAAATAGTTGGAATCATCCAGAATGCTCATTAACATCGACGCAGCCAAGTGATCAAATTGTTAAGGTCATCCACAGTGCTCAAATATACCGCAGCACACACAACGGCAAATACTTGATTACATTCAAGACGCCGATCGTACCACTACAACCACACTGCTGCCGCTGGTAGCTTAGCATCCAAAGTAAGTCGATGTTAATGAGCATTTTGGATATTTCCAACTATTTGGTGATCTTGACTGCTACGTACTATATGACGCTGAATCCACTATGTGCACTAAGACAACGATAACCATACTTATATAGAGAAATACATACTCAAATACATATAAAACATCCATATCCTGAATACTATACTCTGTACACGGCTACACGACGTATATCTTTTTTATTATTACGAGATATCGACTTTTATCCTTTTTCACTAGAGACAGTAGATATTAGAGGGTAACAGTTTGGTAATAACTTTGGTTTTGTTTGATTTTATTACAAGCTTTTATTTAACTTGCTTCGTTCGTATGTAAGTTGTCCGTTAACAATTTGCAAGGAAATTTTGAACCACTTTCCGGGGACCGTTTAAATTGAAATTTGGCATACTTATGTAAACCCAATGGCAATGCAATAATATGGCTCTATCGCGCTGGTCTGGTGATGGAGACGGAAGGTGGCCGTAGGAACTCTTAAATTACACATGATAAACCCGTCGTCTTAGGGCTCGTTACAATCGTCTTTATAAGTAGACTAGCGACGCTTCGCTCCGGATTGAACTATTATACATATAAACCTTCCTCTTCAATCACTCTATCTATTAAAAAAAACCGCATCAAAATCCGTTGCGTAGTTTTAAAGATTTAAGCATACATAGGGATATAGGGACAGAAAAAGCGACTTTGTTTTATACTATGTAGTGATAATGACTACGTCAAAAAAAAGTAAGCTTGTATCAGAAATGTATTTTTTTGTTATGTTAGTTTTACTTTTAACCGTATTTCAAGTCATGGCTATCATACTGATACTTTTAGCCAGCCTCAAACATCTAAGAATTTCAAGTTCGTAATAAAGTTTTAGAACAACTCAACAACGGTACTGCTGCACGGTTGAATATGACCCATAGCTTTAAATACTAGTTAGAGTAATTTTTAGTTACCGAAAGATACTAACTTATGGCACTTGGCAAATCTAACCAGCTCAGCAGCACTGGTTGTCAGGATACTCACAGGTTTTAGGTCACAGTGGATGATGTTCTCGGCCTCCAGTAGCCTGAGACACCGGAGCAGCGAGCTCGCGAACCGCCGGATGAGGCTCAGGCTGAAGCCCTGGTAGTTGTTCTTCTTTATCAGCTCGTAAAGGTTGATGCTGTAAGGTAGAGAGAGATACACTTTATGCCCGCACATATCATGAATGAAGATTCAAATAGGAGTGATATTTTTAAATAAGTATAAGACAGCACCAGCAGAGAATGCAAAGCTTGGTTGAATTTTGGGACAACTATACAGTGTGTAAATCCAATACGAGCAAATATTTTAACGACGGTTTATATGCATCCTAATTAACATAAAAACGTGTGTTTAACATAAAGTTGTATTATTTTTTTACACACTCATTAATTCACCACACAATGTATTGTATGTCTAGCCCAATTAACCTGCAATCAACTGTCAACTGACACGGTTCCAAGTACATTGCTGCTTGATGGGACTTTATAAAATTATTGGCGCTCTATGTATTACAGTTATTATCGAAATTCCTCATCTGCATGACTTGTAGAGGTATAACCTACGTCTGGTTTAAATTTTTGCTCGTATTGCATTTACACACTGTATACTCGTATTTAAAAGCCCATTGTTTCACCAAAGGCATGCACTGCATGTTTTCAATGAAACCAATTGAGGTTAACACTTGAAAAAATTAAGAATATATGTATTTATTTATTTATTTGCACACATGATACACAAGATGATAGGTACATGGGACCCTTTTAGGGTATTGCAAACATTTAAGTATAATTTTAAAATTAGGTATTACAAATTACAATAGATCATTATATCATTAGGCGAGTTAGTGCATGCACTGCCAAAATTATCTATTACATCATTGGGGGCATGCAACTTTGATAAAAAGAGATATAACATAAAAACAATAAATATCACAGCACAATAATAATAAGTCATTTAAATTTTACTCGGGTGTCAACAATAGGTTTAAAATAATACATGTCATGTTAGTGTTCTAGGATCTCATCTGCCATAAATGCATTCCAATTATAATAACATATTTGTCTATAAGTATTATTTTTAATTTATTAGAAAAAGCATTTAATTTATTTTCTGTTTTTACTATATCCGGCAATTTGTTATAGATTTTTCATTTGTTAGTCCTTTACCTCAAAAGCATGAATTCCTTGTAGCGATTCACCGAATCGCATTTCACCTCGGATGAACAAAACTTCAATAGAATCTTTTACTTGAAGCAATTTCTCGCGTGGCTTTTTACATCAGTATAATTATTTTGTAGCATTTCATTTTTCGTGTAGTATTTTACCCTAGACGCATTTCGTCGCGATCGATGTTTTTTTGGGACTCTATTTAATTTGACGCATTAATTGATATTCGCACTAAATTTCTGTATAATTTTTTATAAAACGTGTTTTGTGCTTGTAGTTTCATGTCTTAAATGCTATCAAATTCATTGAAATATTATCATCATCGTGTTGTAACCACGACGCGACCGTCTCCTGCAGCGGGACCGTCGCGCCGCGCCATAATAAGCGCGCGAAGACTTTGACAAAATAAAACAATTAGATTTTTTTATAGAGGTAATTATAGTAGATGGGCGAACTATGATATTAAGCGATCGCAGCGAAATACTATTACAAAATATGCGATTGAGGTATACTGTGATTTATAATATTTGCTAATAATAAAATTGACGATCGAGACCAAATGAAACAGTAAAATAAGCGCTCGAGGTGAAATGCGAGTAAAGCTATTAACGAACAAAAAAAATGACGACCTTGACACAAAGCGAAAATTAAATACACGATCGAGGTGAAATGCGAATCGGTGAACCGCTACAAGAAAATTATGCTTTTGAGGTAAAGGACTAACAAACGAGATTTTTATACATCTATAGTAAGGGCTTTTCTTGTATAGATCCATTTTAGGCGCCGGAAGGGCTATTTTATTCTTTCGTCTTTTACTAGTTACGAAATTGAAAAGATTCAGGTTTTTCTTCACAAATATATCAGCCTCCATATGTATTCACAATAGATGTTACTTACGAGCGGACTAACATAATAATCGCCACAGGATTTGTTAAATAAAGCTGGTACATCATAGGTCTCTAATCATCTCATCATAGGACACTATTGCGTAAAGAGAAAAGATGCGAGATGCGGATGGGCTGTATGAAGAGATGAGAAACCAGGGAGTGAATAGTGGCATGACGGCAGATATTGTTTCTTCGATCAACAATGACTACTCGATTCATCAAGACAGCTCTGAAAACGGCCAAAATATAAGAGCACAAAATAAGTTTGTGCTCTTATTTCTGACAGCACGCGTCAACAACTGCCAACGTAATTAATTATTATTTGGATCTTTGCTGCTTAGACTTAAGGTACATTTTAAGTTGATGTAGATAATTAAACTGATAAAGCCATAACTATAAGCAACACGGCCACTTTTTCGCTTTGATTTTGTATGGGACCTTCAATCTAGTAGTGATTGTTGATCGAAGTATTGTTTGGAAGAGAAAGACATGCTGCGTGAGCCCATGACATGTGATGACATGATTATGATTGCGTTGAGAATGAAATGCTTTCAACTAACCTCATCAGCTCAAAGCTGATACACAAATGATTCCTAAAGTAGAAGTAATCCAGCATGTGTATCACGTTGTGCGCCTGATCCTTGTCCTTAAGCCGGAGGTGGTCCAGCACCCGAACCTCGACCAGGGCCTGATGATGGAACCGCTTCTTGTTGCGTATAATCTTGATGGCCACCTGCCCGCCCGTCCGGTAATCCAGAGCCCTGATGACCTGGCCGAAGGAACCCTTGCCGATGACCTCCAGGATCTCGTAGCGGTATGCTATGTGATCGTGGATTTGCTGGAATAGGGAGAGTCACCATAAATAATGGCACAAAGGTAGTATCCACGTACATTCGTGTCCGTTCAATATAACATGACGCCTTCATTTCCAGAGTGGGGTAGGCAGAGCTACAGATTTTCCAACAACTCTAAAAAGGCTTCTTGTTAATTCTGTAATCACATTTTGCAATAACAGGCTGAGGTTTACCAGTGCATTAGTGACAGGTTGCAAGCCCATCGCCTAACAGCCCTAAGCCCTTATTCCCTTAGTCGCCTCTTACGTACGACATCCACGGGAAGACATGGAGTGGCACTATTCTAACCCGCCAACCACATGGTAAGTTAATAAGAACTATTAAAACGTTGAATACGATTATAGGTCAACACCAATATTGTTTTACGACGTCGACTAAAGAGTATTAGTATAATACAACTTCGTCAAATTATATTATAATTTTTGACATGTTATCATATTGTTTTTAAATAAATAAAATAAATATCACAGGACAATGTCACAGAAATTGACCCAGTCCCAAATTAAGCTCTGGGCTTGTACTATGGGTACTAGACAACGATAAACATACTTCTATAGATAAATATATACTTTAATACATAGAAAACATCCAAGACTCATGAACAAATAATCATGCTCATCACACAAATATCTGCCCTTACCTGGATTTGAACCCAGGACCCCTAGCATCGAAGGCAGGGTCATTACCAACTAGGCTAGCGTCTCGACAACTAACTCTGCCTCCATTACTATCAAGTAAATTAGAGCTATCGTAACGTTAACGATACATGAACATGTCAAAAGCAACATGGTCTTATACCGTAGAATAAATAGAGACCCTCGTACGGTGCCTGGAACTAATTTTATCCATACGTTCATGTTCAATCTTACATTTGTGATTGTATTACAAACGTCCATACACCATATCAGTAATTAATTAATTTGATTGAATGAAAATAAATTAATTATTCGATTGAATGATTGATAGTCGGAAACGAAGCAACTGATTGACGCACAGAGGAGTATTTGACCTAAAAAGCTGCTCAAAAGTCGATTTGTTTTTTTTATCTAAGTCTATTATTAACTGTGCATAGGTTAAGCTTGATAAAGGTACCATCGCTTAACGGCCATTTTGGTGACCCCCCACGCCCCCATCCGTCTACACAGCAGCAGTCGGAACCCAGCCACCGCGTGAATCGCTTGTCTTTGTTCTCGGCGCTCCTATTACAACGTAATATTATCGATCGTTTTTTTGAGTTCTTGTGCAGTGAATTGTTATTAAAATCATAATGGATATTGAAGAGGAAGGTATGTATATAAATAAAGTAAATTTTTTTTCTGTATTGGACTTGATAAAGTATAATTTTTCATCACCGAAAGCTTGAACCTAAAAAGTAACGTTTTTTCTTGGAATCTTAATCTTCTAAAGTGTTTTTGTATATAAGTTAAGCCTAGTTAAGTCATACTTTTGTACGTAATTTAAAAATTAGTTATTCTAGTTAATGTTTTTAAAGAAAAATGTCCCGCATGTACCCGCTTTTTTTATTTTTTTTAAAAATTAACCAATGAGACAAAAACAGGTATTTTTGTAAAAATATCTTATTTCATATTTTTATTACAGAACATGAAGCAGTGGTGATTGAGATGACCAGAAAATCAATCTATGAAGTCTTGAGACAATGTCCGAGCAAGAAAATTGATGACAAATTCGTGTTTTTGGAAGACCATCTTAAAAATACTACGAAATGTCCTGAAAATGAACACAGTTCAATTAAACAGCTTATAAAAGCATTTAAGTTTCAATTTAAACAAAAATGGATGGCTGCTAGTAACAAGGAAGAACGGTTTTTAAAGAAAAATGAACAATGGCTCAATACCACCGTAACACTACCTACCTGGACAGCAAAAAGGACCGGGCGGCCACTAAAAAATTTCACCGAATCGAGTTCGCCGACAAAGAGGCGTAAGACAAAGGGTTTGAGAGAACAAATACCTTGTGAGCAGTTAACCTATGCTGCCCAAATGAGTCAGCGTGCTGCAGGACATAGTGACGCATCGAAAGTAATAAAAAATATTATTGTTTCTCCAGCAAGAGCCAAAAAATATAGAAAAAGTGATACTCCTCAAAAGGATATTATCAAACATCACACTCCATCACAAGCATTATCGATTTTTGTGGAAGCTGATATGACGAGAAAGCAATACGAAATAATTCATTCTGCCAACAGAAACATTTATCCTTGTTATTCAGTTTTAAAAAAAGCAAAACAGGAGTGTTACCCGCGACAAGAGTCGATGAGGGTTTCAGAAACGTGTTCTGAAATCAGACTACAAGATCTTTTAGATCACACGTCTACGCGGTTGTGTGAGTATTTAGATGAAGTGTTTGAAACCTTGAATGAAGAACAAAGAAGCAATTTAGAGCTCTTATCAAAATGGGGCTGTGATGGGTCACAACAGCAAACATTTAAACAAAAATTCCAAAACAGTACAGATAGTGACGCAAACATTTTTCAGAGCTCATTTGTACCCTTGCGCCTCATATGCCACATTGGAGACCAAAAGAAGACCATTTGGCAAAACCCAGTACCATCTTCTACAAGATATTGTCGACCAATACGGATCCGCTTTATCCGGGAAACTAAAGACATAACAAGTGAAGAAATCCGCTATGTAGAAGATCAAATAAAAAACTTAAGAAACACTGAAATACCCAAGGCTTCTGGTTGTATACTTCAAATAAAGCACACATTAGCGTTTACAATGATCGATGGTAAGGTTTGCAATGCTGCGACAAACACGGCATCGACTATGAGGTGTTACATATGCCGACAAACGTCCAAAGATTTTAACAACTTCAGTAAAGTAACCACAGAAGACCCCAATGCCCTTAGATTTGGATTATCAGTACTACACGCAAGGATCCGATTTTTTGAATCCCTACTTCATTTGTCTTATAAACTACCTATAAAGAAATGGCAAGCGAGGTCGCAAGAAGACAAAAAAATCGTGGCTGAAACCAAACAGAAAATACAAAACGCATTTAAAGAGGAAATGGCACTGTTGGTGGACATTCCCAAAGCCGGTTTCGGCAATACGAATGACGGGAATACCTCAAGAAGATTTTTCGCAGATCCACAAACTTCCTCCGCCATCACAGGAGTTGACATCAATTTAATAAAAAAATTAAATGTCATTTTAGAGGCTTTGTCTAGTGGACACAAAATCGACACACAAAAATTTGAAGAATTTGCCGAACAAACTGCAAAACTTTACATCGAAATGTATGGGTGGTACCCAATGACTCCTACCATGCATAAAATTTTGAGACATGGCGGTACAATAATTGACCACGCTATTTTACCTATTGGCCAACTATCGGAAGAGGCGGCCGAGGCCCGCAATAAACACTTCCGCACCTATCGGCAGAATTTTGCAAGGAAGTTTTCGCGAGAAAGCTGTAACAGAGACGTTTTAAACAGACTTCTGTTAAGTTCTGACCCTTTGCTGAGTAGTACAAGGAAAAGGTTCCAAAGAAAAAGTAAACCTTTCTCCCGCGAGACCCTGGAACTACTGTTACCGGAAACAGAAGTTAACGTAAATAATACCGATAACGATGAAATAGACGAAGAGTCCAGGCGGCGAAAGTGATTTTGAGTGACTATTACTATTTAAACATGTTTTTTTTAATTACAAACGTTATAAATAGAAGATAACAATCCTAAACTGCTTTTTATTTTATATTCAACCGATAAAAGCAACAAAATAGTTTTGAGCAAGTTTTTAGGTCAAATACTCCTCTGTGTGACGTTATAATTCGCACGGATATAATTGAATTATCCGTGAGTGATATATTCTGTTATCTCGGATGATTCAGTTCATTTTACGGTGAGTGTACGACATAGTTATATTTGGAAGTAATGGCGGCCGAGTTAAAAACAAAACGATAACATTTCAAAGACAAAATAGTTTTGCCAAGTAAAATAGAGGCCCAGTTGTTTCCACAGTCGTAAGTGGAATGGTAGTCGTTGAGTGAATTATTTACTGGAATGAAACTAATTAAATTAAAAGATGTTAATCAAATTAAGATACAGACAAAGTATTAGTATTGGAGAAGTAGTACATCTTCAAACAAAGACATCTCGCGGTTTGCATGTGTGCGTAACGCGTCCGCACGGCTGTGGGCGGCGCAAGCCACGCACACGAAACGACATCTAGCCACTGACTTCAAACTATGCCAGTGGCTATGTACCTTTGAGAGCAACAGCGTTCATATTGGGGATAAGACAAAAGGGTTGGCAACGCATTTGAGGTCTTAGGATTGCAGTCTTAAGATTATAGTCTTGAGAATTCAAATGTCTATGGGTCTCAGATTGTACGTGCCATCAGGTGGCCTGAGTGCTCGTGTTCTAGTTATCATAAAAAAAAGATGCATTACTTCTCCTATACTTATACTTTGATACAGACCAGGGCCTCCCATGCGTATACCTGCAAATTAACAGGCAAACCCTACAAGTGCGCATGCTAAAGGGTATTCGAGACCTACACACAAATGCACCATAAATTTATTATGTAAGTAGCGACCCACCCTCGCTTCGCTCCGGATTAAAGTATTATACATATTAACCTTCCTCTTCAATCACTCTATCTATTAAAAAAACCGCATCAAAATCCGTTGCGTAGTTTTAAAGATTTAAGCATACATAGGGATATAGGGACAGAAAAAGCGACTTTGTTTTATACTATGTACCTAGTGATTAGTTTTGATTTGACCCCTAATTAGCTGTTACCCTCGTCTCCGTCCGCGTCGAAGTCGCTTATCGATGTGTAAATTGATTATTTTTAAAGAATGCATACATGCATACATAAAATCACGCCTTCATTGTCAGGGTGGGGTAGACAGAGTTACAGAAATACCAACAACTCTAAAAATGCTTGTTAATAATTTCTATAAACTCATTTTGCACAATCAGGCCAAGAAGTTTACCAGTATATTAGTCAAAAGAATATTAAAAGTAATACATACATACATACATATCATCACGCCTTCATTCCCATAGTGGGGTAGTCAGAGCTACATAAATACCAACAACCCTAAAAAGACTTCTTGATAATTCTGTAACCACATTTTGCACAATCAGGCCAAGTAGTTTACTATTGTATTAGTGACAGGTTGCAAGCCCATCGCCTAAAAATACTACAAGCCCTTATTCCCTTAGTCGCCTCTTACGACATCCACGGGAAGACATGGAGTGGCACTATTCTAACCCGGCAACCACAAGGGATAATAATTTATTAATTAATAGCAACTTAATACACAACATTACGTGCCGCCGTTTACGGTACGAGATGGGCTCAAATTTGAACAAGGAACTTGGAAACTCAAGTTTCACGAACGAGTTTTCAATAAACATAATCATAAAGTTAGATGACAATTAAGTACCAAAGTTAACTTAACCTCACGTATGTTACTTGGCCTCAGATCTTTAACAATATATTTGCATTGATAGCGTGTAATTGAGCTAAAGAAAACTAGGTAGGTGGGCACGTATCCGAGTGAATAAAATTTAAATCGGGTCTTTTGGGTCCGTTATTATGTATATTTCACTGTACCTTGGCCTCTATTCTACTGCGTTATAACGATATCGTGTTTGACATGTTTTAGAATCGTTTATGTGACAGTCGCCATTATTGTAAATGACATAAGAGTTATCAAAACGTTGGCAATTCCGAAACGCGTCAAATACGATATCGTTATTACCGTGTAACACGGTAATAACGATATCGTATTTAGCCGATAAGGGCTGGGATTCTACACGGTCCGTGTAGAATCCCAGCCCTTATCGACTTCACTCCTTAAATTTTGTGTAACAGTTTAAGCGTCTCGTTTAAGAGCCTAGTTAATAGGATTTGAAGATGAACTCCTGGCGTTATAGCCTTGTAAAGTAGGTACCAAATCTCAAATTTCCATTGACAATTGTTACCTTGTTGTAGCTCCCGTTCTCGTCGTCGAAGCCGCAGTTGTTGGGTAGGTTGGCGCGTGCCTGCACCTTGCTGGAGTCCAACCCCAGGAACCAGACTTCAGGGTACTTGCGCACCTCAGCGCGTTCCCACTCCGACAGTCGGTCGCCGTACATCTTGAGGGCTTCTGCAACAACAACGGGTCATTTAACAAGGTGTGGTAAACCGATATCTAGCTTTCCGGAAGACTTTACGGGTAGTATTTGTTAAACATAAATGAAGAATCAGTTATTTATTTCTGCTACGCGCTGACAAATGACCAGCAGTTGGGGAGGACTCCCGCGCAGTAAATAAATAAATAAATAAATATCACGGGAAAATGTCACACAAATTGACCTAGTCCCAAACTAAGCTCTAGGCTTGTACTATCGGTACTAGACAACGATAAACATACTTAGATAGAGAAATAAATACTTAAATACATAGAAAACATCCAAGACTCAGGAACAAATACTCGTGCTCATCACACAAATATCTGCCCTCGTAGTAGTAGTCGTATTGCTGAAAATCTTGTTCGGTGTTTCATCTGTTTTTATTTAATACTTTCGACATATGATTATCAGCTACCAATATGGAGCGACAGAAGATTTTTGAATTGAAGACATGAAATCTAAATGTGTCAGCAATAATATATTGATCAATATTGAACCCAAAATATCTGATATGTCTCTATTTACTACTAACTTCGGGTAAAGTTACATATTTTACCGTGTGCACGTTGTTTTGTTACTCATTTTTAACCAGTATTTACCCAATTTAAGCAATAATTATTCAACATACTTACTTGTATAGTATACTATACAAGTAAGTATGTTGAATAATTATTGCGCGATTATCGTCCTATAGGACGATAATCGCGTCGGGGTCACCAAATATGTAGTATAGTAAGAGAGGTCAATGATATCTCTTTCCAGGCGGGTATTGTGCCTGGGGACCGAAGTCCATATGGATTTTTTTTTTTTGAGGGACCTACGTAGTTAGCCTCTGATGGCTTTTACTACTTCGCCGGAGAGAGAGCGGACTCCTGATGGGAGTCCACGCGGTTTACCGCGGTTTACGCCGCTATTGGGCCGACCTCGGACTTAGGACGCTAGGGGAGAATTTCAATCGAATTGGTTTTATGCTACAAACGCTTCGGGAAAAATTACGTTAGACCAGACTGAGAAGAAGCGTCGATAGAAACTCCATCTGAGTGCCGATTTTGTGTCCATTTGGATGAAGTTGGAAGTTGTATATAAGTCAACCGACTGAAGAAACTTCGTTAGCGCGATGTAGCGCACTGTCATATTTAGTTGCGCTGTCTGACGCTGGTGGCGCTGGCGAGTTGGTTGTTACAAGTTGTCACTAGATGTCGCTAGGTCGCCTCAATAGTTTAAACTTTTTGAACTGAGCTCATCCGCTTAAGACTTCGAAGCCATTATGTAGTTAACCGCAAATTAAGATAACGAGCTCGTAGCAGATCATAACCGCCATCGAAACATAGATTATCGACTCTTCTTTAAGCAATAGACTACAAAATACACTAATAGAACAAGCAAGCATAACTTTTTCGCATTTTACAACCGCCCGACACTCGAGAAGCTGAGGTGGTTATGAAATACAGAAGTGTTGAATACGCTATTTTCCTTTTAGCCCATTTTAAACCTATTCAACAAGGAATAAGGTTGAAAATTCAACATTCATGCAATAATACTTCCAACCTTTTTCGTTAAGTAACCGGTTGGTTTTGGTAACAAAAGCAGATAATATGTTGGATTGTATAGATACAATGACATTGTATATACAGGTAAGTAGATTACGTATCTCTCAAAAAATAACGCGCTCTTACGCCTTGAGTATTAAAGACGTATGAGATATTTTTGGGCATGGCATGCTTATCTATCTTTATCTATATAAATAAAGTAATCTATATAATTGTAGGCTTGTCCTGACTGACTGATTCATCATTGCCCAGCCAAACAAAACTACTAAAGCTAGAAATATGAAACTGACAATAGTTGTCTTTTGTGACGTCCACTATAGGGTCTCATCTCACCTCTACTAAGGAGGGATTAGGCGGTTTCCAAAAAAAGTGGACAACGTTAAGGACAAAGTTAAAAAAAAAACCATTTCGTCACGAAAATTAGCCATACTTTTAGACACGTTTATTTTCGTGACGAAATGGAAAAAGTAAAATCTTAATTTTGTCTTTGACGATGTACACTTTTTTTGGAAAACGCCGGATTACTTTGCCGACATGGCATTCAGTAATATAATATTTACTTTACATACCTATAACATAATATTATAGATTTTATTAGCGGTCGAGTTACACTGAGATTTGATAGATAGAAATCTATCTATCAAATCTCAGTTTTACTCGACCGCTATACTTTCTCAGGTATTATAAGCCCTACCGAAGCAGAGCATTAAAAAAATAGAGTAAGACTCATTTGAGTGTTCCCCTCCACGGAAATCTTTAGTAAAAGGCGAAAGATTTATTCGTTTTGAAGGGAAACCAGAGTAACGATACTAGCAGTGGATGATTGACCCAACCAAAACTGGGGAAATCTTAACAGCGCGATGTAGCATTTATGCGATTTGCGCGACATCTGTGAGAAATTATCAGAACTAAATACTTATTCGCCGAGCTTCAACAACCCTCTTGGCTATGTATTGTTGCTTTCTTTGTATTATACCCTAATACATAAACTTACAATATTTTTTTTGGGTCGCATAAAATGGTAGAATGCTTTATTTCAAGCCAGTATCTACCAACAACACCATAAAATCGTTTGCATATTTTTATAGCGTTCGTAAAAATGGACCTGGCAAACAATTTTGTAAAGCCAATCATAGATGGCGCCACACTAAGCTTAAGTGTTGAATTGACTTGGATTCCGATTTCTCAAAACTGCAACGTATAAACTAAATACTGTATCTACTTAAAACATACTCAAAATGCATTCTGCGAACGTTAACAAGCTGACGGAGGGTCACATCAGGAGCTCATACAATTGGGGTGATGATTGATAATAATGACTCATGTTAAACTTTGCTACTCATATTAAACTCTAGTAATAGAGATTGAAAAACTGGAAAATATCATAAAAAGTGAAAGCAAAGAAAAAAAAAAAGAAACCAAAACTTCAAAATTTGGATTTTTGTGTTTTTTTTTATCTAATAGTAAATTAAATAGTACTATCAGAACCCCTTTAAATAAAAAATAAATTGTTTAGCAACTATGTACCTAAGCACTTAAACGCGGTTTTTCACGACGGACTTGGACTATGACGCCAGAACTGCTGAAAGGATCTGGATAAAATTTAGCACAGCGATAGATTAAAGTCTAGAATAGGCTACTTTCTTCCCTGAAAAATTGGACACTCCTGATGGAATCAGTCGGTGTTGCGAACAAAAGCCAGTACTTGGGCGGTTTTCAAAAAAAGTGTGCATCGTTATGGACAAAATTAAGAAACTTTAACTTTCCATTTCGTCACGAAAATTAACGCCTAAATGAATGGGTAATTTTCGTGACGAATTGGTTTTTTTTTTGTTCTTAACAACATCCCACTTACATCATACAATTCCTGACCACCTGTTGTCTACCGTGTAAGAATTTCATGTTTTTATCTTTCCATGTATATTTCTTTGAGTGGTGTTTGTATGAAGCGTATTTGTATTGTATTGACGACACGTTGGCCTAGTTGGGAGTGACTCTGCCTCTGAAGCCAGCGGTCCTGGGTTCAAATCCTGGTAAGGGCAATTATTTGTGTGATGAGCTCGAGTATTTGTTCCTGAGTCTTGGATGTTTTCTATGTATTTAATTATATATCTAATATATAAAATTCTCGTGTCACGGTGTACGTTATTGAACTCCTCTGAAACGGCTGGACCGATTTTAATAAAATTTTGTGTGAATATCGGGTAGCTCTGAGAATCGGCCTCATCTATTTTTCATACCCCTAATTGATATGAAAAAAAAAAGCGGGCGAAGCCGCTGTCGGGTCGCTAGTTTCCCTATATAAGTAAGTTTATCGTTGTCTAGTACCCATAGTACAAGCCTAGACATGTCCTGTGATATTTATTTATTTATTGTAATTCCTTTCCAAGATCCACGACCATGAAACGTTATGTTATTTACAATGTTTCTAGATACGTTAACGTTAAAATATTATTGTAATGTTACTCTCTCTTTTCTTTATAGTCTCCGTCGTTTGATGGGAGCCAGGCCACAACCGGGACAGATAAGAGGGTATTACATACAAGCCGTTAACTTTTGGGTACAAAGACTTTGTTGCATGATATTTATTATTTGTAAATAGAGTGGACTCCGGTTTATCTCCTCTTAAAATTGTCCTTCTCTGTTGTGTTTTCTTGTCTATAATACCTGGGATAACTCGGGGCACGTTCTAGGGATTTGATATCGATAAAAAAGATGTCGATGTAATTCAATGAATACATTGAACATTTTCGATTACTATAAAGAGGTTCGATGTCATAATATCTGACATCGAGCCTGCAGGAACTGCAGTCTCCTCAATTGACCCTAGATGACAGCATTGCAATAATAAACACAGTTAAAGCTGATTTACCGAACTTGTATGTGAACAAGAATGGGAATACAAAATGGGTATTAACAATAAGTTAAGGATGGTTCTAGAAAAAAATACTGGTTATGACACCTTGAAAAAAGTAAACAGTTTTATAAAAGGTGAAGAAATTTCAATAACCAACATAAATTGGCTTTAAGTCATTATAAATATTTTACCACTGTGGACGTTGAGAGAACGTTTAGCAGTTTAAAAAATAATTGATTGTTTATCATGAAAACTATTTTAAAATAAACATATAAATACACGTTTTAATTTATTTACTTATTATTTAAAAATGACAAGAGAATAAATAGTATTTATTTACGTCGAAGAACATTTAGATTTTGGCAGTAACATCGATATATTTTTAGTCGATAAAATATTTTGTGACATCACTTTCTTATAGATGCCCCGAGATATCGCAGGTATGTCTATAATATTAATATTGCTGTAAGTACTAGGCCGAGATTCTACACAGTAAAAACAATATTGCCTCTGTCTTGTTTCCGCATTGTCAACGTTTTGATAACTCTTATTTGCTTGACGATAATGGAGGCGACACAACAAAACACAACACTAATACACGTCAAAGACAATATCCTTTTACATACATACATACATAACATCACGCCTTCATTCCCAGAATGGGGTAGGCAGAGCTACAGAAATACCAACAACTTTAAAAAGACTTGTTGATAATTCTGTAACCACATTTTGCACAATCAGGCCAAGAAGTTTACTAGTGTATTAGTGACAGGTTGCAAGCCCATCGCCTAACAATACTACAAGCCCTTATTCCCTTAGTCACCTCTTACAACATCCACGGGAAGACATGGAGTGGCACTATTCTAACCCGGCAACCACACGGGCTACACGGACAATATCGTTTTAACCTAGTAAAATAGAAGCCCGGTATCTACTATTTATAGCGACCCGCCCACGTTTCGCTTCCGCTTATGTGACATTGTTGTAACCCTAGTACATAAACCAGAATGAATGATACTTTTTAGGGTTCCGTAGTCAAACTAGGAACCCTTATAGTTTCGCCATGTCCGTCCGTCCGTCCGTCCTAGCTCAGAGAGCTTTTTTGTTTCCCTTCCCTACACGTATCGTGAGGATGTATTGTTTTTTTCTCGTCTACCCCATAGGCCCTATGGCATAGGGAGTCGTTGGAACGGGTCTTTCAAAAATATTATAGGTTTGTGAAAACAATATTTTGATTAGGGGATCCGTTTATTAAATACTAGCGACCCGCCCTCGCTTACGCTCCGGATTAAAGTATTATACATATAAACCTTTCTCTTCAATCACTATATCTATTAAAAAAAACCGCATCAAAATCCGTTGCGTAGTTTTAAAGATTTAGGCACACATAGGGATATAGGGACAGAAAAAGCAACTTTGTTTTATACTATGTAGTGACTAGCGACCCACCAGTGGCTTCGCCCGCTGCAATTTTGATTTGTTATATTTGTAAAAAATATATTTTTTTTTTAACAAAAAGTATCCTATGTTACTTTTAGTACCTCCCAGAATATGCGTACAGAGTTAATTATGATGATTCGTCAAGTAGTTTTTGCGTGAAAGCGTAACAAACATCCACGCTTTCACATTTATAATATTGGGAAGGATTAAGCTTTAAAGTGCAAATTTTTGCTAAAGTCTGGGGTCCCCAGCGCTGCAGCCAAAAAAGGACCTGCGCGGGCGAAAACTGAACACAGTTTATCTGCTGCTGGTGTCACACGGTATCTCTAGTACTCGCAAAATTGTGTCCCCCCTTTCTACCCTCATTTTCAAAAACTGTCTTTCCGAAAATTGAATCCTAATAAAGAAATCATTTTTTTTTTTGTTTTACAAGATAGCACTAAAATCTCCCTGGTACAGGACAGGTTAAAGAGATAAGTTCACCTTTGTACACAGCACAGAAAATAACAAAGTAAAAACCGGCCATTTGCGAGTCGGACTCGCGCACGAAGGGTTCCGTATCATTATCTATACAACCACGGTGTCTGTATTAAAATCGAGCAAAAAACGGCAATAAAATCACGTTTGTTGTATGGAAGCCCCCCTTAAATATTAATTTAATTATTTATTTTTAAAGTGAATATACAACTTAATATGCATACATACATACATATCTTCACGCCTGTCTCCCAATGGGGTAGGCAGAGACTATGGAACGCCAGGTGCACCGATCCAAACATACAACCTTCGCTTCCTCCACATTCATCAATCTCTTCAAAACAACAACAACTTAATGTTCTGTGTATATTTCAAGTGTCTTCCTGTTGCCGTTATTAATATCGAGGAATAAACGACAAAAAAACACGTTTGTTGTATGGGAGCCCCCCTTAAATATTTATTTTATTTTGATTTTGGTATTTGTTGATACAGCGGCAACAGACGTACTTACATAATTTGTGAAAATTTCAACTGTCTAGTTATCACGGTTCTTGAGATATAGCCTGGTGACAGACAGACGGACGGACACACAGCGAAGTCTTAGTAATAGGGTTCCATTTTTACCCTTTCTTTTTAACTTTGTTATTTTCTTTTTGTGAAACTTGTACATGTATTCTGAAACTCGGTCCTTAGCCATATGTTATTCCCAACCAAGTAGGTAGATACACCAGGTAGCAAAATAAACGATCTAGGTCACGAGTCACAAAGCTGTAAATTTTGTAGGAGCCGTTCCTGAAGTTACACGTATTCTTCAAGCCACGTTTTTACTAGGGAACAAATACCTAAGTGGTGGTAGGTTAGTCGTAATTAAATTAAATTGTACTTATGTATTTTTACCTGTATCCCGAAGAAGCAATGTAATTTTACCTGTATTTATTTTTATTTTTTTATGCTAAGGAGAAGGCACACGAGCACTCAAGCCACCTGATGGTAAGTGGAATCTGAGACCCATAGACATTTGAATTCTCAAGACTATAATCCCAAGACCTCAAATGCGTTGCCAACCCTGAGGACTAAGATGGAATGCCTCTATGCTAGTAATTTCACCGGTTGTCTTATCCCCACACCGGAACACAACAATGCGAGCACTGTTGCTTGGTGGTTACTTAGGAGTTCTTGTTGTTGTGACCTGTATCTATGGTTCTTTATTCCCTATGGAGAACTGCCTAAAGACCTACTTAAAGGCTGGATGGATGAGTCGATTTCAACAAGTGAGTGTCACTGGGTGCTTAAATTAAAACAAAAAGCAATATGGCGGAAAAAAATAGGTTAGGTAACTAACATATAGACGACAAAATCAAAATATGCTGTCTAGTTTATAAAACTTGCTCTTTGTCAGTCTTGTTTAAACTTTATTCACACCTTTTGACTATGTTTTTTAAATGGGCCTATTTTGTTAGCCCTAAATCTTTTTGATCAAATGTTTCATTTCATTTTCCAAATTTTCATATGCCAACCCACTTTGTTTTCTGTAACCGTAAATGGGTTATACACACTCACAAAAACAAAAGTTGTCTCACCTGTGGTCAATAGTTAAGAGCTTGTGTGCATATAAGTTATATTTTTATATGATAGGTCTAAAGCAGTCCTGACGGTGTTTTTGCGGGAATGGGCTTAGCCAGAGAATTAGGCCTTAAAAACGTTAACCTTTGTGTGTCCACTGGAAAGACGGTAACCTAAATCTGTTTATGACCCAAATATATCAGGATTTTATCAAAGCTAACCTAACCTATAGGTTTCTACACGACGGTACTAAAAAAAAAACTGAAAAATTTACATAACATTGGTTTGGCAAATATTTTTTTTTGGAAATGATACATTTGACCAAAAATATTTTGGTTCGCTCCCTTTATAAAATGTTCACTAAGTAATATTTCTCACCTAAGTAAATGATGTATGTGATTGACCTGTCAGCAGAATCGATTTTCCCGCGTGTTTTCGCTCAGCATACGACAACAGATCCCAAGGGTGGTGATTCTCTCAACACAGCGCTGCGTCGATCTTATAGGTGAAGTTTTATCCGGCAAATTTAAGAAGTCCCGTCGGAGCGTACAAAACACATTTTAGCGCGTGCCTTCTCAATTAGGCAGCAGAGGTGAGCCAAATTCAGTGTTGTACAAAGCCGCCTAATTAAGAAGGCACGCGCTAAAACGTGTTTTGTACGCTCCGACGGGACTTCTTGAACTTGCCGGATAAAACTTCACATATAACATCACCCCCAAGCTAGTAGCGAATGAGATGTGCCTACAGATAGGAGTTGAAATAATAAACGCGTCCTGAAAGTTCAAGGGCGGGTCATGCGGCAGGGGACGGGTTGAAGCTGGTCGGTGTCACCCGAATTACCCGGGACTTTCATTGTGTAAATAACAAGAATTCAAATGTAGCTGCATGAATTGTAGCTATTTGCTATTTCATGTTGATTTTTACTTTTATTTAACATTTAACTAGCGCCAAATTAAAGTTTCTTGTAATATAGCTGCAGTCACCAACAATATTTTAAACTAGCTACATTTAGATTATCGTTATTCCCTTGGGAAAGATTTAATATTGATTCCGGGATAAATATGTTAAGCATGTAAGTTATTTCGATTCCAAATTTCATCAAAATCCGTCCAGCTGTTACAGCATGAAAGAGTAACAAACAAACACACACACAAACTTTCGCATTTGTAATATTAGTGTTACTACTCTAAAACTATATTGCCTTTGACATGTGCATTGTCAACGTTACAAGAGCCATAAGAGCCAGCTGTAACAACCCCCGTCTGCCTACTAGTAAATAATTTAATACTTTATAACTAATCTTAATATTATTTAATTTTTAAACTCTTAATGAATCTTAATGAATATTCTAATTTGATATATTTAATTGGCCTTTTGATCGTCTAGTGTCAGAATCCCACATTGCACCGCAGCACCCATGTCTTTCATATGGAGCGTAGTCAGATTTTGAATTCTTCTTATTCTACAAGCCCTAATGATTCTCCTATATTTTTAAAACATAATTATATAAACTACCGTTCCTTTATTAATCTCACTCCTAATTAACCTACCCTGACCCTTTACTTTATCTAATGTCTTTAATAATATTTAATTACTAGCTGTTACCCGAATGCCTAACATGTAATATTATTCCCTACCTAGGTGTTTAAGAGAAACAATATAATTATATTTGCCCTACCTAAACCCCTACCTTGAAATGAGGCCGGTTACAGCGAGAACCTATTTGATCTTAGGTTCACTACTCTTATGGTATGGTGTGGTATGGTACTATGGTACCTATTTAATGATTAATTGAACTGAAATCTAAAATCAAATTAGTCCTTTCTTTGGATGGGGTCTGGCCTCTCTAAAACGACCTATGATTGCGTTATGTGTATATTTTTACACTTTAGATTCCCTTGGGAATGACGTGATGTTTCAACCTCTAAACACTAGCTGATGTCCTTAGACAGTGACGGCTGAGTACGTGACTCGGTAGTTTTCCTAGTTATATTTAAATAATAATTTCTAATTTATTACAGTAAAGTTTTCCAGTCATTTAACTATTTAATTAATACAAGTAGGTACCTCAATATAAACGGGGAGACCTCTGTCAACGTTACGTGTATATTTTTACACTTTAGATTCCCTTGGGAATGGCGTGATGTTTCAACCGCAAAACACTAGCCGATGCCCTTAGACAGTGACGGCAGAGTCGTAACCCAGTATTATGACGGAGAAAACAACAGCCGTAGAAGAAGAAGACAGTCCAACCCATAAATATTACCTGAATTTTACTAAATGCAGAAAGTCTACAACTGGAAATATTTACTTCCTGTCAAACTTATATAAAATACAAATGGTCAAATAAAATGTGATAATCTGAGAACTTCTCAGAATTTAATCCTTTGAAAATATAGTTAATTCCCCAAAGTCTATATTTATGACGATTATTAGATTTAATAGAACTTCTATTTATATGCAGTGGCATTACAAGACCAAACGTTAACGAGTTTAAAGGCTAATTTTTTGCGCATTCTAAACTATTCCTAAATAAAATCCTACTGATTAAATACCTAAATCCCTAATTCCCTAGACAATTGAATCTACCCTAACTCTACTTTTTAGGCCTATTCTACAAAGAACTACATCCTAGAGGCTTACCTTATCCTCGTAATTAGCTAGTTCCCTAGGTAAACTGTAAAGTTCAGCCGGGTCTGCTGAGAAAGCAACCTAACACCCGTGTGATTGCCACCCCCCTCACACAGACCGAAGTCCAAGACGGTGAGAGTATGACGCCCTATTGTGTGGTTTAGTGTATATAAATATATAGAGTTTTAAGGAACCAATCCTCAAACTTCCCAGAGCTTTCACGGGTGCAATTGCATGCCCAACCTGTGGACCCCGATCCCACTCCAGGCTGGCGAATGAGAATGGTGGGCTCTTATACAGATGTCTGTGTTGGTAAAAAGATCATCTGGGCTTGCCCGAGGCTCTTTTAGAATTTAATAGTTCCGAACCAGACCCGTTTGTCACCGTTATAAGTTAGATATAGTTCGTCAGACACACTGTTTGTCTAGTCATAGTTCTAGCGCGAATAATGCTAATCTAGCTTAATACAAATAGCAAAACAACCTCCCCACAAGAAATTGTCACATTAATCCCACACTAAATTTATTAATTTTGCAACGCGCTAGACACTAATGACAACCAAGAATTAGTCCAGCCGCAACTCCAAAGTTAGGCTCCCTCCTAATAAACTTCCTAATTTTTTTAACAATTAAATAAAACGAATGAACAAAATCTTCGCGACTATAACTCAAATGCAACGCAAAACTACCTATTTCCTCATAAAACAAACCGAGGATATACGATCCCTATTAATTTCGAAACTAAGAAAACGTATTTTAAAACAACTTGAACAATTAACTTTAACCATAAATGCTTTGAACTAGCCGTATTTTATTGTAGGTATTGGAATACCTACAACTACTAAACTAAAATAAAATCGACACAAATCGTTAAAACCGCAACTAAATGTATGAAACTCAACCTTTGAATAATATAATAATGAAGTTAATTATGTATCAAACATAACCCGAAAAGAATCCTATTTTAATAACCCGCACGCACAAAACCGTAAGAAAACATTATTATTTACAATATAAAATTTCACTATAAGCAAAATGAACGAGTTAAAAGTTAAACCATGTACGTAACGCACTTCTATTACCCGTTAAGTACCGTGTCTACGCAGCCTTATACAGGATTATAAGCAATTAATCGATGCAACACGATATTAAATACAAACAAGAATTTAGCACAACTTAAAAAAATAAGCACGTAACCGAACCGTAAATACCTAGATACCCCTATAAAATACGCAACTCCGATCCTAACACGACAGAACCCTTCTCCGACGTAAGCTTTAGGAAAATAGACCCCGAATCTCACTAGGTATGAACACTATAAACAACGTTAAAGTTAATCCGTGAACGTAACTTGTTTCTATTATCCGTTCATTACCGCGGCTACGTATCCTTACAATAAACACTATAACGACCGACGTTATAAATTAGACCGTAAACGTAACGCACTTCTATTTCCGTTAAATACCGTGACTATGTATTCCTACACAAGATAATTATAAACTATGATCAAATGAATCAACGTAACACGATAATAAAATCAAACGTGAATTTAACACAACGTAAATAATAAGCACGTAAACGAACAGCAAAATACCTAAGTATCGATTTAAGCGAACGTGAGGAAGCCCTTCTCTGACGACAGTTGCTGATCTTCTGGACCCCGATTTGCGACTGACATCCCCTTTTATAACCTTCGTAATTGTGGAAAAATCCAGAAATTCCACAAGATTACCTTTTTTCATCCGTACCTGTTATTGCGCAACAATAATAGAAATTGCCTTATATAGGCAAGCATACGATATCAAAGTTAAGTCTCCAAAAAGCACGAATTTGCATTCGAAAGTGAACTATATATCTTTAACCGTAAAGCTCAAAAACAAAAAGTAACGCGCCCTGTCGCGAAGTAGCTGAACTTCTAACTAACGTTGTAACGACAAGTAACGCCACTCGCCGCCAAATAACAGTGCGCCACTAACATATGGAAAACACGAAGTTGTACTCTATTTGACAACAGATGGTATTGTTAATAGCGGTGAATATTTTAGAACCACGCGAATATTCTAGATCCCGGAAATGGATTGTTGACAGAAGAACTTCCGCCCACTTTCTTTTGTCCGCTTTATTAGTAATAACGTTGTTTTTGTTCTGCAAATTCCTTTGGTCGGTACCTTAGGTCGAGCCTCTCTTATTTATACTATTTTTTATGCAGTTTTATCTTCTAAAGTGTGTTTTTCGAGATTTCGAACTATACCTACTGAACGCAGAACATGAGTTTTCTTTCTCGAAATCACACCTAACTAACATTAAATGGTTTTAACATAATACCTAGATTATCCAGGAGCCCTAATTGTGTCCCCGAAGGCCTATCATCTCCAGTGCAATCTATCGGTGCGTAGCGTACTAATGTGAACTACTCGACATGTTGATAGGTGTCGCTTTTCACTTACTAATGATTACTAATATAAACGCCATCTAACGCTATCTGTGTCAACTATTAGCCTATGTTCAATACGTAGCTTACTTAAATCCTTCCCTCGCAACAATGTATTGTAATTAGTTCTAGATATAACCGCTAGATTGCGCTGCAACCAAATCTCTATGATGTTACCCTTTGTGTATAAGATACAGATGCTCCCTCATCACGATAGCCTTTAGAATGCTACTTTATTACTTATTACAAATAGAGTTTGTATACTAAACAACAGTGTTGCCTCACTGTGGTTAGTTACAGTCGCCCCGTCGAAGATTCGCAATGTATTGCCACGCTATGCATGTAGAATCCTCGAAATTTACATCTCAAACCCTCCTTCTATTATTTTTCCTATCTTGAAGTTAAAATTTGTTAGTATCCAAACCCACAGATATATATAATTAGAAATAAGTTAGTACCTTTACACAGAGGTCAGAAATATACGGAAATCACAACACCTGTATAAAAATACAAAATAAATAAATTTATGGTGAACCCTACGGTGTAATGTATATTTATACCAATACTAAGTAACTGTTAATGTACTAGTACTGAGTTTAGACCATGGAACACTAACAGAGAACTGATACAACCTTTCCCCACGAATTCCCAAGTCGTAAGAAGTATGTGGTTGTGAGGCACATAGACTCTAGTAATCTGGTTTTGGTGGTTCGCTCCAATTCGGCGATCACATTGTCCGATCTATGAATTTGACTTACATTGTCCAAGCCATAAGCGAGCAAGCAAAAACCCCCCCAAACAACCTGGGAACACCTTTCGATGAGGTACCGGGAAGCTCTTAAGTTCACTACAAGTATTCGATCCTTCCCCAATCCTAAAACACCTTCAATCACTGTTTCTTGGTGAATGTTTCACGTTGGAAATAAACTTAACTATGTTACATGGTATGTGTTATGTAGTTTGTTATACACAGTAACAATCAGCTTTCCTATGAGCACAAAGTGTATATTTTCCGGCAAACGCACACTTTCAAATCATTAAAAATCAATGAAATCTTTTATTTCATTTAAATTATTCTCTATACTCCATATCCATGAATAAACACTAAAAATGGTAATAAGTATTGCAACTATCTTAAAATTAAACTTTCATTGTTGAACCATAATAATATTAATAACCAATGTTCTGTTTTTTTTTTTTTAAGAACATGATTATATGTGATTTTGCACTCTGTCTATTTCCAACAGTGGATGTGTAAAACCCATTATTTAGTCTTAGCTTCTTGTGCAGTGTTTGGCTTTCACAAACTGTCACTAAAAGACCTTATCGTTGTAGCGATAACGATTCTAACCTAAGCATCTAAGAATGTGCCAGCCAAATTGTGCAGTATTGTGTAAGTCCGGACACCAACAAATCCTGTTTGATCATATACACAACATCGTCATCACGAAAGGACCCATAATACCTACTTTCTATAACACACAGTACACATTACGCATTACCCAATACACATTATACAACACACATACATCTCTCACATTCATTTGCCTTTTTCACACATAACTAAAACACCCTTTATTCCTTCCTCTTTTGCCTGTTCGCTCGATCCCTTCGATCTGCCAACGTCCTTGATATATGATCAATTTGAAATTAATTATCCAACAATTTATTATTTACTATAAATAAAATCAATGTAGCCCAATATTCCCTCGTCTTTAAACAAAATTAGGTATACTAAAACCTATGATAAACTGAAACTTTACTAACTCAACTTTAAATCAAAACAATAACAAAGCAAAATCACTAAGCCCCCACTAATAAAGCTCATCTATATCTTTTATCTTTATGTAAATCCTTTTTTTTTTCCAAGGGTACCGCGCAAAACAACCTATCTTATTTCTACGCCCCGACAGTCCGATACTTTTATAATGTACCTAACGCCCCGATGACACAATAATTTTACGCCCCGACAGTCTGATATTCTTATAATGTAACGCCCCGATGACACAATAATTTTACGCCCCGACAGTCCGATATTTTAATAATATAACGCCCCGATGACACAATGATGTAACAACACGACACGAGAAAACAATAATGTAACGCCCCGACGTCCGCGTAATTTATAAATCTACGCCCCGATACTCGTTACCAACCATCTATCTACAGCATAGTCATGTTCCGCGTCTTTTACAACTTTAAAATAAAAATAGTAATAAATTCGGATACGGAACCCTAATAAAACTATGTAACAATAACTTACCTACATCACGCACACGACTGCCGATATTCTAAACAACAACGCATCATACTGGACCCCTACTACCACCAATCGATCTCAAGAAAACCAGATGACGAAACACAACAACACCACCTTGCCGACAAGGTTTCCTATGTTAACTCTGGCTACTACAACCACAAGCTCTCCTATATGAATCGAACAGTTTGAATTTTATTATTGCTAAGTTGTTATTTTTTCACCGACTGAGAATAACATCTACTTAGAGAGAATTCAGGTTGTAAAATTAAATGTAATCTACTTGTTTATATTTTATTTAAGAATTCAAAATCCGACCAGTCCATACTCCGTTTTTCACGTACAGCAATTGTAGCCTAAACGGCTATCATATCCTACTCCGGCTACTAAGGCACCTAACGCAACGCAAAGCCTCAGTATCTTTTAACTATTCTATACCTACTATCCTGGTCACGTACATTAATTGTAACCACCCCCCCTTCTGCTACTAATTATAATTATATTCTTTATAATACTAATCTTAATATATTTAATTTGAACTCCTAATGAATCTTAATGAATATTCTAATTTGATATATTTAATTGGCCTTTTGATCGTCTAGTGTCAGAATCCCACATTGCACCGCAGCACCCATGTCTTTCATATGGAGCGTAGTCAGATTTTGAATTCTTCTTATTCTACAAGCCCTAATGATTCTCCTATATTTTTAAAACATAATTATATAAACTACCGTTCCTTTATTAATCTCACTCCTAATTAACCTACCCTGACCCTTTACTTTATCTAATGTCTTTAATAATATTTAATTACTAGCTGTTACCCGAATGCCTAACATGTAATATTATTCCCTACCTAGGTGTTTAAGAGAAACAATATAATTATATTTGCCCTACCTAAACCCCTACCTTGAAATGAGGCCGGTTACAGCGAGAACCTATTTGATCTTAGGTTCACTACTCTTATGGTATGGTGTGGTATGGTACTATGGTACCTATTTAATGATTAATTGAACTGAAATCTAAAATCAAATTAGTCCTTTCTTTGGATGGGGTCTGGCCTCTCTAAAACGACCTATGATTGCGTTATGTGTATATTTTTACACTTTAGATTCCCTTGGGAATGACGTGATGTTTCAACCTCTAAACACTAGCTGATGTCCTTAGACAGTGACGGCTGAGTACGTGACTCGGTAGTTTTCCTAGTTATATTTAAATAATAATTTCTAATTTATTACAGTAAAGTTTTCCAGTCATTTAACTATTTAATTAATACAAGTAGGTACCTCAATATAAACGGGGAGACCTCTGTCAACGTTACGTGTATATTTTTACACTTTAGATTCCCTTGGGAATGGCGTGATGTTTCAACCGCAAAACACTAGCCGATGCCCTTAGACAGTGACGGCCGAGTCGTAACCCAGTATTATGACGGAGAAAACAACAGCCGTAGAAGAAGAAGACAGTCCAACCCATAAATATTACCTGAATTTTACTAAATGCAGAAAGTCTACAACTGGAAATATTTACTTCCTGTCAAACTTATATAAAATACAAATGGTCAAATAAAATGTGATAATCTGAGAACTTCTCAGAATTTAATCCTTTGAAAATATAGTTAATTCCCCAAAGTCTATATTTATGACGATTATTAGATTTAATAGAACTTCTATTTATATGCAGTGGCATTACAAGACCAAACGTTAACGAGTTTAAAGGCTAATTTTTTGCGCATTCTAAACTATTCCTAAATAAAATCCTACTGATTAAATACCTAAATCCCTAATTCCCTAGACAATTGAATCTACCCTAACTCTACTTTTTAGGCCTATTCTACAAAGAACTACATCCTAGAGGCTTACCTTATCCTCGTAATTAGCTAGTTCCCTAGGTAAACTGTAAAGTTCAGCCGGGTCTGCTGAGAAAGCAACCTAACACCCGTGTGATTGCCACCCCCCTCACACAGACCGAAGTCCAAGACGGTGAGAGTATGACGCCCTATTGTGTGGTTTAGTGTATATAAATATATAGAGTTTTAAGGAACCAATCCTCAAACTTCCCAGAGCTTTCACGGATGCAATTGCATGCCCAACCTGTGGACCCCGATCCCACTCCAGGCTGGCGAATGAGAATGGTGGGCTCTTATACAGATGTCTGTGTTGGTAAAAAGATCATCTGGGCTTGCCCGAGGCTCTTTTAGAATTTAATAGTTCCGAACCAGACCCGTTTGTCACCGTTATAAGTTAGATATAGTTCGTCAGACACACTGTTTGTCTAGTCATAGTTCTAGCGCGAATAATGCTAATCTAGCTTAATACAAATAGCAAAACAACCTCCCCACAAGAAATTGTCACATTAATCCCACACTAAATTTATTAATTTTGCAACGCGCTAGACACTAATGACAACCAAGAATTAGTCCACCCGCAACTCCAAAGTTAGGCTCCCTCCTAATAAACTTCCTAATTTTTTTAACAATTAAATAAAACGAATGAACAAAATCTTCGCGACTATAACTCAAATGCAACGCAAAACTACCTATTTCCTCATAAAACAAACCGAGGATATACGATCCCTATTAATTTCGAAACTAAGAAAACGTATTTTAAAACAACTTGAACAATTAACTTTAACCATAAATGCTTTGAACTAGCCGTATTTTATTGTAGGTATTGGAATACCTACAACTACTAAACTAAAATAAAATCGACACAAATCGTTAAAACCGCAACTAAATGTATGAAACTCAACCTTTGAATAATATAATAATGAAGTTAATTATGTATCAAACATAACCCGAAAAGAATCCTATTTTAATAACCCGCACGCACAAAACCGTAAGAAAACATTATTATTTACAATATAAAATTTCACTATAAGCAAAATGAACGAGTTAAAAGTTAAACCATGTACGTAACGCACTTCTATTACCCGTTAAGTACCGTGTCTACGCAGCCTTATACAGGATTATAAGCAATTAATCGATGCAACACGATATTAAATACAAACAAGAATTTAGCACAACTTAAAAAAATAAGCACGTAACCGAACCGTAAATACCTAGATACCCCTATAAAATACGCAACTCCGATCCTAACACGACAGAACCCTTCTCCGACGTAAGCTTTAGGAAAATAGACCCCGAATCTCACTAGGTATGAACACTATAAACAACGTTAAAGTTAATCCGTGAACGTAACTTGTTTCTATTATCCGTTCATTACCGCGGCTACGTATCCTTACAATAAACACTATAACGACCGACGTTATAAATTAGACCGTAAACGTAACGCACTTCTATTTCCGTTAAATACCGTGACTATGTATTCCTACACAAGATAATTATAAACTATGATCAAATGAATCAACGTAACACGATAATAAAATCAAACGTGAATTTAACACAACGTAAATAATAAGCACGTAAACGAACAGCAAAATACCTAAGTATCGATTTAAGCGAACGTGAGGAAGCCCTTCTCTGACGACAGTTGCTGATCTTCTGGACCCCGATTTGCGACTGACATCCCCTTTTATAACCTTCGTAATTGTGGAAAAATCCAGAAATTCCACAAGATTACCTTTTTTCATCCGTACCTGTTATTGCGCAACAATAATAGAAATTGCCTTATATAGGCAAGCATACGATATCAAAGTTAAGTCTCCAAAAAGCACGAATTTGCATTCGAAAGTGAACTATATATCTTTAACCGTAAAGCTCAAAAACAAAAAGTAACGCGCCCTGTCGCGAAGTAGCTGAACTTCTAACTAACGTTGTAACGACAAGTAACGCCACTCGCCGCCAAATAACAGTGCGCCACTAACATATGGAAAACACGAAGTTGTACTCTATTTGACAACAGATGGTATTGTTAATAGCGGTGAATATTTTAGAACCACGCGAATATTCTAGATCCCGGAAATGGATTGTTGACAGAAGAACTTCCGCCCACTTTCTTTTGTCCGCTTTATTAGTAATAACGTTGTTTTTGTTCTGCAAATTCCTTTGGTCGGTACCTTAGGTCGAGCCTCTCTTATTTATACTATTTTTTATGCAGTTTTATCTTCTAAAGTGTGTTTTTCGAGATTTCGAACTATACCTACTGAACGCAGAACATGAGTTTTCTTTCTCGAAATCACACCTAACTAACATTAAATGGTTTTAACATAATACCTAGATTATCCAGGAGCCCTAATTGTGTCCCCGAAGGCCTATCATCTCCAGTGCAATCTATCGGTGCGTAGCGTACTAATGTGAACTACTCGACATGTTGATAGGTGTCGCTTTTCACTTACTAATGATTACTAATATAAACGCCATCTAACGCTATCTGTGTCAACTATTAGCCTATGTTCAATACGTAGCTTACTTAAATCCTTCCCTCGCAACAATGTATTGTAATTAGTTCTAGATATAACCGCTAGATTGCGCTGCAACCAAATCTCTATGATGTTACCCTTTGTGTATAAGATACAGATGCTCCCTCATCACGATAGCCTTTAGAATGCTACTTTATTACTTATTACAAATAGAGTTTGTATACTAAACAACAGTGTTGCCTCACTGTGGTTAGTTACACAGCGAACAACGTTTTGAAGCGAAGAAAAGTGACCTTAAATGACGTTGCTTATGTTTTTGTCTCTTTCTTTTCATCCTAAAGAAATGGACAAGAAACATATTCAAATTCAAATTCAAATTCAAAACATTTATTTCGACCAACTGCAGGGATCATAGTTAAGTTAGTTACAATTTCTTAGCCTAAGGTTAGCAAAAGTTATGAAATATTATAAATAAATAAAATTTACAGCAAGGACGACAGCACTTAGTAAGGCTTGACTGTCAGTACATGGATCATATGACAATGATTCAGATACTGACAGTCAAACCTGTCTGCAAATGCCCTCAGGATACCATTAATAATAATAATAATAATAATAATCACAGGACAATCTCACACAAATTGACCTAGTCCCAAACTAAGCTCTAGGCTTGTACTATGGGTACTAGACAACGATAAACATACGTATATGGAGAAATAAATACTTAAATAAATAGGAAACATCCAAGACTCAGGAACAAATACTCGTGCTCATCACACAAATATCTGCCCTTACCGGGATTTGAACCCAGGACACCTAGCTTCGAAGGCAGGGTCACTCCCAACTAGGCTAGCGTGTCGTCATTAGAGCTAGCCCGCGCCCTGCGTGCCAGTGATGTGCAGCGTTTCCTCATAGTTGTGTTGAAACAGTCAACTCTGGCTTCCGCAAACATCCCTGACGCGCTACAAAAACGGGGCAGCCCCAATAGCACCCTGAAAGCATTATTGTACTGCACACGTAGGGCGTTGTAATGCTTCTGCGTATAAGAGACCCACAAACTGCTCGTGTAGAGGGTCGTACAGAATGCTCTAAATAGAGTTATTTTTACCTCGGCTGAACAACGAGCAAATCGGCGGGCCACCATGTTTGCTCTCACGGACAACGCCCTACGCTGTCGCTCAATGTCTGCATCATCCTTCAGGTCAGAGGTTACCACGTGTCCTAAGTATCTAAAGGAATCCACCCTTTTTAAAGGCTTTCCATATAGACGAATAGGCGGTACAGGTGGTAGATTTTTGCCTCTGACCTGAAAGACCATGCATTCACTTTTTTTAATATTTACATAAGCGACGTCATTCACGGTCACTTATCTTCGCTTCAAGGCGTTGTTCGCCAAGTAATCTCCAGTGTCATAATCTTGGTGTCAGTTAATAAATTGGGTTATTAAAAAAAAAATACCCCTAGTTTTATTTTCGATAAAATACACTAATTGTAGACACTATCACAGTATCACAGTATCAAATAAATGTAATAATCAATTTAATATTTAGTTCTTCTGTACTAATATTATTTTTTTGTTTATTATAAAGTGTTCTGCATTGCATTGCTATGGTAATTTGGTACAACATAATAATAATATAATTCAGTTTTATATCTAGCAAGTTAAATATACTCACTCGCTAATAATACAACATACCATACAAGTAACACACAACACACATACACTAACACACACTAACACGCCAACACACAACACAACATAATACACATCACACATTACCAACACAACATTTAACACTAACTCACACATAACACACACACAACAATATACATGTTAACATTTTTGATATTATCAGTAGTGTATCTGTAATTGAGTGAGAATTATGCGTGAGTTATTACACTGCACTGTTTTTTGTTTAAGATCATATAATGTTCCTTATTCCTTAATAACAAAAGCCACATTTTAGCATTAAGAACTCTATCCCAACAACAGAACATTCCTAATCGTGTAGCATGATGTTTATACACAAATTCAATAGGTATAAGACGGCCGCCTATAAGAAAATTACCCCGTTTTCTTACGTTTTTACTATTATTGGTTTTTCGCCGAACAGGAACGGAATGTAAAAGGTATCATTACGTGTATAAAATATTTTAGTTTCAAAAAGAAATTCCTCGGAATCATTCTTTTTATGGAACAGATAGAGAAGGCAAAGTGATATCTTTATCTTCTTCAACAAAAAAAAAACTCGTCATTTTTTATCCGCTCGTCGCTAGTTCAGTATTTGTAAATTATAATAAGCTTTTAATTCAGTTACGATTCGTTCATCGTATTTTGTACTTTTCAAACCTGACATCTCTAATCGTTTACCAAGTTGTTAATTAAATAAGACTTAATACAAAGATATAGCTATAGAAAAAAGATCCATCGTAATCAAATGTTTTGTCCCATTGTCAACGCAAATTGAGACAAAACAGCGTTCTCGGACGGACTGTTAATTAATAAGTACGAGCGCCTGCTCAAATACAATAGCAATACTGCGTAACAGCTGAGTGATAATTATAAGTTACTAGCGACCCGCTTTATTTTTGTAAAAACTAATATTTTTTTTAGTAAAAAGTATCCTATGTTACTTCTAGTACCTCCCAGAATATGCGTACAAAGTTTTATGATGATTCGTCAATTAGTTTTTGCGTGAAAGCGTAACAAATAACCACGCTTTCACCTTTTTTTATGTTAAGGAGAAGGCACACGAGCACTCGCCACCTGATGGTAAGTGGAATCTGAGACCCATAGACATTTTAATTCTCAAGACGAGAATCCTAAGACTTCAAATGCATACACAACAGAATTATAAACAATTATTTTTACAGTTGTTGGTATTTCTGTAGCTCTGCCTACCCCACTATGGGAATAAAGGCGTGATGTTACGTATGTTACGTACTTCAAATGCGTTGCCAACCCTGAGGACTAAGATGGAATGCATCTATGATAGTATTTTCACCGGTAGGGATACTATTAGTAAGGATAGTCTAAGATCCGAGAATAGAATGTATTTGATATAACCAGGGACCGGCCCGCTATCCCATTCAAGGGGTTTCGAAGGGGTTTTTATAAGGGGTTTACTTAGAAAAGCCGTATCGCTTAAAAGCCGTTCGATTTGCTTTTAAAACCCGCTATCCCATTCAAGGGGTTTCGAATGGGTTTTATAAGTCTTTTACGTAGAAAAGCCGTTCGATATGCTTTTTAAAGCGATATTTATCAGGGTTATCGTGCTTAAGCTGCTAAGGTTTCCCGTATATTTAATGGTTAGATTAACAAATAACTTAGTCATATATTTCGTTCCAAGAGGTTATTCTTTTAGTGGGGTATTCTATAGAAAGGTTAGTCTTTCAAAGGCTTTTATCGGTGAATGGGTGGGCGGGTCCCTGGATATAACATGAAATATGTAATAAATATATTACAAGCGGCAATAGGTAGCTGCTTGAAATATTCACAAGAATATGTAGTTGTAGGTATATTCACTTCAAATATAAATAACTAAAATACATTAAGGGGGTTAACATACAACAAAGGTGAATTTTGGCTGTTTTTTCTCCTTCTCGATATAGACACCGTGGTTACAAACAGACACCGGGACAAGAGAAATTAAAAAAAAGGTTATAATATAGTGTCTAATGTTCAGAGATAGAAGTTTTTGTGGCACGAATAAAATTGTCCTAGGGACTTCCGAACGATAATAATTTATCGATAAATTGTACTTTCTTATGACAGTTGTATGTATGACTATGAGATAACGTATAATATGAACATGCAATTTCCAAACACTTATTTGTAAACTTAAAAGTGGCATAAGCATAACGATAAAAACAAATGATTATCTATTTATAATATTTTTAAGTTTGAGTCTCTTCCATGCATTTTTCGAAAACTGAGCAGGTATTATATTAGAGTATATTATGCTTCTTGATAAATTTAATATCGGGAGGAAGTCCCTAGTCAATTGACGTTTTTGCCACAAAAACTTCTACGTCTGCTAATGTTGTATAGATCCCCCCCCCCCTGCCCCCCCTTCGTTCACGAGTCCAAATCGCACTATGCCGGTTTTATTAATATTTTGACGATAATATCAAAAAAATAAATGCGGTCGACTTTTAAAAGCTTACATTTAATAAGTAACTAGAGATCGCCCGCGTCAAATACCTCGTTTTTCGCTATGCCCTAGAGAAAATTTAAATTTACCGGGATAAAAGGCATCCATACAATGAAATTCTTAAAAGAAGTCGCGAATGAACAAATATTAAAATCGGTGTATTTGGCGCTCTGTCAACCTGTACTCGATTATTGCATCCTTGCCTGGGGAGGGTGTTCAAAATCTACCCTGATAACCCTGGAAAGAGCTCAAGGAGCGGTATTGTAGGAGTCGTTACGGAAACCGCGGCGGTACCCCACTGAAAGCTTGTTTGGGGAGGCAGGAGTTTTTAGTATCCGCAGATTATTCCTAATGTGAGCTACTGTTTATATGCACAGAAAGATTATTAATTCGCCATTGTACCCTGACATGCTAAGGAAACGTATTTTTAAGGCATCTGTACCCACTGCTCGCTCTGCGTTCGCTAGGCGTTTTAAATCATTTATTTTCCCACATGTAGATGTATAATTATACCTATGTATTTAGTATGTAATTATTAAATTATTTACTTTATGTATTTATATTTAATCTATTTATAAATAGTTCAAATTTCAAAATTGAAATAATTTAATTGTTTCTTGTAGTAATTTAGTTTGAGTTCTAAACGAATTAGTTTACACCGCCTGCCATGAATTTGTGTCCTCAGTTATTTATCTTACAAGGTTGTCTGGAAGAGATCGCTATTTAGCGGTAAGACCGCCTGTTGTATACCTATGATTTAAATGTAATGGAGCAGTACATCAGTTCAGTTCTAAGTTTTTAATTTTTGGTGTTCAATAAAGAGTATTTGTATTTGTATTTGTATACAATGCGATACTCGAAAAGTGTATATTGAAAACCTGTTGTCGTGCTAAAAATATAATCCGACTCTTTCATTTGTCTTTATCATACAATGACAATGTTGTGATGAGTGACCCCGAGAAAATGTTGTGTTAGCATCGTAGGGCTGCTCCTGTAAGTGTATAACGCACGCACGCATGCACACACACTCACTCACACACACACACACACACACACACACACACACACACACACACACAGGGATTTCCTTTAATATTAAGTATTATTTTGGTGAAACTTCTACAGTACTTTTGATTCTTTTATTCTCAAGCCTACTTGTTTAAGGGTAATTCGTGTCAGTCATGAGTCCCACGATACAGGCTCAGCCTAGTGTGGGGGTTGCCGATTAATTGTTATTGTTAAACCTTGTTCTTTACTACTTTTACTTTAAAAATTCACTGTAGGAGTTGCAATGATTATGAATAACAATTATGAACAAAAAAATGATGTGCAATTTTTTTCTGACAAATGGTGACTATAGTCACAAATGGTAATTTGCATAAAAATTCTAATAAAGACCAATTTTATATGAGCCAATATGGACCCGTAGTGTAGGCTTATCACCGCACTATAAAAATGTATTTACCTACATGATTAAAATTATTTCGTATAGCTCTAAAAGAAGCATGAAACTTGGTATCACGGAGTTACCAGGGTCATGTAGTTAGCCGAGTTTACCATCCATACAAAACTAATCCCGGGATTGCATGCCCTAGCTGTACAGTCACGAACATTAATTTAGATCCCATCTTAGGGCCAAAGTCAATCTGACATTCTACATCAATAAGGTTGAGTTTGTTGTAGTTACAAATGACTTTGAATCTCTAATGACATTGACGACGTCAAGATTTTTTTTTGAAATGGGTCCTAAATTAACGTTTTTGACTGTACCTAGGCGATGGGCAGTTAGATCCAACCATTCCCAGGCTTCAGCTACCGGTTTTTGCCGCCTTTAGCCATGATCGTGCAAAACGCCGCAACATCTTCGGGTGTCGTATCGATTTCGTGGAACTAGGTCAGCGGGGCACTTAATTGCAGAGCTGCTAGTGCATTGTTGCACCCGTGACCTTCGGGGATGGGCCTGATAAGGTATTTTAGAAACGATGCTGTAATAATTTACGACTGTTAAAAAATATTATAACAAATATAAAAAAACTCAATGTAAGCGCTTGTGGCGCTTGTAAGGTTGTGCGTGTGTGTGTCTGTTAGTCATTTAACGGGATGCAAAGAAAATCTCCGTCGCCTCAGGTAAGTTTGATTAACCAATCGTTCACAATTAATTTGCAATTATGTTTTTATTTTTTGAAGATGTATATTAAATTTTATTATTGTATATAAGGTGACGAAAGAATAGGTATAATTAGGTAAAAATTTTGACCAAAGGAAGTAACAAACCACATTCTGCGGGACGAGGGAACAAGAAATGACACAAGTGGGCCGAGCACGCTAGAAATGACACAAGTGGGCCGGGAACTAGTGTCAAATATTATTATGAAATTATTAAAAAGACAGCCAACCGGGGATTAAGTTGCTTAGTAAAAAAAGGACTCAAATCACACCGTCCGTCCGGATCGCTACCACCATCTTAACCATTAACCACCCGCCAAGCAACAGTGTTCGCATTGTTGAGTTCTGGTGTGGGGATAAGACAACCGGTGAAATTACTAACATAGAGGCATTCCATCGTAGTCCTTAGGGTTGGCAACGCATTTGAGGTTTTAGGATTATCGTCTTGAGAATTCAAATGTCTATGGGTCTCAGATTCCATTTCCTATCAGGTGGCCTGAGTGCTCGTGTGCCTTCTCCTTAACATAAAAAAACACTTATATTAAACCTTAGTTCTTTATATGTCAAAAATTGACCCGTGGCAGCGTGCTCGGCCCATAGAAGTATTATGTTGCCTTAAAATTACTTGTAGAATAAATAGTTGGCGTAACGTCAGCAACTATTTATTCTGAAAGTAATACCAAATTTCATCGATATCGGTTCAGCGGTTTAGCAGCGTAACAAGCAGACATTTCAAGTTACTTTCACTTTTATAATATGAATTTTATTCATCTGAGTCCAATTATCAAATACCCACATTAAGTGTGACCAAAAACTCAAACATACGTTTTAATTCTTAAGAGTATTGTGAAGCGATGCTTAACCTTTTCAACGCCATTGACGGATATTTCCGTCATGGTTGACAGCGCAAAATAGACCTTAGCATCTATGAGGCAAAGTTGACATTCGCTCTGTTTTTGAATTTGACATAGCGTTGAAAAGGTTCAATGACGTGGCTGTCAAAAATAATCCAAACAAAATTGGCGATAACGTTTACTCACCCCTAAATCAAATCCGATTTTCACGATTTTTGCATGTGTTGTAGATATTATGAAACATTAGGTCTGTACGTTTCCGCTTTTCTTTTTCTTATTAATAAATATTTTCTTGGAAAGGAAAAAGTAAAGACCTAGTTTTTCATAATATCTACAGCATATTCAAAAATCATAAAATCTGACAACGTTTAAGAGGAGAAAATTGCTTCACAGTCTTCTTAAACACGTGTATATTCTCGGTAACATTGTTGAGTTCCGATGTTGTTCTACATTTCATTTACAATGCTATTTAATTTTCCTCCGTCCCTTTTGGTTTTATAATTATAAAGCGAACGAACGAATTGACTAATGACGTAAAGAGTAAGGTTTATCCTTAATTACTTTTTTCCGGTGTTTGTATTCCATAATCCCTTGGCAGGCGGATACCGACCTCCCTACACCTATCGACGTCGTCCAGCTCGGCGCAACTCGGCTAGTCGAACCGAATAACGACGTCTTTTTCGCTCTTATTATATGAACATAAAGGCTTTTCTGACCGGCTTCAGCCGTAAAATTCTAAGTAATCGCTACCCATCCTCGGATACGGCATTCCCAAATGTTTCATTTGTCTGAGTTTTCATACGTAACAATATCTTTTTTTTCTCAAACCGTTTAACTTTCCAGAATTGTTCAGAAATTAGTTTGTAACTCTGCAGATTATTTTGATCCTTATGAATTTTCGGACGAATGAAACATTTCGGAAACAAAGCTGTTACCGTCCAAATGTGTCGAATAAACTACACAGGGTGTAATCGTTAAGTGTAGGCAGCCATATATTCCGTAAATTATATCAGAAAACTTTAAACTGATGTCGAAAGTACGTTACCGAATGAGTAAAGTCACATCACATATCAACTTTTCATTGGGTAACGTACTTTCGATATCAGTTTAAAGTTTTCTGATATCTCTTATATATTTTTTTTTTTTTTTTTTTTTTTATGTTAAGGAGAAGGCACACTAGCACTCAGGCCACCTGATGGTAAGTGGAATCTGAGACCCATAGACATTTGAATTCTCAAGACTATAATCCCAAGACCTCAAATGCGTTGCCAACCCTGAGGACTAAGATGGAATGCCTCTATGCTAGTAATTTCACCGGTTGTCTTATCCCCACACCGGAACGCAACAATGCGAACACTGTTGCTTGGCGGGTGGTTAATGGATAAGATGGTGGTAGCGATCCGGACGGACCCTGCACGGGGTCCTACCACCACTACGGATATCGCCTGGCTACACTACACGATTACACCCTGTATATCTTCCGTTCCTTAACAAAACATCACCCTGTTGCGCAGCTAAAATACAAGTCGTCTAAAAATACTAAGCTCCTCAATACCTAGAATCGTCGTAAACAAGAGATTTGTTGTTGATTCAATTAGCAGGCGTGCGCGACGTCACGCGCGAGACCCGCCGGCGCCGCAACGTGACCGGCGCGTGGTCGTCCCGCACGTGCACCGAGGGTGCCAGCCACGTGGTCAGAAAGCTACAAGATTTGAGCATGACCGAAAAGTCAAAAGAAACGCAAAATTAGAACCTTTATAGATTTGCATTGCCGAATCATGGAAAAGGAATTGGACCTTACCATTTTGTGGATAAGTTTGGATTGACACATAAGCTAAATATTTAGCTTTCACACAGGACAGGACAATGTCACACAAATTGACCTAGTCCCAAACTAAGCTTTAGGCTTGTACTACGGGTACTAGACAACGATAAACTTACTTATATGTATAGATAAATATATACATAGAAAACATCCAAGACTCAGGAGCAAATACTCGTGGTCATCTGGGAATGAAGGCGTGACGAAATGTTTGTGTGTATGTAATTCGCTACAAAGTTATTAGTCATCAATCATCATAACTATATGAACTTGGAATGAATGAATGAATGAAATTTATTTTCCACAGTAAGTCACAGTATACATTGCATGTTATGTCAAAGTACAAGAAATTACATTGGAATCGTCAAAAATATACACAAATTATTATATAATCAAAAATTTAAATACAAGTCAGGATATTAATATAGAACTAAGTAGTAATCACCGTTAAGGATCGTCTTAAAAATAGCATGCAACCAAATCAGCAATGTAAATAAATAATACAATAAGTCAAAAAATCACAAATAATAAAAACAAAAATCCTTATTAAATCAAGAAGAAGAATTGAATAATGAATACCAGAGTTATACAGAGAGATATTATAGATTCCTTTATTTGCTATAATACCTCTTCTGTCTGTAAACCGGGTCATTGGCCCCATGACACACTAGGCTCAGCTAGTTTGGGGTCAAATTTTCTTGTTGGTTCTTGTGCTAAGTTAATCAATAAACTTACTTGACGACACGTTGGCCTAGTTGGGAGTGACCCTGCCTCCGAAGCCAGCGGTCCTGGGTTCAAATCCCGGTAAGGGCAGATATTTGTGTGATGAGCGCAAATATTTGTTCCTGAGTCTTGGATGTTTTCTATATATATTTAAGTATGTATCTCTATTTAAGTATGTTTATCGTTGTCTAGTACTCATAGTAGGTACAAGCCTAGAGCTTAGTTAGGGACTAGGTCAATTTGTGTGAGATTGTCCCCTGTTTTTTTTTTTACCTTTATCTAGACACTCGTTAGCGTGTCAAGCCAAGTTCAAGCTAACAGAACTGGCGAGCAGCATCGTGTGTAATATTACACGAACCATTTAGAGCCACTTTTGACCCCCTCATAACTTAAAAACTACACATAAACATCTCAAATTTGGCTCATATATTGTGACTTGCGAGATACATATGTACAATATACAATATTTTATAACAACTTAAAATATAATTTCTTCGTTTAACCTCCTGGATCCACCCATCCTTTATAAAGAACTAAACGGACGCTCACTTTAAGTCCCGACACTATGCAAATGAACTTTACTTTATAAAGTACATAATATTCACGCTAAAATCAACTTTGTTGTAGCGAAAAACGGTTACAATTCTTAATTCAAGCGGCGGAATGTTCAGGACGCAAGTGCAAAGTACTTTATAAAGGATTCCGGTCTTTAGGTTTTTATGACAAAAAAGATGTCGGGATCCAGGAGGATAACTTAGTATAATTATAATGGCTAGCTCTCATATACGAATTATTGTTAAGCACCTACTAAAACAGTCATGAAAGAGCCCTATGTTCGATGGCTAGTTTCTACCAGGAAGACAAATTTTCGAAAGAATAAAATAAGAACTTACAGCTATAGAACTTGCGAAGGCTATAATACAATTCGTATATGAGAACGTAAGTTTAATTATATTATTCTAATTTATAACAAGAAATTATATTTTAATTTGTTATACAATATTTTATATTGTTATAAATAAATTTAAGGACTGACGATTGAACATGACAGCCAGATCTCACTTCTTTTGTCGTTGAAGTCAACAACCAAGGCATATCAAAGTATTGAACTTGGCTCTCATTTCACATTTATGTTTTTTATGAGATATTTATTAAACAGTGCAACGGTAATAACTCATAATCCGTGTAAGAGCACTAGAGACAGTCTGCGAATGTTAATTCAGCAAATGTATGCGTTGGAGTGGCCTTCATCTTAGCCCGACGCGGCTGGCAACAAACCAGGGCCTCAATTCTACTGCGTTATAACGATATCGCGTTTGACGTGTTTTAGAATCGTTTATGTCACAGTCGCCATTATTGTAAATGGCATAAGAGTTATCAAAACGTTGACAATACGGAAACACGTCAAAGGCGATATCGTTATTGCCGTGTTAAATCTCGGCCCTGCCTTATCTAGCCGCTGGAGCAACCCTTATAATATCGCTCAACTTGACTAACGGCCGAACCCTATATTCAAACCGTGGATAGGTTAGGCTCACTTCGGGTTGAAATTTGACATTTGCCCATACAAAATGTGTCAAGTTTTAATCCGAAGTTAGGCTATCTGTCAGCGGTTTGATTATAGGGTTCGGCCGTAAGTTAAATTTAAGGTACCTCATACCCTCTCTTATGCCACTAGTTTGATAATACTGCACTTATTCATTTGTAATTAAATAAATGTAAGCAGAACTCTACATTAAGTACCTCATTAATAAACTTTAGTGAAGTCAAATTACTTTTGTCCATTTTAATTAGTTTTGACACGAGATTCAATAATAAATACGTGTAACTAAATGCAAAATTTTTGAACAACAATACGACGTATTGAGTCAGTGTCAAAAAAAGGATGTTCTAAAATTTACGCGAGACTTACCCTTTACAAATAGATACCCGATACCAGGGTCTGATATCTCTAGCTCTTATTTACCTACTTGACAGTAATGGCGGCGGAGTAAAAACAATACCATAACATGTATGACAATAATAATTTGGTTTTACTCAGTAGAAAAGAGGCCAATTTCCTATTAAAAGAGCACAAACCTATTATTTTATCGTAACATCTTTCAAAAAACGTATCATTTCATTTTCGTCCCTTTACTTTCTCAACCTCTTTTCTGATCGAATAGTTTGATATAAAAGTAGGCTTTATATTTCTTGACACTTGAGTGCTTTTCCTACTAATCAATTAGATACGATACGAGATTGAGATAGTAAAGTGACGATTTACTAATCTGACCTACGTAACTAATGTTTAAGATATCTTGAAAACATCTTAGTTCCAGCAAAAAACAGCGTTCGATGAAATGATACAATCGATGAAGTGAAATTCGATGGGTTACCATTACAACATGTAATCGGGTTTTAAACGTTTTTCTTTGTTACAGTGTTTAACTCTTTTCTATTACAATAGCGTATTTTATAGCCAACCCAAAGTTAATTCATTTGCGGCAACAAACAAACGCGGCAGGTTAATTGGAAAACGAGCCAAGTTCCCGCAAGTTTGCCCACGTCGGCAAACATGATCGCCAATTTGCTACACCGTGAACAAAAGACGTGTAACAGTAGAGTGATGGGGGCAGTTTTCTGCAGGATTCAATCAATTTGTTAATCCTAAATATTAGTTTGTCTGAACTTGGAAAAACTCCTAAACTAAATCGCGAACTTTCCCTTGACTCCACTTCCTGGGACACCCTGTATAGGTACATCTCTTTAACCAGTTTGAAAAGTTAATGGATTCAGACAAAAGTGAATTTCTAATCTTTTTTTATGGCAAAGAGAAGGCACACGAGCACTGAACCCACCTGATGGTAAGTGGAATCTGAGACCCATAGACATTTGAATTCTCAAGACTATAATCATGAGATTACAATCCTAAGACCCCAAATACGTTGCCAACCCTGAGGACTAAGTTGGAATGCCAGTAATTTCACTGGTTGTCTTATCCCCACACCTGCTGCTTGGTGGTGGTAGTCATTCGGATGGACCCTGCACAGGGTTGCAATTTTCGGACCAATTAAACAGTTGAAAGAAAAAAAAGACCTTTGATAGGTTACTTGAATAAGAATAAATTAGTCCTAAGTTATCCTACTTTACTAACCTGAAGGGGTGAGAGAGCGCGCGCGCTGCGTGGGCGCAGCATTGTGGTTGTCGTCGCGGGGGGGCGACGCCGCGGCCTCCGAGTTGTTGTTGGAGGGGGGGCCCGGGCCCTCGCCTGCGCCGGGTTCTATCTGTAACTAAAGAAAACAAGTTGTGACATACAGACCGATACCGAAGTCTTAACAAAGAGTAAACTGAATTATCATTTTGGTACAGACCCTTACTTATCACGTTCACGGACACATCATTCTCAAAATTGCATGATATGGCACAAATGTTCTTATTCAACATTTTCTACGGCTATGGACAAACTGACACATTAAAAAATCTTACCGAAAGTGGCATCTCGTCCACGGCCGTTACGTCCACAGCCACAACACGCGTCGTTCCCCTTTTAGGGTAGGGGAGACCAAGGAGAGTTGTAACAGAGGTGAGTTGTAACAAAGCCGATTTCTCTGCACCTGTGTTTGTAAGCAAGCTGACAACTTTATGCAAATTGTGGACTTTGGGAATTGGGAAGGGAACAAGGATTTTGGGAAGTTGCCAGATCGATAAACTGTCATAAGTAGGTTCAGAGAAATCGGCTTTGTCACAACTCACCTCTGTTGCAACTTCCCTCGGTCTCCCCTACCTAGTGCATGAGGTTGAGGTTACCCTAAAGCTTTGTTGCTGTGGCACTAGCGGCTTGTGTTGAAGCCTAAAACGGCACAGGTGTCCGTGCTTACTATAAATGCTATGGGGAATAGCCGGCCGTGAGTGGAGTTCCATTTTTGGTGTAATTAAAAACACCGGACAGAGCCATATCACGAGGGTCTTAGTTTACGTCTATGGACATACTGTCGCATGAACGTGAACGTGATAAGGGAATAAGGGCTTGTAGTACTTTTAGGCGAAAGGCTTGCAACACTAGTAAACTTCTTGGCCTGATTATGCAAAACGTGGTTTCAAGTCTTTTTAAAGTTGTTGGTATTTCTATAGCTCTGCCTATCCCACTCCGGGAATGAAGGCGTGATGTGAGACAAAATGACAATACTCTATGGATTGACTTTTACTTTCACGTAATTTGTGACGGGCATTTCAGCCAAATGAGTTTATTAATACGGCCCTTAGAGGTTAGTGGATAAGATTGTGTTAGCGTAATTGTTCTTTGTTCCGTTTTCGATCGGGTTCAACGCCACAACTAATCGATAACCTTGAGAAGGCCATTGGTTTCTTTTTATTAAGAAAAGCGAACAGTTCCCGAGAGTGTGCAGCATAGAGTCATGGAAGAAGGTTACTAAGCCTTCCTCAAAATTTCCTGTACAGTCAACAGCAAAAGTAGATGATCATTTTAGTACTTTATCACACTAACGTAACAACACTGCGACAATTGGGATGCGTCAAAGTAATGAAAGTGAGAAGTTACTAAAATGTTCATCAACTTTTACTGTTGACTATACCTTACAAATGGGCCCTTTCGGATACACTCCGACCCCTTTAGGATGTTTTGTGCAATTACACTCTTACACACTCAACTGCTCAAATGTGCAGGTTTCCCCACGATGTTTTTCCTTAAGCGTAAGAGCTTCGAGTAATGTACTTAGTTAAACTCTTTGGGACATGGTGATCGCGGGGTTTGAACTCGGTACCTTACGATCACGAGTCGACATTTCCCTACTCATTATGCAAAATGACAAATTTTAAATAACCAGCCCATCAGCAAATAGGTCACTCCTTTTCCGTTTCCGTATTTCAGAGGCGCATGCGACATTTTAATGTCACGCGATGCAGTCACACGGACCATATTTGGAAGAACGACTTTAAAATGAAAGCAGTAGAAGCTAAATTTCAAGGAATCGTTTGTAGTTTAAATTCCAAAGCAATTTCAACATTAACTCTTGTTAAAAAGGGTGTAAATGTAGTAGTAGTTTTACATAAATTGTGCCCTTTTTAGAATGAGAACAGAGCCTAAAGTAGTTAGTGGACGAGTTGGATGATCCTTTTATGAAATTAAGGAGCACGGCATGGTTTGCTATGCACACAGTTGTAAATAACTTTCCAACGAGTTAAGTTTTACTGAATAATAGCAAGTACAATCAACGTTACTATATAGATGATGTTCCTGAGTCTTGGATGTGAAAGTACTTATACCTACAAGTTCAGCCATTCACGTATGTACCTAGGTATAATAACGTAAGCGAAATTTACGTCATTTTGCCAGGGACCGGAACCGCTTAGCATTAAAGGGGTTTTCGATAGGGTATTTGATAGACTTGTTTTTACAAACCCCAAGGATGAGCTAAGCCTATCGTTGACATAGTCCAATGAAAGGGCAACCAAGCGATACAATTAATTCGACTAAGCGCTAACCCATTCCCAATACCCTATCATCTGTTACCCTTTTTAAACTTAATCGAACGGTTTTAAGCTTTTTTAATCTCTATGCGCAAGTGTTTCGACTTATTATTGCACTACCTAACAATTAAATGGGTAGCGGCGGCAGGTGAGTAGCGCATGCGAGACGGCGAGGTGAGCCAGCCGAAATGTGCCGAAGGCGGCCGAGGCTTTGTCATAACCTCCTGCCGCCCATGGCAAAAATGTTGTTAATCGAAATCAGTACATAGGTACTTACTAATTTATGTTTAAAATTAGATTATCAAAAGGCCTTTTAAAAGGCCTCTGGGCGCTAGGGGGATAGAGTCGCACTGTTCGCTACGTCAAACAATAGTAAACCTAATTATCGTTCGCACAAAATGTACATTGTTTTGTTTGGGATTTGCTTTGAACTTGTTTTTTTTTTAAGGCTGTAGGTTTAACTGACTTTGGTGGATTTTGGCGTAAAGTGTTTGTTTGTTTACTTTCAGAAATGAGTGATCAGGGTCGATTAAATAAATTGTATACTACCTAAGTAGTTAGCTAAGTTCTTAGTTCCATCTGAAATACTTGATATTTTTTAAATAAAATCGTCAGTTAAAAAGTTTCGCTGACGAATTTTCAAAGAAAACAAAATGGTAAGCTTGCTTTGCGCTGGCAAATTACGATGGTATAGGTGGGCGCAATTAATATGGCGCGCGGATTATGCAATAATAGACTCTCTATCAACGGTGTAAGCGCTTCCATGCGCGCATTATTAATTGTGTCGTGCTATACACGGTTAATATTGATAAATATTAAATATTTGTAAAATGAGAAGTAGCTTTTTAGGGTTCCGTAGTCAAACTAGGAACCCTTATAGTTTCGCCATGTCCGTCCGTCCGTCCGTCCGTCCGCAGCCTAGCTCAGAGACTATACTAGAAAGCTGTAATTTGGCATGAATATACATATTAGTCACGCCATCAAAGTGGTAAAATAAAATCTTGAAAAACATTTTTTTTTAGTGTACCGTCGTCTACCCCATAGTGTGGAGTGTCGTTGGATAGGTCTTTCAAAAATATTGCGGGTTTGTAAAAACAATTTTTCGATGAAGGGATCCGTTTATGAAATATTCGGCTTTAAAGCGCTAATTTTTGTTAGAGTCAAATGTTAACCATTATTTAGCCATTGTTCTTTTCGAGACTGTTGAGGAAATCAAAATGATTTACATACATTTTGTACGCTGTAAATCACTATTTACCTATTGTTATATTATACGAGTAGGTATAGGGTTAATTAAACCATCACTGCGATCTAAATAATTTACTTACAGGTTTTTAAAGTGTAAGCAAGCCATTATTTACAAATTGTTCCATATATAAGGTCAATTATTTAATGAGACTGGTTTATAGTTACATATTTTTAGTGTAATTATGTACTAATTGTTCAATATAAGGTCAATTGTTTAAAAAGACTGTTGATGATCAAAATGATTTATTTATTTTTCATATTTTTACAGTTTACCTATTGTTATATATAAGGTTAATTATTAAATGAAACTAGCTGTGATCAAAATTATATTGTAATGTAGAAGGTTAATTATTTAATGAAACTATTGTTGAGATCAAAATTATTTAGTTTGGTACTTATTTACTTATATATTTATACAGTGTAAATCATTATTTACTTAAGTACAATTTTTTAAAGTGCATCCATTCAGCAGTCCATTATTAAACCAATGTTTTAAAAAAAACCGGGCTAGAGCATGTCGGACCATGCTCAGGTAGGGTTCCGACGCCGCTTATACTACAAACACCAAAAACTATCTCTAAAAACAACAAGTATGAACTATTTTACTATTTAAAGTTATTTGGTGCCGTCTTAGCTAATTTTCGTAGGTATAATAAACACTTTAGCCGCCTGTATCTCAAGAACCAATCATGTCTATTTAGTGGTGATAGTTTTCCTTAAAAATTCGTTATATGCGTTTCCATGTTAAAAATATTTTCAAATCACACAAAATTTATTATTTAAAAGTCAACCAGAACTCGCGTACACTTATAATAATTAAATAGCTTGCACTTTTTGCAGTAGGTACTTGCACAAGCAGCCATCCGTCACGCAGCCAAACGTCTTTATTATTCCGGCGGGAACATGAACTAAGAATTATTAAACAACATTTTCATCTCAATCCCGTCCCGACACGAACTTAAATAAAGTAGGCAAGTAACGTCAGGCTAGACAGAAATCGCCCAAATGCGCAAAAAAGAGAGAGGCGATCAATGGGGTAAAACCCAGTTAATGCTAAGCGCTTCAATATTAAACTACCGAAACCCTAATGAAATTGGTAAGCTCTATGGAAGTGGTTAACTAGTTCAAAGGGGTTCCCCTAACGTTAAGGTAACACAATCATAGGGTAACCACATCGATTGGGTAGCCAAATGATAGGCTTACCCTATCGATAGGGTTAATCAAATGAAGGGGTTTTCCGGTCCCTGCATTTTGCACTCCTCTTTAGCGAAAAACCAAGCTGGCCAGTGCTTTGCTGACATTCATATAATCACCATAAAGTAAGAGAAAAACCTCTTTGGTGCTTATGTATTATTTGCACAAAGAACCTTAAAATTTCGAATAACTTTTTTCCGAATATTTTCAGTTGTCTGAATTTAATTATTTCCGCCAGTTAAGTTATGCTGGTGCTATTTTATATCAAATATATAAAGAGCACGTGTACGTGTAAAACGTGTTTAGGATAGTTTAGGTTATAACCATCAGTAACATCAGAAATTAGACACAACAATGCCATCGAAAAAAATATACATTATTTGTGGCTGGACACTACAAAACGTCACGCCTTCATTCCCAGAGTGGGGTAGGCAGAGCTACAGAAATACCAACAACTCTAAAAAGACTTGCTGGTAAATCTGTAACCAAATTTTGCACAATCAGGCCACAAAGGTCAAATGTTTACCAGTGTATTAGTGACAGGTTGCAAGCCTAAGGTTATAATGATGGCTCAAAATTTAAAATCCGTGTCCTATAACTATCGTCGTAAGAATTCTTATTCAATATTCTGTCTTCAATACTCTTGATTCTAGACCAAATTAATGGATAAAGACAGACGTAGTCGAACTCTTTGGAATATGACCCGAGGGAGCCAAAACTTCGCGGAGTTTATTCTATTAATAACTCCCATTAACGTATTGGGTCTGGAGTTTTGGTCAATGTTCTAATCGTTTAAGGTAATATGTACAAACATATGTTTGATTCTTTTATTAACAAACGGTAGGGGAGACCGAGGTGAGTTGTGACAAAGCCGATTTCTCTGCACCTTTGACATTTAGCAAGCTGACAACTTCATGCAAACTGTGGAATGTCTAAAGACGCAACGAATTTGCGAAGTTTTCAGCTCGATACGCTGTCATAGGTTCAGAGAAATTGGCTTCGTCACAACTCACCCCCTACCCTGGATTAGTTATTTAGACAACGTGTAAAAGAGTTTATTGTGGGCAATGTTTATTATTTTGTTAGCTTTTGCGCGTGAATCCGTCCGCGTGGAAGTCATTTGTCGCTATTTCCTCGGGAACTGACCAATTGTTCGGGAAAATTCTTAGTAGAATCGAATCGTGAAGGTACCAAATTCGAACCGCGGTCACCATGAACCAAAGAGTTTCATTTAGATACTTGCCTTATAAATATTTTGGTGAAGGAAAAACATCGTGAGGAGTGTGTAAGAGGGTAATTGCACAATAGGTCTTAAATGGTATCCTAAATTAAAATTAAATAACCTTTATTTCAGACAAGTATGATCCATACAATTGAAATACAAAAAAAAAAAAAAAAAACAAATGGTTCGTAAACGACTTAAATAACTAGCTTAAAACTATGTTAGTAAGATTGTAACTTAGGATTAAATCTTAACATGAAGGCTATTCCAATGCCTGGCAAAAGGACAGTCCAGCCTACTGGCAATCACACCCAGGACTCCGTTGGCGCTGTTCTGTACGCGCTGCATTATAGAGGCAGCTCGCTTGCGCATAACGGCATGAAAACTGTCCACGTTTACCTCTGTGAACATACCTGAAGCACTGCAGTACTTAGGCAACCTCAACAGCATCCTAAGCGTGTTATTATACTGAATGCAGAGCGTTACTATATAGAAGGACCGGCAGTATGCCTTAAACGAAGTTACCTTCACTTCATTCGAATCCAACCAATCCTAAGATAAGTTAAGATAGAGATCACCCTACGTCAGCGTTAGGCGAGACGGTGTACTTTGACGTCCTTTAAAAATACTCAAGACCTTTCAACAAATAAAGTTTCTTGGTTTACTAATGTTTCGCCGAAAATTATTTAGCAAATTCTTAACTCGCCAAACTACGTATCCCATATTTTTATTTGGTCAAATTTTTATTTCCCAACTCAACGTTTCGCGCTGATATCTATTCCCAAGTAATGATTTGATAAATTATTGTTAGACAAATTATTACGTGGGATTTTTTTAAGATGTCAATTATGTTTTCGTCAAATGTATTGATTGGCATACTTTGATTTAGCAACATATTGAATGGCATTATGAAATCTAACCTAATTTTTTAGAATGCAAGGTTCAATTTGCAGTATGATTTTATTTTTCAAGGGATGTCAAAAAAAAATAACCTCGAAGGCTAAGGCGGGAGCTCGCTGCGCTTCGCTCCCGCCATAGCCTTCTAACCTAACCTTGCCGAGTCGGTTTTGCCCAGGAAGGTCTTGCTCGCTCGCTCATGCACACATATAATAATTTCCAACCAAAGAATTTGTTATTTTTTTTCTTACTTATTTCTATCTTGGCAAATGTATGAAAAGGCAAATGTTGCATCAACTAAACGTTATTCGTCCAAGAGTTGTTAAGCCAAGTGAAAGATTTGACAAAATTAAATGATGAGTCTGCCAAAAGTGGAAAGGCGTTATAATAATACGCTTTATAATAATTCTGCGAATTAAAAAGTTGTCATATAAAATTTGACAATATGTTATTTGCCTAATCAAATCATTTGCTACACAATTATTTACCACATAAAATTTCATCATCATCATCATCATATCAGCCGAAAGACGTCCACTGCTGGACATAGGCCTCCCCCAAGGCTCTCCACTTAGACCGGTCTTGTGCCTTCCGCATCCATCGCGATCCCGCCATCCTTACGATGTCGTCGCTCCATCTTGTTGGAGGCCTACCAACAGCTCGTCTCCCGGTCCGTGGACGCCATTCGAGAACTTTCTGGCCCCATCGGCCATCAGTCCTGCGAGCAATGTGCCCCGCCCACTGCCACTTAAGTTTCGCTATTCTTCGGGCTATGTCGGTAACCTTAGTTCTACTGCGGATATCATCATTTCTGATTCTATCCCGCAGAGAAACCCCGAGCATAGCTCTCTCCATAGCCCTCTGAGTGACTCTGAGCTTTCTTATTTACCACATAAAATTTGACATAATAAAATTTTGCAATATAAAAATGTAGCGAAATAAAAAAAATACGAAGTAAAATTATGCTAAAGATTGATTTGCCAAATAAAACTTCGGCGAAAAGTTGATTGCCAAATGAAATTTGACGAAACATAATTCGGCAAAAAGGCAGTACACCAAAGTTTCTTATTGTCAGTTTGAAAATTATCCTGTAAATTCTTGTTATTGAAGTAAAATATATTTCAAGATGGCCGCCGAGTCTTTCCCCGTTGCTTGCGTAATAAATGCTTCTATTGAAAACTTCGAATAGACAAAAGTTGGGGCTTCAGACGGTCTCAAGTTTTAATGTTGTAATTCGAGAGGAACGTTCATTAAATAACTAATGCAAAGTATCGAGTTACTTTTGAATGATTTTGGAATTCACGTTTATAAATAGGAAGAATATAAGGAGTTTTAGTGTGCGGGTATCTAGTTAATTGTTAATTCTAATTTTTGTAATAATTTAACGTACCGTTTTTCTATTTTAAGAATTAGAATTTGCCTGCAGAAAACGACTATGTTGTTAAAATTAGTTTTTGTAAGCAATAACAGCCTGAGGCTTTATTATTAATTGAAAAAACACATTTCTTTTGATACGTCATGGTATCGTTGACAATATCATGATAACATGTCGTGAGAAATGTTGGTATGATGGTGTAAGGTGGGAGGACATGAAAACATCTTAACCCACCAGCAAGCAGCTGTGTTCACATTGTTGTATTCCAGTGTGGGGATAAGAAAACCGGATCATACATTCCATCTTCATCAGGTTTGGCAATGCATTTGTGGCCTTAGGAATGCAATCTTTAGATTGTAGTCTTGAGAATGCAAATGTGTATGGGTCAACGATCCCACTTACCATTAGGTGACCTGTGTGCTCGTTTTCACTGAGAAGTACCCCAGTATGTTAGTGCAAGAGTGATGGATGTTTTATCCACCGCGACAAAATAAAGACAAATAATACGGGAGCTGCCGATATATAAAGATAAGAGATGAAGATAGTTTATTGATTAAGTAAGCACAATAAACATACAAGTATATAACCTATGAAGTACAAACTAGGCTGAGCCCTTGGGGCCCAGCCGATATTTAGATTTTTTTTTTTTTTTTTTTTTTAAATGGCTTTCACATCTTGATTGAGATGTACTTTGCCAATATCAAAGTAGACGTCAGACACGTTCGGAGAATGTGCGGTGGGTTAAAGTAATTGACGAAATGTGGGAGGATCGGACGGGAACCTAAAACAATAATAATTGTATTACGAACAGCACAGACAAAACAGGACATGAACAAATTAGCAAAGATTAGAGGAAAGGAAGAGTGTTACACGTTAAAGGGAGATGAATGTGAGAATATAGGAAAATGATATTACAACTTTATGTTATGTACCTGAACATATTTTATAAAAAATTTCGTAAACGGAGACCCAATAAAAGTAAGAAGGGATTGAAAATTTACAGGGCGAGGGATATCTTTAGGGAGAATGTCATACAAAGAGTAGGGATGCATGTTACAACTGAAAAATATATGATCTGTTGTACCATCATCCAAACCACATTCGCACAGAGAATGATTCCGGATTCTTATCTTGGCTAAGAAAACTGGTGTACATGCATGGCCGAGACGAAGGCGGCATACTGTGGATGTGGACCGCTTGTTAAACATTTTGTATTGGAAAAACCATGGTTTATGGGGGATCTCTGGCTGAATATCTCCGCAATACCGGCCCTTAAAAAGCCTAGAACTGTCCCATAATTTCTGCCAGGAGTCTTTAACGTCCGACCGGGCCATCATCAAAAGGTCAGAAACTTGAACGGTGAGATGTTCTTTAGCGGCAGACATAACGGCATCTTTCGCCCAAGCGTCCGCACGTTCATTACCCGTGATGCCACTATGCCCGGGGATCCAGGCGAGAACAACTTCCAATCCTTTTAAGTGGCATTTCAGCAAAAGCTGCTTTATTTTAAGAATGAGTGGTAATTTAATTTTAGCTTTAAACTGGTTGGCGACAACTGCTTGTAAACAACTCTTGCAGTCAGAAAAGATAATGGTCTTCGGGATATTATGAGACTCAGCATAGGCGATAGCCTCAAGGAGAGCAAGGGACTCGCCAGTGAAAACTGAAGACTGCGGAGGTGCTTTTAGGTTCAGTAGGATGTTATATTTTGGAATCCAGACTGCAGACCCTACGAAACCGGTCACAGACAGCTTAGAAGCGTCTGTGAACATTGGGAGCCAGTCCTGCCATTTTTTAAGGAGAAGGTTGAATTTATTATTAGCCCCAGGATCATCTTTAAAAATTCCAAAGTCGAGAATAACCTTGGGGAAATAGATCAAAGCCTCAAAATTGGTGTCAAAAAGAGGGTCCACATCAGATTGATACAGGGGATAAGGAAGGTTTTGAATCTTTAAGAAACTTGTGACACTTCTGGGTGTTTCTTTGTGGGACCAATACCTGTTAACGACAACCTCCTTGCCAAGAGCATCTAAACTAGTAAGGATGGGATGATTTAATAATGAGGCTGCCTTGAACACGTAACGGTCCGCCAAATACTGTCTGCGGAGGAAAAGTGGAGGCTCGACACACTCTACTTGCATAGCGTTTTTAGGAGATGACTTCATTGCCCCTAGAATTATGCGTAGACATTTTGATTGGATATTGTCGAGCTTCTGTAAGGTGAGTTTGCTACAAGGTTCTAGTATACAGGACCCATAGTCAAAATGACTACGCACTATGGCGTTGTAGACTAATTTCTGGCAATATGGGTGAGAGCCCCACCAGACACCAGAAAGGGCCCGAATCACGTTGATGTTCCTTTCACATTTACTAATTATGTGATTCAAATGCAAAATCCCTGTCATCTTCGAATCCAGAATTACACCTAAGAAACTTCAAAATTACAATTGTAAACTGATGCATAGACTGTTCCAAATCGGTGGCCGTCTAGTCGCATAAATATTGTTTGGCATAAATTATTAGTTGTAATTTTCGCAAGTCATAACTTCTTTCACGATAGATTCAAAGGATTTAAAAAATATCTGTCGTTTAGGTTAGATAGAATAGGTAAGGTTAGTTTTTTTAAAATCCTGAATAAAGTAACGATGTCGTGAAAAAAAATGCATTATGACTTGCGAAAATTATGAATAATAATTTATGCCAAAAATGTATACATGCGACCCGACCCTTGCCCGGTCCAAATACATCGGTTTTAAAAATAAAAAATAGCTTTGGGATAACATTTATATAAGAAAACATCACGCCTTGATTCCCAAAGTGGGGCAGAGCTACAGAATTACCAAAAAAAATATTAAGGCTTTTTTATAATTCTATAACCACATTTTGCACAATCAAGAATTTTACAAATGTATTAATAACAGGTTGCAACCCCATCGCCTAACAGTACTACAAGCCCTTTTTCCCTTGGTCGCCTCTTACGACATCCACGGAAAGACATGGAGTGGCACTATTCTAACCCGGCACCACAGCGGGGTAAGATAAGATTTAATGGCTTTTAGAATTAATTTTATATCTAATAAACATTAACTTATTACTACAGAAAAATCCATGTGTGCGTGCGTGTGTGTACGTGAGAATACTTAATATATACTTGGCGTAAAGTAACTAGGTGTAAAATCGTTATAAAATGACATGGTGGGGTTTTTATTTATTAGAAAGGTAAACGCCGGCGCCGTAACGTTTTGCGGAGAGCCCTAATAGACCATCACCGGTAATTACTGCAGGCACGGAACCGTACCTTATCAGGGGCTGTATTTCACTTCGTATTAGTGATTTCGTTTGTATATCTTTTCATTTTACTAAAGTTATTATAAATATCACGGGATATTGTCACACAAATTGACCAAGTCCCAAACTAAGCAATAGCTTGTACTATGGGTACTAACCAACGATAAATTTAGGTACTTATATAGTTAAACATGTAGTTAAATGCATAGAAAACAACCAAGACATAGAATAAATACTCCTGCTCATCACAAAAATATCTGCCCTTCTCGGAATTTGTAATAGGACTAATAGGTGTTCTGAAATAAAATCATGTTTATAGAAGTTTATATTAAAAGCAAACAATTTATTTTTTTAGAGAGAAAATAAATTTATATGGTATTTTTTAACAGACTTCAAAAAAAGGACTATATTATATGTTCCATTATATGTTTTTTTTATGTTTTTTCACCGATTACGCCGTCAATTGTGAACCGATTTTGAATATTTTTTTTTAGTTTGATAGAGTAGGTATACTTCCGCAGTAGTGGTCCCATTGTCACCAAATTTGAATCTGATCAGGGGATCAGTGAGGAATTGAGGGAACTGCTCAAATATTGTAGGCAAACATATAGCGATTTTAGTATTTTTAGTAACAAATCTAGCATTTGCATTCAGAAAATATCATTTGGGGTAGTGGAACTGATGATGAAGACCACAGATGGCCATCGGAACTCCTCACCGGTACATATTTCAAGGGTGGCGATCAGATATCTCGATTAAGATAGTTGAGCGACTACAACGAAAAATATTTGCCTGTTGAAATATGACTATGACTTTCCGGCGGCGTTGCTTGCGGCGCGCTTGAAACTTAAAGTTTCATATCAACTAGTAAGTGGGACTACGGAACAGCGTATTATGGTCACTAAAAAGTATAAAATAAAATAAATGTTTTAAAAAACAAAAAACTGCCTTCAAAAACGCAAAAAATAACTTCTTTTAAAATTGTAGGCAATTGTAGTATTCATTATTTTCACCAAAAAAGCCGACTTCTGTGGGACTATCCTATTAGGTAGGTGCCTACAATTTTAAAAGAAGTAATTTTTTGCCTTTTTTGAAGGCGGTTTTTTGTTTTTTAATTAGATTAAAAACAGTCAGTAGTCACAGCTACTGCAAGATTAAAAACAAAACAAAACAAACAAAATTACATTATTCCCACCACTCTTCCAAAGCGGAGACTAGCAAACACTATATTTTTTAGTTCTTTGTAAATAATAACCAAATAAAATTGGTATGTTTTGAGACAAGCCTCTAGCATTATGTTTTTTTTTCAGAACACCTATTAAAAGTTTCTGTGTAAACTATATAAATCATACATACATACATACATAACATCACGCCTTTATTCCCAGAGTGGGGTAGGCAGAGCTACAGAAATACCAACAACTCTAAAAATAATTGTTTATAATTCTGTAACCACATTTTGCACAAATAGGCTAAGAAGTTTACTAGTGTATTAGTGACAGGTTGCAAGCCCATCGCCTAACAGTATTACAAGCCCTTATTCCCTTAGTCGCCTCTTACGACATCCACGGGAAGACATGGAGTGGCACTATTCTAACCCGGCAACCACACGGGGTAAATAAATACATATTAATCAATCGTTATATTAATAAAGATGTCAAGTTAAATGATAGGTCGTTACTAGCATATAATGGCCAGGTGACGTGCCTAATTAGAATCAAGCCAACTGCGACCGTGTTGGCTCGTAAAGCCCGCAATGGAAGAGGTTTATGACCCCGGGGCCGATCACGCGAAATGGGTGCGTCTGCGCCATTACATCGCTGTCCATGAACAACTGCTATATCCTCCTGAGGCCTTAATACAAAAAAAAAACTTTTTAAGCGTTGAAATTTGAATAGGTCATGCATTAAAGTTCAATTTAGTGGTTCTTTGGTTCTGAAACGATATTTTTAATTATTTTCAATTGTAAAACAGGACAATGAACTTTATATTATTGAAGTTTAGTTTAAAATTATACATTTTGATTTGATTGTGTTCATTTTATTGTACACGGAGTCACAGGCGGGCATAGTATAAATAAATATCCTAGGACAATATCGCACAAATTGACCTAGTCCCAAACTAAGCTCTAGGCTTGTACTATGGGTACTAGACAACGAGAAACTTACTAATATAGAGTAATACATACTTAAATATATAGAAAACAACCAAGACTCAAGAACAAAATACTCGCGCTCATCACACAAATATCTGCCCTTACCGGGACTTGGATTATTTCTAACGGGTATTTATCAATGTAATGATTGTAAATTGGCAATCCATATCGATCGCTAACCACCACCAGGAGTGTCCGCACTGTGGTGCTCCGATGTGGAGGTAAGACAAGGTCCTAAGGACCCATCCATCCCATCCCATAAAAAGTTAAAATTATATTTCATCTTAAGTAAAAGACAGCCACAGCCTAAATTATTATGCGGATTCATTTGACAATTGTTTTTTTTCTTCTTTTAAAATAAAGAAACTTTTTTTGAACTTTTTTTTTGTTGTTAAGGAGAAGGCAAACAAGCACTCAGGCCACCTGATGGAAAGTGGAATTTGAGACCCATAAATATTTGAATTCTCAAGACCCTAAAACCTCAAATGCGTTGCCAACCCTGAGGAGTAAGATGGAATGCCTCTATGCTAGTAATTTCACCGGTTGTCTTATCCCCACACCGAAACACAACAATGCGAATACTGTTGCTTTGCGGGTGGTTAATGGATAAGATGGTGGTAGCGATCCGGACGGACCCTGCACAGGGTCCTACCACCACTGAAACTGAACTAATACGCAAAGAAAGTACCAATTTTTTTTATTAAGTATATTCCAAGTTGCCGCCAAGTTGAATGAACGGCAAACTGTCTACCAATGAAGAATGACAGTTAAAAAGCGGACTCGCAAAGCACGCTCCGCTAAAAGTCCATTATTCTACAAAAGCGTTTTCATAAAATTTTATGCCCTTCGTATTTTATCTATGCGAGTAAATTTTTCACTGCATGTTAGTTAATTCTTGTGAAGAGAAAGAAACGTGTGGTTCTGTGACCTATAATATAGGTCACATAGCCACACGTTTCTTTCTCTTGTGTCTGTGACAAATAAAGGAGTTCTAGTTCCTATCTTATCTCACATCTCTTATTCAAGGGGTTTTTGGACACACACCGACTCAAAATCTTTTGTGCTCAGCTATTTAAATGTGCAGGTTCCCTCTCGATGTTTCCTATCACTAACAAAAATCGGGTATACAGCACTTAGTTTTATGCCTACATAACATCACGTCTTCATTCCCAGAGTGGGGTAGGCAGAGCTACAGAAATACCGATAACTTTAAAAATTCTTATTGGTAATTCTGTAATCACGTTTTGCACAATCAGGTCAAGAAGTTTGGTAGTATATTAGTGACAGTTGCAAGCCCATCGCCTAACAGTAATAAAAGCCCTTATTCCCTGAGTCGCCTCTTACGACATCCACGGGAAGACATGGAGTGGCACTGTTCTAACCCGGCAACCACACGGGATCCTTTAATAATTGGTGTATAAACGGGAATGTAACTTCTATACTCTGTTGGTGTATAATCTATTTATGTTGGTGTGTCTTTATAAATAAATTTATAATCCATTGGTATTCGGTGTCCGCTGCTGCTGTAATACAAAAGAAGGCGGCTTACTGCACAGTAATAGTAATAGGATTTTAAGTTTAATATGTTTATGAATAGAGTATAGAATTCTTCGAGTACAAAATCCCTTTGCAACGCATATTTTTTTGCATAATTTATCTTTTTGCATAACATCCTTCTAGGCTGAAATTTCAGAATTAAATAAACATGTGTTGTATACAAGTAGATTAGGTTACGTAAAGTAAGGATTTTTTTTATTATAATTAAAATAAAACCGTATCTATTGTAAAAACCGTTATCGGCCAAACGATTTTATGGGAAAAGATACATGATGTGTAAAAAATATCGTCGATGAAACTGCTATACCGCGTAACCAACAATGGCTAATGTCGCGTAACAAACAAAATGTGTCAAATTTAAGTTTGGCGAAGTCAGACATTAGTAAACACAAAGATATTAAATTTTAATGCTCTGCTGTAAAATTTGCCACAAGTCAGTTACGCGGCTTTAGCAATAGTTGGTTACGCGGTATTGCAGTTTCATCGACGATATGCCATCCAACATTGAACTTTTGCCAGTTAGCCGCCTTCTAACGCTGGGTTTCGAACTTGGTCCTTACGATCACGAGTCGACACTCAAGAGTCTAAGCCGCTCGATAATGTAGAACCGGCTTTACGAAAGGCTCCTATATCACAGCATTATTGTAAGGAGCGCAAAAGTCGTCCATTCCCGCATTTTCAACGAAAACTTTTCTAAGTCTGTGCAAATTTAAGTAGCTCTAATTAATGGACTTAACTTTAACTTTAACGTTGTGGTAAGCAAAGTGCAAATGTATGTATGTAAGTTTATGTATGTATTTCTCTGTATAAGTATGTTTACCTTTGTGTACCTAGCAATGTGCAAGAGGCAGATATTCGAAATCTTCTCAAGAAAATACTGAGTTGAGCTGGAGTTGCCCAAGGTGGATTAAGTAAACTTCGCAGACGATATGAACGAAGCTTCAACTTTTATATACTAAATGGATAAAGTTTATAATAAGGTTATGTTTAAAAGAACAGTTTACAAATTCCTTATTAATAAACCATTATTTTCGTAAAACATTAGCAAAATTATAGGTAACTCATCACTTCACCGAATTTTACTTCATCGAATGTATCGTTTCATCGAATTTCATTTCATCGAACTCTATTTTCTGCTGAAACCATGTTTTCAGGGTATCTTAAACATTCATTACGTAGGTTAGGTTAAGTTAGATGTTTAAGATACCCTGAAAACATTATGATTACAGCAGAAAATAGTGTTCGATGAAATGAAATTCGATGAAATGATACATTCGATGAAAGGTGTTTCGATGAAATGATAGACACCCCAAAATTATAACCAAAAAGTGATGCTGTATGAAGAGTAGTCTTATATTTCAATGTGGGTTACAATACAATACAATACAAATACTCTTTATTGAACACCAAAAATTAAAAAATTAAAACAGAACATGGAACAGTACATTTAAATCATAGGTATACAACAGGCGGTCTTACCGCTAAATAGCGATCTCTTCCAGACAACCTTGTAAGAGAAATAACTGAGGACACAAATTCATGGCAGGCGGTGTAAACTAATTCGTTTAGAACTCAAACTAAATAACTACAAGAAACAATTAAATTATTTCAATTTTGAAATTAGAACTATTTATAAATAGACTAAATATAAATACATAAAGTAAATAATTGAATAAATACATACTAAATACATCTATATAATATATACATACATACATCCTCCAAAACAGCCAAACAATGACAACAGACGAAGCATGAGATAGAACAAAGAAAAAAGTGGGTTCTCATTAACTCGGAGTTTTTTCTTCGTTTACGATGCCTACCCATCTCCATTCAAGTGCAAATCTTTGTTGATCAACTGTCAATGATCTCGAAATAACAAGAAAGAACTCGATATTATTCATGGCTGCAAAAATATCACGTTTCAAATTCGATTCCTTTTCAATTTGGCACAACAATGGCTGTTATTTTCAATTTCAAGTTAGGTATTAAATAGTTGAAATAGCATTCTCATTTAGATTATAAACGGTATCTTTAATTATTCATGGAAAATACTAACATATCATAATCAGTATTCACAGATGTTTATTTAAAAAAAAACAGGTTGTACTCGTAGCCAGGCGATATTTTCGTAAATATAACAGGGCTGGAATTCTACAAGGTAATATCGATATCGTTTTTGACCTGTTTCCGTATTGTCAATGTTTTGATAACTCTTATGTCATTTACAATAATGGCGACTGTGACATAAACGATTCTTAAACGTGTAAAACACGATATCGTTTTAACGCACCTGAATAGAGGCCCTGATATCAGAAACTTTAAACTGATATCGTTTCTATGTATTTTTTAGTCCTAAATACTACTTAAGAACGTTTATAATACCGCATTTGGGCGCACTTTACATGGCTATAATGTCCTATAGTTGTTTTATTACAGTTCGAAAGCGTGCCATTCAATTTTACATTATTTACATTGTATGTACTTACAAGGTTAAATGTTCCTATAAGGATCTGGTAAGCCCCCTTAAAAGAGCGATTACTCCTTTAAGGATCTGGCACGTGCCGTTACTGGTGTAAATGATCCTACAGCATGATGCTATTAAGAGCACTGATTTCTTTTCACTGGAGAGATTCCAAAGGTCCACCCATATTATTTTATATCTAAATGTAGCAGTTTTGGCATTTTACTGTTATATAAAGCATCGGTGAAAAGCTAAAAGTTATTTATGTGATTTTACTCATTGGGTAACGTACTTTCGATATAATGTTGAAGATTTCTGCAATCTGTTATAGTTACGGAATAATCAAAAATAAATAAAATGCGGTTTTCGGAATGCTCTGTTTGATTATTTGTTAATTACCTACTTAATTGATAAGCGATATGTACCTACCATTTTTTTTTATTTGTTTTGATGTTGTTAAGCAATATAAACTTTTCATATATATTTTTTATAGTTAATTACCCCTGTTTTGCATTAAAAGTACGACCACTAAATGTTGTCCTTGTAGAAAGTTCCTGTTCTGTGTTAAGTTTTGATTTATAAATTATTATATCGCATATACGTAATGCAGTGTACCTTAAGGCTTGAGTATTCACACATGGAGAGGAAGGTTCAGGCTGAAAAACCGCGCTGTTTAGACCCGCGTCTCACAGCATATGCTGAACCTTTTGCCGTAGCATTTATGAGACTTGTTGTAGTTAATACTTTCTATTTTATTTTATTTTAAATAATAATTTGTAAAACTACTGTGTTATATGTGTGGCAATAAATATTTTTCTGTTTTTGATTCTGATTCTGATTCCGATAATCTCCTGGCGACACCCTGTATATACGAGGTGTCTTTTTGAATTTAGTTACGAATAGGACGCAATGCAAAAAACATCTTAACTCGCTGCGTCGTAGCTGCCCGTGCGCTACGTCAGCCCATTAGCGTAGCACATAGCGTTACGTTAGCGTAGCACATAGCGTTACGTTAACGTAGCTAGCGAGGCACTTCGAGTACGAACTTTCTCTTCTATCGAATTATAAGTAGCGTTATTGTATCGATACGTAAAAATGGCAAAAATAAAAACGCGAATCAATTTTAGTTTTAGTCAATATAATTAGTAACAATAAATGTCAATAAATATTGTTTTTGCCTGTGTGGTTGCCGGATTAGAATAGTGCCACTCCATATGTTCCCGTGGATGTCGTAAGCGGCGACTAAGGGAATAAGGGCTTCTAGTACTGTTAGGCGATGGGCTTGCAACCCGTCACTAATACACTAGTAAACATCTTAGGCTACTGCAAACTGTGGTTATAGAATTATCAACAAATCTTTTTAGAGTTGTCGGTATTTCTGTAAGTCTGCCTACTCCACTCTGGGAATGAAGGCGTGATGTTATGTATGTATGTAAATGTTTTAAAATATAAAAAAACCGCCTTAAAAAGCGCAAGAAATAACTTACTTAGGAATAGGTCAGTCCGACTGAAGTCTGGTTTTGGTTAAAAATATTGTGCGACGCCGAAATTATTATAATTATTAAGGAACTAACATAAGGACATAACCATTATGCTGTCTTTAATTTAAAATAAAATATAAATCAAAATTACACACTGACATGTGCATACATAGATATACACAGCTATACATGTTAGTCTTGTAACCGCCCCATTTCTTGGAGGTTAAAAAGCTGCAAATATCACAAACATGGAAAGCAATAAATGACGAAGCTGTCATAACGAGTCTCGTTCACGATTATGGGAGACAAATACATGGTATTGGTATAGCGAAAGATACAATAAGCAAAATGTAATAAGACATTAGATATATAAGCGTTGTTTACGACGCAAACAATAGCAAGGTTATTGCAGAGAGAGAAATTTAAATTTAAATGTATATGGGTTTGAGCATGGATAGGGCTCTTATAGTCAAATACAATACAATACCAGATAGATAGGTCGATAGATAGATAGATAGATAGATATTTGCGTACTACAAATCACACACACAATTGACAAAGGTAATTAAAAACAACACAATTACATTAAAAATACACAAAAAGTTGACAAAAGACTGTGTGCGTTGCAGCAGTGCAAAAAGGAAATGGCTCAGCGTATAGCTTTGCTCATGATGAGCAAAACGCTGATATTCTGCCAAAACACACAAACACTCTACAAATACTCTTTATTGAACACCAAAAAAAAAAACAGAACACGGAACAGTACATTTAAATCATAGGTATATAAACAGGCGATCTTACCGCTAAATAGCGACCTCTTCCAGACAACCTTGAATAGAGAAATAACTAAGGACACAAATTCATGGCAGGCGGTCAAATACAGAGATGTATCCAATTTTGGACCTTACTAAAATGGAGTAAGATGGAAAGTGTAGTTAAGTCCACTATACCTACTTAATTATTATTTTTCATGGCAAAGGAGAGGGTTGGCCTACATGTCATGCTTAGCTTAGCTTTAGCTTTTTTATGTGTATACCTTTCAGTGAACAACCTCCTTGATAATAAACGTTGAATAATCTTGGAATAATTATACCATGCTTTGTCCTTATCTGTCGAATTCAAATGTCGCAATGACAGAAAAAGGGGGTTAGTCACTCGATCGTTTCCTTATTCTACCTTAACATCTGAATAACTGTAATATGTAATGTCGCTAGATTTCTGAGTGATTCTAAAATTAAAATTAATATAGGTAAAATAAATATTAATAGAGTAGGGAATCTACTCTGCAAACTTAATTTAATGATATTCTGTTAATATAAATTGAATTGTAAAAAACCGTAAACGATCCCCCAGTTTATTAGTCCCGCCACAATATTGCCAACCGTAAATACCAATTCAGCCGCCCTATAAAATTCAATTAAAACCGATAAAACGTGGGTTCGATGGATTGTTTTTCGATTAACAAGCTTTTAGAATTTCAAATGTTGTCAATAAATTGGAAATAGTGATTTTGTTTGCGAATTTGTTATAGATTTTATATTTGTTAGTTTAGTATAAAATGTTCTTAGAGTATAGGAATAAGGTGTTAATAACACACTAGATGTTATTGTAGTAAGTGATTTGGGGTTACCATTACTAAAGAAACTTTCCCTAGTGGCTAGGCTATACAAACCGATACGTGACCAAGGCGTCTATTCTCCTGCGTTATACTTAACGATATCGCGTTTGACGTGTTTTAGGATCGTTTATGTCACAGTCGCCATTATTGTAAATGACATAAGAGTTAACAAAACGTTGACAATACGGAAACACGTCAAAGACGATATCGTTATAACGCAGTACAATAGAGCCCCGCAAGTTATGACATTATGATTTAATGTCACAATGCACACCAACTCGCTCTTTTGTGAGCCAATTTGGTAATCCAGGCTCCATCGTGGAGCTTCTGGCATCATGCGGGTCCACCATTGATTCGTATTCTCCTCGAGCCTTTCCCATGCTCCATGCTTGATCTCCAAGGTTTTTTAAGGCTTAAGATTTGAAATCACTACTAGGCAGTCATTATTATGCGTGGGCAGCACTGGCGCACATACATTTGAAGCTCCCAGAGTTGCCTAAATGCGTCAAGGTAGACCACCGAGAAGGTTTTCTTTAGATTTCCACTACGAAATAAAAAGGTTGTCATCACTTCAGCCAAAAGTCATCCACATAGGTCTTCCGCAAAAATCTACGTGGCGGTCGGTTTATTGCCACTCGCATCTTGTGTCCTTTAGAACAGATTGTCGGTCGACCATATGTGAAGCCAATCAACGCTTCGCTTTCCGTTACACGGTTGCCAATCTAGAAACTGACCACCCCAATTTCCACGTGTAATGTTCCCGGAAATTGCTTGAGGTTTGCAATTCACTGAGCTCTGTCGGTAACTTGGGGTCTGCGGTTCCTTAATTTCTTATTTGATCTCGCAGAGTAACTTAAAAGCTTAAATTTATTAATTTAATTAAGTTAGGACTTAGGGCCCTATTAATAGACTCATATTAACCGAGATGTATTCATATACACGTCATTAGTAGACGCTGTATTCAGAGGTGCAATTTAGTAGCTGGACGATCTTAGGCATGGGTAAAAATATTTTTGAATTAAAGCTATGTCGATATAGATGAAAAACGTAAGTAATACCTGTTGTATGTAGTTGTAACACATCTGTGGTGCTAGACAAGTTGCATTCGACAATCGTTAGCGATTAAGTTTCGATTGATAAATGTATGGAATTGACGTAAGCCACCGAGATAGTAACGTGACACTTACGTCAATTCCATATATTATCCAATTGAAACATAATCGCTTAACGATTGTCGAATGCAACTTGTCTAGCACCACTGTATAGACCGTTTGACATTCTATATTTGAAAGTTGACATAAGTTCTATATTAATTTTGTGTACAACCACATACAACAAGTCCTTTACTTAAGTTTTTACCTATACTTATCTATATTGCATTTGTTAGTTTAGTTTGTACCGCCTACCAATTTATATGTTTCTTTGTAAATTCTCTTCTTTCTAAGGTTGTCTGGAAGAGATTGCAACTTAGCGATAAGACCGCCTATTGACTCACTTAGTAAGTTTTTATTTGTATTTTACTTCATGCTGTATTTATATGTGGTGTTCAACAAAGAATATTTGTTTTTTATTGTATTGACGATACATTTTCTCTACCAAGGCGTCTATTCTCCTGCGTTATAACGATATCGCGTTTGACGTGTTTTAGAATCGTTTAGTCACAGTCGCTATTATTGTAAATGACATAAGAGTTATCAAAACGTTGACAATACGGAATCACGTCAAAGACGATATCGTTATAACGCAGTAGAACAGAGGCCCATAATGATTGTCTTAGACAAAAGTTAAACGTGTTTAATTTGTTTATTTCATGCACGGCTAAAAAAACCTAAAATATACATAAATATAGCCTCGAAACATGGAAAAAAATGTATGGTTACATTGAAAAATTATGAAAAAACAACCATACTGTTTTTGTTCTACTAATAGCGGATTCTGCTTCTGATGACATTGACTATCATGGAATGCAAAAAATGATACATTTTTGTCAAAGAAATCTAATATATAAAATTCTCGTGTCACGGTGTACGTTATTGAACTCCTCCGAAACGGCTCGACCGATTCTTATGAAATTTTGTGTGCATATCGAGTAGGTCTGAGAATCGGACAACATCTATTTTTCATAGGTACCCCTAAGTGACATGAAAGAAAAAAAATTGCTGCGGGCGAAGCCGCAGGCGGATCGCTAGTTGTATATAAAACTAAGGTCCGTATTAATAAACTGATCTCGGTTTAAATACCCGTCACAATATGGGCATTTATACCGAGATCAGTTAATTAATACGGGCCTGGAGTATCGATATCGACATCATAAATATTTTTACCCACATCCATCTACCAAAATTGTACCTCTGATAATGGGGTCTAGTCATAACATACGTCAAAGTAAATGTCAAGCCATATAATATAGAAAACTGAAATTTATGACGCGTCTTGAGTCCGTTACAGTCAAGAACAGTTTAATAATACGGCCCTTGGCTGCGTTTACACTAGAGCTGTGCGAGTTAGTGGAGCGATGTGCGAGAAAAAAATCCACCAATAGTATTCCTAGCCTCGCTCAGCGCAGCTCTCCTATTGGTGGATTTTTTTCTCGCACACCGCTCCACTAACTCGCACAGCTCTGGTGGAAACGCACCCTTAAGAGTCATCTCAGTGGGCTTCCGTATGTTTTTACACTAATTTGAGACAACTGATTAGATCTTTAATTTTATTTTTATTTTGTACCTCGAAAGGAAAAAACGGAAATCTGATAGGATCACTTTGTTGTCCATCCGTCCGTCCGTCTGTTTGTCTGTCAAGACCTTTTTCTCAGGAACGCGTCGCTCTTTTGCCTTCTCTATGTAATTTTTAGGGTTCCGTACCTCAAAAGGAACTAACGGAACCCTAATTTTATTGTGCCCTTGTATTGAACATCAATATCAATTCGACAACACAAATAAATTCTACTTTTCTTCATTACCTCGGTATTCCCTGTACTACTTATTATTTCTAAATGAGCTATGCGCTGCCAAACAAAGGGTCCAGGCCCATTTGAAACTTTTACTTGCTAATTATGCCGTAAACAAAGCGTTGTGTTTCATAACAACCCCTGAATTAATGATGTTTTACCTTTGTGAAGCTGAGACGTGGGTAATGTGTATGACACATCGTTATTTAGAGAGATCAGGGCCTCTATTCTATTGCGTTATAACGATATCGCATTTGACGTGTTTTAAAATCGTTCATGTCATAGTCGCCATTATTGTAAATGAGATTAGAGTTAACAAAACGTTGACAATAAGGAAACACGTCAAATACGATATCGTTATTACCGTGTAGAATCCCAGCCCACGGCCTCTATTCTAATGCGTTATAACGATATCGCATTTGACGTGGTTTAGAATCGTTTATGTCACAGTCACCATTATTGTAAATGACATTAGAGTTATCAAAACGTTGACAATACGCCCGCGCAGCCCTGGGCCTCCATTCTACAGCATTATAACAATATTGCGTTTGATCTTTGAAGTGTTTTAAAAACCTTTTTCACTTGGCCGCCATTACTGTAAATGACATAAGAGTTATCAAAACGTTGACGATACGGAAACACGTCAAAGACGATATCGGTCTTACCGTGTAACTTTGAAGTGTGTTTGAGGGAAAAAGGGCTTGTAGTACTGTTAGGCGATGGGCTTGCAACCTGCCACTAATACACCAGTAAACTTCTTGGCCTGATTGTGCAAAATGTGGTTACAGAATTATCAACAAGTCTTTTTAGAGTTGTTGGTATTTCTGTAGCTCTGCCTACCCCACTCTGGGAATGAAGGCGTGATGTTATGTATGTATGTTTGAAGTGTTTTGGAATCGTTTTTGACGTAGCCGCCTTTACTCTCAAGTACTTATCAAAACGTTGACAATACGGAAACACGTCAAAGACGAATTCGTTATTACCGTGTAGAATTCCAGCTCAGAATACGTGAGATGTCTGCAGGAATAGCATTTTTTTTTTATTTATTTAGGCAACATACAGTCTTATAAGTAAGTATTACAAAAAATACATTTTATGAAATGACCTTGAGTGCCATACTTAAATATACTAATTGCATTGCATTTTACAATGGAAGCGGTAAACAATGAAACGCAAAATGACATATTGTTTTTAGATAAAGTAACGAGAAATAATAAGGATGTATTAATTGTACATGAGAGTGGTAGAAAAACATAGTAAACCTTACTACAAGGATCGTAGATTAGAATACCAGTAATAATAAAGAAAATGGTGAACTTTCCTACTGTGGTGGTGTTAAGTAAACACCCAATAACAATAAAAAATAAAAAATAAAACTTTTTTTTTTTAGGTACTTATACATATAATAATGTCTGGGTGCAAAGTAATCAAGCGAGACAAGAGTTAAAGTGTCGGATCACTTGATTTTTGAACTTATTACAACTATTCGTTTTGAAAATATCTATATTATACAATTCTTTATTGTAATAATCGAGACAGCGATTAAAGAAGGCATTTGAAGTGTAAATAGTATTAGAGGCAGGTACAACAAATAAGTTTCTACGGCGTGTAGGGCGATGAGGAACTTTAAATGATATTCTACCAAGAAGTGAGGGGGAGTCGATGACGTAATGCAGTAATTTGAAAAGAAACATTATATCAAATTGGCTTCTACGACGTTCTAACGGTAACATTTTGTAACGAATTAAAGCATCTTTATAAAAGTTGCAGCCATTACCACGGCCCATTCTATAATTCAGAGTTTTAAGGAATTTCTTTTGAATTCGCTCGATTCTATTTTTATGACATGCATAAAAAGGGCTCCAAATAATACAGCCGAAGTCTAAAATGGAGCGAACCAAGCTGTAATACAAGATTTTATAGGTGGTTGTTTGACGAAAAGGCTTACAAACTCTGAGGATAAACCCAAGCTGTTTGTAGGCCCTTTGGACAATAGAATCAATATGCGGGATAAAAGTGAGCTTACTATCCAAAATGACGCCGAGATCACGAATTTTTTCAACCCTGTTTATGGTACAATTGTTAAGAGAATAATTAAACAGGATTGGGTTCTTCTTGCGGGTATACGAGACAACGAAACATTTATCGGGATTAAGATATAACTGGTTGTTGCTACAATATACCGCTAGGGATTCCATATCAGATTCCAATTTATAACAATCATCTGAAGAAGTAATTATTTTATAGATTTTTGCATCGTCGGCGTAAAGTAAACAGTTACTATGTTTAGCACACATACCTATGTCATTTATATAAAGTGTAAAAAGTAGGGGTCCTAAATGTGATCCCTGGGGTACTCCAGAAGAGATACGAAGAAATCCTGACATAAATCCCGCAATGGAGACAGCTTGGGAGCGATTAGTGATGTAAGATGTGATCCAACGAAGCAAATCTCCGTGTATTCCGGCCTTCCAGAGCTTCTCCAGCAAGATCGAGTGACTTATCTTGTCGAATGCCTTAGAGAAGTCTGTATACACGACGTCTATTTGGCACTTATCGTTCATAGCTTGTAATAAGAAATCTGTGAAATCTACCAAATTTGTATCGACGGAACGACCCTTAAAGAAACCATGCTGATTGGGGGAAATGTAATTGCGAACACAGAAAGACAATTCGTCGGTGACAATTTTTTCTAGTATTTTCCCAAATAAACATAACTTTGAAATTGGTCTGTACTGCGTGACATCATCCCGTTTATCATTCTTTGGAATTGGGGTGATGAGAGCTTGCTTCCAAAAGTCAGGGAAATGTCCAGAACGAAGCGACAAAGAGAATAGATAAGTGATGGGTAGTGCGAGTTCTCTCGCACATTTTGATACCAACAGAGGATGAACGCCATCAGGCCCAGCTCCTTTAGTGATGTTGACGGATGCTAAATGTCTTAATACAATATCAGTGTTAATTTTAATGGAATTGATGCAAAGAGTGGTGTTTTGTGGCAAACTATTTTGATTAAGTTGACTGGTTATTGTTGGTGATACAAAAACAGAATTAAAGTAATGATTAAACATATTGCATATTTCGTTGTTGTCAGTGGTGGTCTGATTTTGATACGTTAATTTATATGGTATTTCAGGGGTACTTTGTTTGGACTTAACATATGACCAAAAATATTTAGAGTTATGTTTAATTCGGTTTTCAGTAGTTTGAATAAAAAAATCATAACAGTCCCGCTCCATTATCTTAGCTCTCAGCCTAAGAGAGGAGAAAGTATCGTAGTCTAGCTGGTCACCGTACTGCTTCCACCTCTTATGAAACTTACGTTTCTCATTCAGTAACTTAATTAAGGGCCTAGAAAACCAACGAGGGAAATTATTGGATATTTTCAATTTTCTTAAGGGGACATGAAGATCGATTAAACTGTTTAGGATATTGTAAAAGAATTCGATACAAGTTTCTAATCCGGTTAATTTGCTAAATTCTTTGCACCACTCAATTTGAGATAATCCTTTTTTAATAGCCTCAAAATTAGAGACGTGGACTAATCTTTTATATGCGTTTGCGTTAGGCATGAAAGGTGCGGTGTAAGCCGTTACCAGGTGTACGTCGAGAGCGGGGTGGTGCGCGTCCTCCGGGGTCAGCGGCTGACTACACGAACTCACTTTACATATCTCATTACAGAAAATTAAATCGAGAATTCTAGAATTAGCATTATTAATGTGATTATATTGTGTTAATTGTGATAAGCTCATGAAGTCAGCCACCAGTGTCGCAGCTGGATCATCGTTGGTGAATATGTTCATACTATTATAAATATTATTATCAAGATCACAAGACCAGCTAGCATTTGTTACGTTAAAATCACCCAAGACCAAAAACAAGTCGTCCGGTCGATTGTCACGAAAATCTGAAATTCTGTCGAATAGAGAAGTTAGTAGGTTCAAATGATTTGGGCCGTGTGGAATATAAGCGCAAATTATGTGAAGGGAGGTATTGCGCGGAGTATCGGGACAGCGGCGAGGGCGCGCCGGGCCCATGGGCACGGTCACCCATAGCTCGTCGGCCGGCGCCGGCGCCGCAAGGTCTGGCCGCGGCTCGGGGCTCAGCGTGCGGCGCACCGCCACCGCTACCCCGCCTCCGCGCGTAAGTCCGCTTACGGCAGCATCGCGGTCACACCTAAATACTACAAAACTGGAATCAAAATACTCTGAACTATAGAATGAATCGTTAAGCCATGTTTCGGTAAGACATATTATGTCATAAGAGCTAACTATTACGTTAGACATAAATTCGTTTGATTTTGTTCTTAAGCCCCTCACGTTTTGGTAGAACAACGATATGCTTTGTTTATTGACAGCGCCCGAAACGAATCAAACATATGATTAGTAAAAATAAGTAGCTACACGTATATATTATACCATTAACTTGAACCTGCCTAACTGAGTTGTAAACAACAACTGTCTCGTAGCAAATGTGAACTCTAATGCATAAGATGCAACGGTTGAGATTTGATTGCATTACATAGGAGATGTACATTAAAAATAGTCACTTTTTTATCTTAACAAGATCACTTTCACTTGAAATGAGTATAGGCTTGGAGGTATCATTTCTACGTACGAGGATCTTGCATTCTCTGACCCATATGTACTTGAACCCATGCTCACCACATAGACCCCTGGCCTTTCGGAGAAGCAGTTTGTTTGTGGGTGATAAATGTTCACAAACATAAATAGTTTTCGCTGGTCCATCGAAGCCCAAATCAGCTGTGTTGAGTCCCCGCCGCGCCTTTACTGCCGATAACAACTCGTTTTTGCGCCGGCGCTGCGTGAAGCGTACAATAATATTTGGTACTCGGGTTGTCTGCTTACCCTCGGCATCATTTTGGCCGGCTGCGGCTGGCGCTGGGTAACGACGTACTCGATGAATAGTATCCACGTCGCCGGGCAATAAGGAAAATCCCACTTTGACACATAGGTTCTGTAAAATGATATGTAGGTTCTCACTGTTTGTAACAGGGACGCCAGCAATTTCGTGGTTATTAATGCGGTCTTGCTGCTCCTTCACCTCTAACTGTATCTGAAGAATTGATATTGTAGAAGACATTTTTTGTACCTGAGCGTTAAGATCTCTGTATTGGGGCTTTAATGTTTCAACTATCTTCAGACGCTGATCAAAACTAATTAGTTTCTCGGTAATGTCACGCACGTCCGCCTTGACCTGCGTGATCTCACCCTTGAGGTCCTTACGAGTCTCCCGCAGCTCATGGAGAATTGTGGCGAGAGAGATCTCCTCCGTCGAGGGCAGGCGACATGGACCACACCGCCATGCAGTTCTTTTTTCCACATCCCACCTCCTGTAAGCCGCTTCACGTACTCCAGCACACTCGAAATGATTGAAGCCACGACACTGTTGGCATGTGACTCCGTCAGTTCCCATTTCACTACACTTCGCACAGGTTTTATCCATGTTGTCGCGATGAAGGTGCGATATAATAATTAGTTACGTAACGTGAGCGCGTCCGATCGCTACCGCTCCCAAGCGGAGTATGACAAAGGTGAGGCGAGTGGTGATGATGTGAAGATCGAAACTGTCATTTTGATTGATCACTCGACTCATCGCTATTTTAATACAATAACACCGGGTGACTAACTATCTGTTTCTCGCGACCCCGTCCGCTTAGAAGTCGTTTATTGCTATTCCCTCAGGAACCGTACAATTTTTCAGTATAAAAAGTACCTTACGTTATTTTCCGGGACTCAAACTATTTCCATACTAAATTTCATTAATATGGGTTCAGCGGTTTATCCGTGAAAGTGTAACAAATAAACAGACCGACAGAGTTACTTTCTCATTAATAAATTAATAATATTAGAAAAGATTTAGTGATAAAGGGTTTAGTAATAGGGTTATTGTACTTTCCAAAAAATCCTTATCATTTTTTATATAAAAAAAAGATACATTTTTGGGTCGTGTTGGTTATGTTTTATTGTTTGACATCACGTTGGCCTAGTTGGGAGTAACCCTTCCTTCGAAGCCAGCGGTCCAGAATCAGAATCAGAATAATCTTTATTCAAGTAGGTTTACAAATAAAAAACTCTTTTGAAACGTCATAGTAGCGACTTAGCCTAAATTGACTGCAGGTTCAAATCGCGACCGATCAGAGAAGAACCTGTAAGAAACTCTGTCGGATGTCTTTTTTTTTCAACGTTCGCAACCTTTTGTCGTAAGGACTAAACATTTTATTACAAGCAATTCAGTCAATTCAGTCCTGGGTTCAAATCCCGGTAAGGGAAGATATTTGAGTGATGACCGCGAATATTTGTTCCTGAGTCTTCGATGTTTTCTATGTATTTAAGTATGTATTTCTCCACATAATTATGTTTATCTTTGTCTAGTACCTACCCATACTACAAGCCTAGAGCTTTTTTTTTATAATAAGGAGAAGACACACGAGCACTCAGGCCACCTGATGGATAAGTGGAATCTGAGACCCATAGACTGCAATCCCAAGACCTCAAATGCGTTGCCAACCCTGAGGACTAAGATGGAATGCCTCTATGCTAGATACCACCGGTTGACTTATCCCCACACCGGAACACAAATAGGTCAATTTGTTTGAGATTGTTCCCTGATATTTATTTATTTAAATAAAAATATATTTCTTATAGAAAAAGAGTGACGGCTCCACATAAGCTTTAACTTTTAGTTGTGTGCAGTAGAATGACAGCCGCTCTTCTGTCAAACCGTAAAGTGACGACACCACATTTAAACAAGTATACTCGTCGTCATGCACTTTCGTACACATACACAGATAGTTCACACGTTAAAAAAGAAATAGAAGCTATTTATTTTAATACGCAACACAAAGAAAAAAAGGAATTCGCTACGCAAAAGGGCAAAGAATCTGATAAATTAAGTCGGTTATGATGGATCGAGCGACCTTTTCGACAATTATTTTTTTTATTTTTATTTTTTATTTTCTTTATTGGGGAAAAAAACAGATACAGACATTAGAAACAGAATATACAAAATAGGACATATAAAATAAGTGTAGCCTATATCCTGGGGCAATTCCCACTAAGACTTCTAACAATTATTATAGTGGCAGTGCCGTAGAAACGAAACATACAACAACAGGGCAAAAAATAATAAATAAAAAATAAAAAAAAGCATGCTACAATTATATAAGGCAGTAAATTATATGACCATGACTATGGCTATATAGATAGATAGAAACAAGCAAAGTCAACAAATAAATAATCTATCAAATACTTATAAATAACTTAGGTAAGGCAGCACTATAGAGAAAATGTGTTATTTTATAAGTATATACTTTTCGCAATCTAACTTACTTTATTAAGAGTTTTATTTTATCCTTAAAATTGGCGCGCGTGTTACTAAAAATGTCAACCGAGACCAGGCGCTTATTGTATGTATGGCATATTCTACGCAACGGTGCGCGGGTTCCCGCATTTGAAGAACTCGCAGGGATTGCGAACAGGGACGTGGAACGCGTCCGAAACGCAGGCGCGCGGAACCCGATACTGCCGAGGAGTTCTGGACAGTTGTAGTATCCTGTGCATATTCTATGCAGCACTGTCGCGTCCTGGACCGTCCGCCTGCCAACTAATGAAAGAAGCCCGTAGCGAACCAGCAACTTTTCGTAGGACATGGTGGTATGGCCGAGCCTATAGTGAAGAGCTCGCAGAAACCTTTTCTGGACCGCCTCCACCGCATCGACGTAAACTGCGTAATGGGGGTTCCAAACTTCAGAAGCATATTCCAGATAAGGGCGAACTAGTGACTTATAGAGCAACAGGTAAGAATCGATTTTTTTCAGGGGCTTAGCTGATCGAATGACAAAGCCAAGCATTTGGTAGGCTTTTTTCGTTATTTTGTCAATATGTTGGTTTAGGGTTAATTTTTCGTCTAAGGTCACACCGAGATCGCTTACAGATGAGACTTTTTGTACCTCTGTACGACCTATTTCATACCTATACATTATTTTATTTTTGTTTTTGGTAAAGGAAATATGGACACATTTATCGTATGCCAAATATAACTTATTTGATAGACAGTACGTGTGGAACCTGTTAAGATCATCTTGGATAAGCTTGCAGTCATTTTCAGTCTTAACCATTTTGTATATTTTTAGGTCGTCAGCAAACATAGCCATCTTACAATTCGAGAAGCAGTCACTGATGTCGTTAACAAACAGTGTGTATAGGAGTGGCCCCAAAATAGATCCTTGGATTACGCCGGAAGATACTTGTGACACACGTGATTCATAGCCATTTATTACCACAATTTGAGTGCGATTTTCTAAATACGAGACAAACCACCTCAACAAGGTACCTTTGATTCCATTGAAAGCGAGTTTCTGCAACAACAGGATATGGTCGACTTTGTCAAACGCCTTTCGAATTGGATTGATGAAGATCGGTTTTCTTGAAAAGACAAACGAAACCAACTTTAGTTATAAAGTTGGCAATGGAATAGTTGGAAAATTAAGTTATGGGTAAGATTTTGTTTTGTTATAATAAATAAATAAATTAAAATAAAATAAATATCACGGGACAATGTCACACAAATTGACCACGTCCCAAACTAAGCTCTAGGCTTGTACTATGGGTACTAGACAACGATAGACATACTTAGATAGAGAAATAAATACTTAAATACATAGAAAACATCCAAGACTCAAGAACAAAAAACTGCTGATTACACACATATCTGCCCTTACCGGGATTTGAACCCGGGTCCACTGCCTTCGGAGGCAGGGTCACTCCCAACTAGGCCAACGTGTCGTCTAACACCAATAACAATTAATAACATCAATTACCACAAGTGACTAACTGTGGTAACTTCACTGGTCAATGTATAATGTAAGTTTTTTTTGTAATATTTTTTCTTTACTTGTACCGTTTGTGCCCAAATAAACATTAAACATTAAACATTAAACAAGTACCGCCGTAGGTTTCTAATATCTTTTTGCGTGGAATTCAAAAAGTATTTCAAACCTTGTTTTTTTATTACCTTTGCATAGAATTTAAACGTCCATATTTTACCCTCATCACTGACTAAATTCCATAATATATTATTATAATTTCAGCCCTCACATTCAATACCAAGCGTCCAGATTTCAGTACAAACCAGACCCTAGACCAGAGCCGTTGGTTACGTTAATATATTTTTGTCTAGTCATCGTGACGATAGTAGAGATGTGCTCGATACGAGCTCTGATTGGTCGACCCTTGGAAATAAGACGGATGGTGCTAACCTCGAAGAAAATTGTTGATGACGTGTCGCTTTTATGCTTCTTTAACTAATATTGCTAGGCTTTAAGAGGAAAACTATCACGACTAAGTAGACATCATTGGTTCTTGAGATACAGGCGATTAAAGTGTTTATACCTTGACGACACGTTGGTCTAGTTGGGAGTGACCCTGCCTCCGAAGCCAGCGGTCCTGGGTTCAAATCCCGGTAAGGGCAGATATTTGTGTGATGAGCATGAGTATTTAATTTTGTTCCTGAGTCTTGGATGTTTTATATGTATTTAAGTATTTATTTCCCTATCTAAGTATGTTTATCGTTGTCTAGTATCCATAGTACAAGCCTAGAGCTTAGTTTGGGACTAGGTCAATTTGTGTGACATTGTCCCGTGATACCTACTAAAAACATACTGGGTGTTGCCTGTAATAGGAGCAATAAATTGAGGGATCGTTTCTACTGTATACACGTAGCAACATTTGTTCTACAACTTTTACAAAATATGTAATTTATTATTTGGGATTTTTCCGAACAAACTAAATGGCATTTTCAATGTACTCCATCCAATAGTCTAGTTGACATCTACTGTCAGCCTACACAAACTTCGTAGTTTTCGCAATACATTGCTGGCTTGGAAAATCTAAATTCATTCATATTTAATAAACAACAAGTTGTAGAATAGATGTTGTTACGCTTGTGGTGTGGAAACGATCCCTAAATTTATTGCTCCTATTACAGGCAACACCCAATATAAGACAGCACCAAATAACTTTAAATACAAAATAAGTTACTACTTGTTGATTTTTATGTTTGTACCCCTACACTGAGCATGGTCCGACATGCTCTTGCACGGTTTTTTAAACTTAACTTTTTAGTTTTAATTTTCCATTTGCAAGTTTTTTTTTTAAATTTGTCTAGTGGTATTTTGTATAGTTACATTTTTTATTATAATCATTTATTAGTGTATTCAAGCCGAAAACATCACCTCCAGAATAATTAGAGAACTCAATAATTATGGCGCCAATTTTCCATGATAAACAAAGAACCTGCCATTAAAATTTATTCAAACATTCAGTCATTGGAAATACCCTTCGGCTTTAATTATTATGATCGATTGATCATTATAATAACAAAGTGCAATCACCGTCGTCACTCAATCACGGGCTACCGAGAAATTCTACCATTAAAATTTATTGATGCGTGAATTTTGAATTGATTATTTAGAATAATGTTTTCACTTCTCTCGTTTTAAAATGACACATATAAAGGCATGTATAGGCGGACTAAAGTGATGCATTTAATCCCTAGGGGTTAAGTGACATTTGAATCCCTAAGGACTAAAGTACTTTTTATTTTTCATTTCCTTATTAAAGCCTTGGAAATCCACAAACAGTCAGATACAATAGATGCGGGTGGTAGGACCTTGTGCAGGGTCCGTCCGGATCGCTACCACCATCTTATCCATTAACCTACCGCCAAACAGCAGTGTTCGATTTTGGGGATAGGACAGCCGGTGAAATAACTAGCATAGAGGCAGTCCATCTTAGTCCTCAGGGTTGACAACGCATTTGCAGCCTTAGAATTGCAGTCTTGAGAATGCGAATGTCTATGGGTCACAGTTTCCACTTAACAACAGGTGGCCTGTGTGCTCGTTTGCCTTCTCAATGCCATAAAAAAAAAGTTGCGATGTTATGATGTTGTCCTTGTCGTCGAAGTAGGCAGGCTGGGGCTGGGCATAGAACCTACACCGCCTCAGTCTTCGTTTCAGAAATGTTGTCTATGGACTATTTGTACAATTTTAAAACATTTACAAATTTAAAATGTACAATGATGGTGATGTGTGGCGAAATGGTCTCCACTCAGCGAAATGGTTGGCATGAGGATGTCAACCTGGGCCTTTATTCAGGTGCGTTAAAACGATATCGTGTTTGACACGTTTAAGAATCGTTTATGTCACAGACGCCATTATTGTAGATGACATAAGAGTTCTCAAAACGTTGACAATACGGAAACAGGTCAAAAACGATATCGTTGTAACGCAGTTGAATAGAGGCCCTGGGCCGGGATTCTACACGGTAGGTATCGTCTTCGACGTGTTTCCGTATCGTCAACGTTTTGATAACTCTTATGTCATTTACAATAATGGCGACTGCGACATAAACGATTCTAAAACACGTCAAACGCGATATCGTTATAACGCAGGAGAATAGAGGCCCTGAAACACCATAAATTAAAGAAAGTAAATAAACATTAACCGACACGTTGGCCTGTTGGTAGTGACCCTGCTTTCGAAGCTAGCGGTCCCGGTTTGATGTGAGTTTGATGAGCGATGAGTTTGTTTCTCTATCATTATACGTAGGTTTATCGTTGTCTAGTACCCCTTAGTACAAGCCTAGGACTAGGTCAATTTGTGTGAGATTGTCCCCTGTTTTTTATTTAAATACAAAATGAAGGGAACTAAATGAAACATAGAGACACCTAAATCATCATAGTGACGTATAAAGAAGCTGATTGCAATAATTACTTTAGAAGTTACGCGAGCAATTAAGCGATAAATGTTGGTGATTCCGTGACCATTCCGGTCAGTTGACGCTGACCCAGTTGTGGCGAAGTGACACGTGACAGGACACTTGATGCGGAAGATTCAAGGTAATAATTATCAACAACTCTAAAAAGACTTGTTGATAATTCTGTAACCACATTTTGCACAATCAGGCCAAGAAGTTTACTAGTGTATTAGTGACAGGTTGCAAGCCCATCGCCTAACAGTACTACAAGCCCTTATTCCCTGAGTCGCCTCTTACGACATCCACGGGAAGACATGGAGTGGCACTATTCTAACCCGGCAACCACACGGGCTCCAATAGTTATCAAAACAATGACAATACGTAAACACGTCAAAGGCGATATCATTTTAGCCCAGTAAATTTTCGGAACAGAGTTTTGTTTTGTTTATGTTTTCATCAGCTACAATTAATACAAATACGTTAAATTTAAATACAGGAATTAAAGCAGTTCTATCATATCATCACTACATAGTATAAAACAAAGTCGCTTTTTCTGTCCCTATATCCCTATGTATGCTTAAATCTTTAAAACTACGCAACGGATTTTGATGAGGTTTTTTTTAATAGATAGAGTGATTGAAGAGGAAGGTTTATATGTATAATACTTTAATCCGGAGCGAAGCGAGGGCGGGTCGCTAGTTAGTTAATAATTCAAAAGTTTAGTGAAACAACTTGAGAGGTCACACATCTTCAAAGTAATAATAAAAATTAAAATAGATTGTCCATCTGTCATGAACAACTAATTACACTCATATTATAAACGGGAAAGTTTGTGTGTGTGTGTGTGTGTATGTGTGTGTGCGTGTGTGTGTGTGTGTGTGTGTTTGTGTGTGTGTGTATGTGTGTGTGTATGCGTGTGTGTGTGTGCGTGTGTGTGTGTGTGTGTGTGTGTGTGTGTGCTGGGCCTCTATTCAACTGCGTTACAACGATATCGTTTTTGACCTGTTTCCGTATTGTCAACGTTTTGATAACTCTTAAGTCAATAATGGCGACTGTGACATAAACGATTCTTAAACGTGTCAAACACGATATCGTTTTTACGCGCCTGAATAGAGGCACAGTAAGTTTTCGGAACAGAGTTTTGTTTTGTTTATGTTTTTATCAGCTACAATTAATACAAATACGTTAAATTTAAATACAGCAATTAAAGCAGTTCTATCATATCATTAGTTAATAGTTCAAAAGTTTAGTGAAACAACTTGAAAGGGCACACAACTTCAAAGTAATAATAAAAATTAAAATAGATTGTCCATCTGTCATGAACAATTTATTACACTCATATTATAAACGCGAAAGTTTGTGTGTGGGTGTGTGTGTGTGCTGCAGTGCGTTTTCCAAAAAAAAACCTATAGTTAATGACAAAAATTAACAAACGTATTTTTTCCATTACGTCACGAAAATTAACTATTACTGCTTTAAGAGAAATAGAGGCGTCTCAACCAAAACTCCTGTAACAAGTTCAACCATATCACTTACAGGTGAGATTTGTATCTGCTATGCTTATTTAATTCGAAATACCGCCTGTTGGCTCATGAGGGCAGTAAATACATGACTAATTTTCGTGACGTAATGGAAAAATTACCGTTGTTTATTTTTGTCCCTAATGATAGGTACTTTTTTGGAAAACGCCCTGCAACGTCTGGAAGGAATTGGATAAATTTTGGAATGGAGATAGCTATCTCTTTGATTAACACATAGGCTACCTTTCATCTCGGAAATTTTAAAGTCCCCGTGGGAATAATGATATATGAAATCTACGCGTTCGAAGTCGCGGTCAGAAGCTAGCTTAAGAATAAAAATAAATCCCGCTAAAAATGCATTATAAAGTATCAAAAAAATTAACTACATAAAAAAATAAAAAATAAAATTATTAGGGGACTATCTCATACAAATTGACCTAGTCCCAAACTAAGCTCTAGGCTTGTACTATGGGTACTAGACAACGATAAACATACTTATATAGAGAAGTGTACATACTTAAATACATAGAAAACACCCAAGCCTCAGGAACAAACATTCACGCTTATCACACAAATATCCGCCCTTACCGGGATTTGAACCCAGGACCGCTGGCTTCGGAGGCAGGGTCGATCCCAACTAGGCCACCGTGTCGTCACATACAATTTTAAATTGAATACGAGATGTGGTACCCGAACTCTAACCGCTTTTGTTCGTAGTACGTCTACGCCGTAGCCCGTAGAGCCACTACGGTAGTGTAATTCTACGTAGGTTGCATATCATGGCATAAATAACGCGTATTCGTATACTCGTAGCAGCCCCCCTAGCCCTATACTGGGGTAAATCATTATATTACTTTTGCTATGCTATCTTGTTTTTTTAATCGGCCGCTCTGTTACTGTCAAGTAAATAATTGTGAGAATCTGCTCAGTGGGTGTTTCCTTCCGAGGAGTTGCCAACTAAAGTGAAGAGAGGTCGAAGCGTGGGAAAAAAGATGGTGGCCTCGTTCTTCAGAAGGACAGCTCATTACGCGACAATTGTTTTAGAGGATCGAAAAACAGCTACTGCAGGGAGGTACACTAACAATTGTTTGCCACTTGTCCTGGAAAAAGTTCGGGAGAAACGACCTCGCAGTAGAATCCTCCTTCACCACCACAACGCCTCGTCGCACACCGCCAGGCGAACGATCGACTATTTGGCGACGTCAGACGTGGAATTACTGGGTCACCCGCCGTATAGCCCCGACCTCGCACCTTGCGATTATTATTTATCCCCGAAAATAAAACAAAAACTTCGAGGAAAACGTTTTGTGGACGCCGAGGAAGCTGTGGCTGCGTTTCAAAAGGCCGTCGAAGAGACCCCTAAGGACGAGTGGGCAAAGTGCTTTTCTCAGTGGTTCCATCGGATGCAGCGATGTATTGACATGAATGGACACTATTTTGAAAAGATATAATGTAACTAATAACTTGCTAGTTTACTCAGTTTTTGATTTTCTGAGAACTTTCAGTTTGACCCTCGTAGTGCCACTCCATGTCTTCCCGTGGATGTCGTAAGAGGCGACTAAGGGAATAAGGCCTTGTAGTACTCTTAGGCGATGGGCTTGCAACCTGTCACTAATTCACTGGTAAACATCTTAGCCAACTTGTGCAAAATGTACAGAATTATTAACAAGTTTAGAGTTGTTGGTATTCTGAAGCTCTGCCTACCCCACTCTGGGAATGAAGGCGTGATGTTATGTATGTAGTCCGAGCTCTGGGTTTATTTAACATAGGTATTTGTGTATTTTCTCTGTGGTACCGAAGTTCCGAAACGAATAGAACGACTCGGAAGTTGTTGCTTTAAAGTATAGTTTAAGCAAGGTTACGTGAAAACCGGTTAGGCCGTCAATGTTTTTTTTATGATAAGGAGAAGGCACACGAGTACTCAGGCCACCTGATGGTAAGTGGAAACTGAGACATAAACATTTGAATTTTCAAGACTATAACCATAAGATTGCAATCCTAAGACCCCAAATACGTTGCCAACCCTAAGACTAAGATGAAATGCCTCTATGCTAGTAATTTCACAACAATGCAAACACTGTTGCTTGGCGGTGTTGGTTCTAAACCAAGAGTTCACCATTACATTGTGATTTACAATTAGTTACATAGTGCCTATTATGTTACGTAACGTCCTACTCCTTTGAATAACATCCTATTATAAACAGGAAAACGTGAATAATACATAAAGGGTTGTGACGTAATGAAACTGTTACACAGTATTCGGCGCGTCCTTCGGAAGGTTTCAGCATAATGGAAGGGAGAACGAGTGGTTACGGCTTAGATACTGGCACTATGCGGAGATGCTGATTTATGTCGGAGTGTTTTGGTACATATGTTTTGCCGACACGATGGCCTAGTTGGGAGTGACCCTGCCTCCGAAGCCAGCGGTCTCGGGTTCAAATCCCGGTAAGGGCGGATATTTGCGTGATGGATTAGCGCGAATATTTGTTCCTGAGTCTAGAATGTTTTCTATGTATTTATGTATGTATTTCTCTGTATTTTTTTTTGTATGTTTGAGTTGTCTAGTACCCATAGTACAAGCCTAGAGCCTACTTCGGGACTAGGTCACTTTGTGTGAGTTTGTCCCCTGATACTTATTTATTTATTTAGTCTCTATTCTACTGCGTTGAAACAATATTGTGCTTGACGTGGTTTAGTGTCATTTTTAACAAAACCGCCATTACTGCCAAGTACATATGAGTTATCAAAACCTTGACAATATGGAAACATGTCAAAGGCGATATCGATTTTACCGTGTAGAATCTCAGCCCAGTGGGGTTAGACAGGTTGCATTCGACAATCGTTAGCGATGTTTCGATTGAAAAATGTATGGGATTGACGTAAGCCAACGAGATAGTACCACGTGACTATCTCGGTGGCTTACGTCAATTCCATACAGACGTGACAGGTTGCAAGCCCATCGCCTAGCAGTACTACAAGCCCTTATTCCCTTAGTCGCCTCTCACGACATCCACGAGAAGACATGGAGTGGCACTATTCTAACCCGGCAACCACACGGGGACAACAAGAATTATCGCGTTAATTCTTTCATAAGATATGAAGCTTTAAAAGGTCATAGTTCAGACCCCTGCAAAAACACTCCATACAAAATCGACGACAGGAATGACGTCACAGTTGTTGTTCCATGTTTGAAATATATGCACCATATAAAGAAATATTCATTTATTTTAGTTTTGATTTTATACAAAATCTTAATAAACTTAGTGTATTGCGTTTTATCTGTTTTTTTTTTTTCATTAAATTATATTGAAACTCAATTCTGCGTGCGGCGGTACGGAACCCTCGGTGCACGAGTCCGACTCCCACTTGTCCGGTTTTTGTTAGACTTTGTTACACTACTGCGCTCTTTTTCACCGTTTAACCGTCCAATAATACAACTCATTTGAATGCTTTATTTCATAACGCAACCTTTAAATGCCACAGGTTTTCTAGCACGCAGTATAAAGCTTTGAATGTGGGAGTTTGTGAGAATCCTATATTATTAAGGAGCGATCCCACTGAGAGAGAGTGGTATTTAAAGTAACTTTTAAAAAAGAGATAATATTTATTTTTAAACATTCTTAATTAGAATGTGTTCCCTAAAATACATACACATACATACTATCACGCCTTCATTCCCAGAGTGGAGTAGGTAGAGCTACAGAAATACCAACAACTACAAAAAGAGTGGTTGGTAATTCTGTAACCACATTTTGCACAAACAGGCTAAGATGTTTACCAGTGTAATAGTGACAGGTTGCAAGCCCATCGCCTAACAGTACTACAAGCTCTTATTCCCTTAGTCGCCTCTTACGACATCCACGGGAAGACAAGGAGTGGCACTATTCTAACCCGCGAACCACATGGGATAAAATATAAGCCTAAATTTCAACAAAATCGTTAGAGCCGCTTTAACAATGTCATTACAAATATACAGCAATCTTTTTTTAAATAAAACCAGAAATATCCACAAAAATCACATTAGCAAACTTTATTTAAATAAATCCAGAAATATCCACAGCATTAACATCAAACCCTCCCCTTACAATTAGTACATCGTTCGTTGAGAGGCTTTAGTTTAAAAGGCCTAGTCTTTTTATCATTATCATATGATTAATGAAGTGTTTTATTTTATGAATTATAGTTTTACTAACCCCGTGTGGTTTTTAGGTTAGAATAGTGCCACTCCATGTCTTCCCGTAGATGTCGTAAGAGGCAACTAAGGGAATAAGGGCTTTTAGAACTGTTAGGCGATGGGCTTGCAACCTGTCTCTAATATACTAGTAAACTTCTTGGTCTGATTGTGAAAAATATTGTTACAGAATTATAAACAAGTAATTTTTTGAGATGTTGGTATTTCTGAAGCTCTGCTACCCCACGCTGGGAATGAAGGCGTGATGTTATGTAAACAGTTTTATTTCTTACGGTAGGGAAATTACAGCCTCAAAGAACGTCTTACTAAATTTATGGGCACGTTTAAACTTAATATATTTAATATTACTACTATTATTTTAAAAAAAGTTAGCTAATGTGTTTTTAGTCATTGGGTAACGTACTTTCGATATCAGCTTAATGGCTTCTGATTTCTGTTATATTTACGGAATAATCGCCTGGCTACACTTAACGATTATAACCGTATATACAAATTTTGCTCGTTTAAAAGTACCTAGTCCAAAAATTACTTTCGAAATTATGAAAATTCGGGATTTTGTCATATTACTGTACTTTTTATTTTCATTTAAATTTGAACTTATTAGGCCCGGTTTTCTCTAGCCACTGAAACCATTCATCCATTTTGTAAACAGTTTAGACTTTATCGTCACTGATATTAACAACCCCACCACTCAGATAGTACAACGTTAACATGGTAGCATTTCTACGCTAATTAGTGTCTTATTACCGGACTAATTACCCTCCTCCCGTTTGCAAGGGGGGTAATTTTCCTTTTAATTACTAACTACTTGCACCACAAATGTTAAATCCAATTTGTCGGCTTGTTACAAAAAGTAACCTGATAACTTCGCTATTTTTCGTTCTTCTTGAATATTAAAGTGAAATCAAGTGAAATTCTTAGAGGCCGTCTATTAACGACATGTTTCCAAAGTATTTGTAGATTTTTATGCTTGTATCTTTGCGATTATAACAAGTACTAGCTGCTGCCCGTCACTCCTTCTGCTGGCGATAAAAATTACTAAGTAAGTAATAAAAATAAATCGCAAAATGTGTTGGTAAGCGCATAACTCAACGACGCCTGGACCAATTTTACCATATATTTTTTTAAATGTTCGTTGAAGTCCAAGGATGGTTTTTACGGCGAGAAAAAATCGAATAATTTCCGGGAAAGTCAGAAATTTGCAGCGGGGCGAAGCCGCTGGCGGGCCGCTAGCACTAATATGAATGCTTAGTGTTACCGCACAGCAACAGCCTTAGTATCTAATACTTATCAACTGGGCTGGGATTCTACACGGTAATTACGCCGTGTATTTGACGTGTTTCCGTATTGTCAACGTTTTGATAACTCTTATGTCATTTACAATAATGGTCACTGTGACATAAACGATTCTTAAACGTGTCAAACACGATATCGTTTTAACGCACCTGTAGGGCTAGACAAGTTGCATTCGACAATCGTTAGCGATTATGTTTCCATTGAAAAACATATGGAATTGACGTAAGCCACCGAGATAGTACCACGTGACCATCTCGGTGGCTTACGTCAATTACGTACATTTGTTTATTGAACATAATCGCTGTCGATTGTCGTATGCATCTTGTCGTGTTTCCGTATTGTCAACGTTTTGATAACTCTTATGTCATTAACAATAATATCGACTGTGACATAAACGATTCTGAAACACGTCAAACGCGATATCGTTATAACGCAGTAGAATAGAGGCCCTGGGATTCTACACGGTAATAACGATATCGTATTTGACGTGTTTCCGTATTGTTAACGTTTTGATAACTCTTATGTCATTTACAATAATATCGACTGTGACATAAACGATTCTGAAACACGTCAAACGCGATATCGTTATAACGCAGTAGAATAGAGGCCCTGGGATTCTACACGGTAATAACGATATCGTATTTGACGTGTTTCCGTATTGTCAACGTTTTGATAACTCTTATGCCATTGACAGTAATGACGGCCAAATCATAAACGACTCTAAAACACGTCAAACCCGATATCGTTATAACGCAGTAGAATATAGGCCCAGGGCCTTTTTCTTCGCGATAAAACAATATAGCTATCGTAACGTTGATGATACTATAACACTTTAAAGACAATATTTCTTTATCGTATTAAATAGAGGCCCAGGGCCTCTATTCTACTGCGTTACAACGATATCGCGTGTGACGTGTTTCAGAATCGTTTATGTCACAGTCGCCATTATGGTAAATGACACAAGAGTTATCAAAACGTTGACAATACGGAAACACGTCAAATACGATATCGTTGTTACCGTGTAGAATCCCAGCCCTGGGCTGTGTGTAGAATACACGGTAAAACTTTTATTGTTTTTGACGTGTTTCCGTATTATCAACGTATTGATAACTCTTATACTAGAGAGTAATGGTGGCTAAGTTAAATACAATACCATAACACGTCAAAGACGGTTTTACCGTCTTGACTAGAGGCCTTTGGCTGAAATTGTATCATAGTAAAACGATATTGCTTTTAACGTGTTACGGTATTGTCAACGTTTTAAGCTCTTATTTACTCGACAGTAATGGCAGCCGAGTTAAAAACAATACGAAAACACGTCATAGACAACATGGTTATAACTTATAACCGAGTTGAATACAGGCCCCGTACTTGTCCAACTTCTTCTATTGTTTATGAAACATTACATTTTTATTATGAAATAATAGTTGTCTTGTCTTTACCACTACGCAACGTTTTAAAACTAGGGCAAATGTCGAAGTTATTTTGAACACAACTTAACCTCATTAAGGTTCCAATTTCAGTGAACTAAATTCAACGTAGGTCGTAAGAGACTATAAATTATTATCGGCTTATCCGCATACTTTACATACTAAAGTAACACCATACTAACGCAAATTCTATAATACACAAGCTGACGTGTTAAGTAGGAAGCCACAACAATACCAATTTCAAAATCAAAATAGTTCAACAAATAAATGACTTATAACATTTAGATTACGAATAACACGTCGACCTATGTTTTAAGGCCTTTCGAAACACTTATAGCACTTAAAGCTTAATAATGGCGCTATCATAGGAATACGTACAGTCTTTGGCGTCGGCAAACTGTCTACACCCATCTTGAGCCACTGCACTACCACATTTCAGTGAGATTTGGTTTTTTTTACTCTAATTGGGGACTTACGCCACGCGCGTGCGTTTTCATGGCTACCTAGGGGGGTACTGAGGCTGATTAGGGATGGGATACAGGGTTGCTGGGCTTGCTGTGGGGATTTAACGATTTTTGAGTTAGTATTAAATTTGGTTATTTAGCTTGTTTGCTAGTATAAATAGATTATTTGTTTATTGTAAGATTTGTAAGTATATGTATGTATGTAAATACTTCATTGTAGGAAAAAAGATATAATAATTATAAGATAGGCAAAAATATAGCATGTACAGAGGTGAACTTATCCCTTTAAGGGATCTCTTCCAATAACAATACTAGTGCAATAGGCAAGTCAATGACAGGATTATTTCAGAACTATAATTTGTCATACAATTAGGTATGACTAAGTTTTAAATTATCTTAGTCTAAAATACAAATCATATTCGACAAAAAAAGGAGTAAGTGAGTGGAAGGGTCGGAAGGGGGCGCCCTAGGCGTACTTTTTTGAATCAAATCGGGGAAATACTGGAAAAGGGCCGAATCTTAAGTACCCGAAACCGACGTGCATGCATGACTCGATGTATGAATGTGGAAGAAGCGAAAGAGCTTTGTCAGGATCGTAGCAGGTGGAAAGAAGTGGTCTCTGCCTACCCCTCTGGGAAACAGGCGTGATTTATGTATGTATGTATTCGACAAAATTCAATTGTAAAATCATACATTGGATAATATATATGTTACATTCGAGTTCTTAAATATGTATACACTTGCACCCTATTTCAATGAGAATCTGACTGTACCTACTAGCTTTTCCCCGCGAAGCAGTCGAATAGCTGTTCCTCTGTGAACTTTTCTGTTTTCTCATATAAAATTTTTGACCATTTTGTCGACACGCTAGCCTAGTTGGTAGCGACTCTGCCTTCGAAGCTAGGGGTCCTGGGTTCAAATCCTGCTAAGGGCAAATATTTGTGTGATGAGCACGAGTATTTGTTCCTGAGTCTTGGATGTTTTCTATGTATTTAAGTATATATTTCTCTACGTAAGTAACTTTATCGTTGTCTAGTACCCATAGTACAAGCCTAGAGCTTAGTTTGGGACTAGTTCAATTTGTGTGACATTGTCCTGTGATTTATTTATTTATATCGATACGTTACTCTACAATTTGCATAAAGCATTGAATTTTAAGGTGTCAATATGTTCGGCTTCATGTATATTAAACTATCTATTTATTTACCAAACATTAGATAAAGCAAGACCATGAAAACAAAACAAACGAATAACACCAATTAAACATTTAGCATTGTAAAGTATCTTTTGCTTCGAATGCTTTAACTTTTTTACACCTAGAGGTACATTAAAAATTGTCTTTTTGTACAATCGACACGGTCCCTTCCCTAGCCGTGACGTGAAGCTGCGCGCGCCGGCCTCTCCTGGCTTTTTATCTCGATCCACCAGTGTAAAATGTTCACTAAGCACCCGTAATAAGGCTGCGTTCCGTTTGATTATGGTGACTATTGCTTTTCATTTAGGTCCAAGCTACAAGCGACTAGTAAAATTGGAGATACAGTTTTATACGTTTATATGTTATAAAGCAAATGCATGTAATCAGTAAGAACCTTAACAGAGCTTCGGGCTTTTTTTTTAAATATATCGCACCTTCGGTAGAACAAGGGCACAATGTACAATGTGACTAAATGGGAAATTGTGCCCTTGTCCTGCCGAAGGTGCGATATTTAGACACAAACAGTCGTACATAAACATGAACAGATACCAAAAAAAGGAAAATGGACCTATAGTTTCATAAAGGTACATTAGGCTAATGCATTATACAAATTTGAACAACATTGCAAACAAAGACGACTTTATACTCAAGCCTAGTTGTGCATAAAGATTTACAAGCACTAGGAGAGATATTACTTTAAGAGAACAGAACAAATATATCGATAAAAAAAATGTCATGCATAATGGTAAGCATAAAAATGCCAAACAAAGTAAGTAATTACATTAACATACTTATTATGTTATAATTCTGCAAATAAACAAAGTCCGCTCATTTACTTGCTTTTTTCAGCAGTGTACATGTACAGTTGAAGATATCAATGTCTAAAAAAAATTTCATTGTTATTAAATAATTTACGAGCACGCTTACCAAATACATTCCCGGCGTAACAAGTCCTACTGCGGGGAATACAGAAAAGGTCTTTTTTGCGACATTAGCGTCTTCGCGAAACTCTAAAACTTTTTAATTTTATCCTTGTTATATCTGAACCAAGCAAGACGTTAACTGTCAAAATTGGGAGAAGCATTGGGAGGGGGGGTGCAACTATATGTTTACCTTAAGGTACCAAAATATAAGTAGTTAATAAGGTAAAATTACATACATACATACATACATAACATCACGCCTTCATTCCCAGAGCGGGGTAGGCAGAGCTACAGAAATACCAACAACTCTAAAAAGACTTGTTGATAATTCTGTAACCACATTTTGCACAATTAGGCTAAGATGTTTACCAGTGTATTAGTGACAGGTTGCAAGCCCGTCGCCTAACAGTACTACAAGCCCTTATTCCCTTACGGCCGAACCCTATATTCAAACCGCAGATAGATAAGGCTTACTTCGGGTTGAAATTTGACATTTGCCCATATAAAATGTGTCAAATTTTAATCCGAAGTAAGGCTATCTGTCCGCGGTTAGAATATATGGTTCGGCCGTTAGTCGCCTCTTACGACATCCACGGGAAGACATGGAGTGGCACTATTCTAACCTGGCAACCACACAGGGCAAATTATGTGTCGGTAATAATAAGACAAAATAGATACCTAAGAGCAAACAAGAGATACGAGTACATAAGATAATAAATAATCAACATAGGAAAACAATACTGACACTTCTATATATTCCCGGAGCTATGGTATCGCTACCCTCCGATCAACACTTTATTAATATTAAGCAATCACAATCAGTAGATAATCTTAAACGACAAATTGATGAAGTTCCGGCTTGACTGTGGCTCCTAAATATTGTATCAATGTGTGTAGGTTATGTAAGCTAAATATCTCTTTATGTAAATATTCAAATGCATTTATTTTTGGTTTTATTGGTTAGTTTAATTGATATGCTCTAAATGTGTGAAAATGTGAAATAAATGTTTACACTTGCCTACGCGAAGTCCTTTCACTTTTCAATCTCTCAAGGGTTAGCTGGAAAAGATCCCTTAAAAGGATTTTTTTTACTTAACTGTATAGTTTCTTTTTTCTTTTTAGTGTTTACATTGTGTTGACCTAGTTGGTAGTGACCCTGCCTTCCAAGCTTGCGGTCCCTAGTTCAAATCCCGGTAAGGGCAGATATTTGTGTGATGAGGGCGAATATTTGTTCCTGAGTCTTGGATGTTTTCTATGTATTTAAGTATGTATTTCTCTATATAAGTATGTTAATCGTTGTCTAGTACCCATAGCACAAGCCTAGTGCTTAGTTTGGGACTAGGTCAATTTGTGTGACATTGTCCCGTGATATTTAATTATTTATATTTACATACAACAATCAAGATATAAGTATGTGTTTTGGATGAAAAGCTATGTTTTCGGCCAGCACAACTTGAATTTGGTCGCTTGTTGCTAAGATCATCTCCTTTATCATAAGACTTGGTGCATAGAGATGCAATAAACTTTTGCTACCCACGCAAGATGAGGTAAGTAGGGTGACGGCACCAGTATTGGACACTTTAAGCGGACAGGCACCAATAATGGACACTTTACTCTTAATTCTAAGATCATAAGGTTATAAATTTATTGTTGCAAAACAAATGAATAACCTTTATCTTCTGTAAAATAAGATTCAAGTGTCCGTCATTGGACCTTGTTCATTACTGGTTCGATCACCCTAGGTAAAAGAAAAACGCTAACGCTCATCACTTGGCCCACGCAGCACTGCACGTAGTGATAGCATTTAGGCGATGCCTAGCGCCTAAATATAACTGACAGTCAATATGTCACGCCGGATACCGCGTAAAGGTGACGTTCCGGGAAACATCGAGTTATTAACTTTTATGAGGTCTTGGTATATACATATACCTCTATTCTACTTGGTTATAACGTGATTTGGTATTGTTTTTAACTCGGCCGCCATTACTGATAAGTACAGTCAAGGGCAAAAATATGTATACACTTTAGTACCTTGCCGCTTTAATCGCTGTCACAATTTCATATGACAGCTTAAACATGACGTTAAATAGACAAGGTACTAAAGTGTATACATATTTTTGCCCTTGACTGTACACTAGAGTTCTGTTAAAATGTTGACAATACGGAAACACGTCAACGGCTTTTTTTACACAGAATAAGAACTAAAGGCCCAGTCAATACGTTGCGGCGGATACGGCATAGTGGTGCAAGTACGTCCCAGTAGGGAACTAGGGATACCTCGCGTTAATTACTTCAACTTTTTTTTAGTGGTGGTAGAACCTTGTGTAAGGTCCGCGTCTGGATCGTTACCACCCTATTCTAATCTACTGCCAAGCAGCAATGTTCGCATTATTGTGTTCCGGTGTGGGGATAACAGGAATTTATCTTAGTACTCAGGACTGGCAAAGCATTTGCAGTCTTACCCCCTTATTTATAAACGTGGGGTAGCTTATGCCACGCTTTGTCACTTTCTGTCAGATGCAAATGTCACAATTATAGATAAGGACAAAGCATGGTTCTCTGCCTTTTCGCCACAAATTTTTGACAAATGTTTCGCAACCTATTCATTTGTCAACTCGCTTTTTTTTCTGTAACTACAAATATTTCAGTATTTTTATAAAACTAACCTAACCTAACCTATAGGGTTCTACACAATGGTCCTGAAATAAATCCTGAATTATTTACAGTGTCGGAATAAAACGTGGGTTATCAAATGATATATTTGTAAAATGAATCATTTGTGAAACGTTGGTTATTAAATGATAGGATTCCACAAAGCATAGCATAAGCTACTCCTCGGTTATTCGGTTATTCCACGTTTATAAGTAAGGGGTTAAGATTTTAGTCTTACTCATGGCTATGGGTAACCAATCTTACTTACCATCTGTTGGCTTGTGATCTCATTCACCATCAAACATTATACACATGTAATTGTCAAAAATTGATTCGTTTTACCGTGAAAACGGCCTTATTGTAATAAATCAACAGCGTAGTTAGCCATACAAACAACAAAAGTGAAAAAAGTTCCATTGTGACACGAAAATTGTCCCCACAAATGTATGGCTAATTTTCGTGTCACAACGGAAAAGTTTCATAGAAAATTTAATTGAGTGAGTTAGCATGGCCAACTTTTTCGTCCTTACCCATTTCTAAAGCATGATGGCCTTCAAACAAAGTGGACACTGTGATTACATTCATTTGCAAAAACAACGCAATCAAATTGTACCAAAATGTTTTCTTAAAGCCCCTTTATCTTTGATCGCTGGTATAAAACAACCAGTGTCTCTATGTCCATCCCTATCAACCTAGCCTTTAACGAAAGAGATACACTCACCGAGCGATGAAATTCAAGCTGTGCTAGCCATTGTCGGATGTATAATGACTAGACCCGGATTTTTGTCGCAATGACGTCACAAGAGGGTAGTGTGGGGAGTAAATGGAACGGTGTTAATTAATACAGAAAAATACTGTTCTTAACCGAATAAATTTTAATAACTGAGTACAAGAATTATATATATATATATATATATATAGTCCTCTTCACCGCATCCGGCGACAGCGACTCCGTCAATTGTCTTTGTCCGGGTTATGGAAAGCTCGGATGTGGCTCGCGAAAGTAGTGGCATTTTGGGTGATCCCTCTTAAGCACATGAAGACCTTATCGGTGTAGGAGGCGAGCAACGTCGATAGGCAAACGCATCCGGCTTCTCCAGCGACTAGGCAGGGTACAAGAATTACCTAGTCAATTGATCAATATTGTCTTTTGGTATATTACTTCAAACCATACATTTGAGCGGGCGAAATAACCAAATCAGTTTAATGTACAAATGTATGGTTTGCGGTATTATACCGAAAGATAACATCGATCAATTGACTAGGTTATTTTTTATCGTGAATGCCTAGTTATTACAATTTATTCGCTTAAATCCAGGAGTTTTGTGTATTAATTAACACCGTTCCATTCAGTAAATGGAACAGTGGAACATAATTAAACATATTAGAATTACTTATCTTTATCAATTTATCAGCTTTAACCTATTAAGTTTTTATATATATCTTTTATTCTATAGAACACCAATGACTAGGTTACCGTATTAATTAACACCGTTCCATTTACTCCCCAAACTACCCTATTGTGACGTCATTGCGACAAAAATCCGGGGTCTAATAATGACGTCGTTATGCTCCTAAGCACACTCTAGACCTCGTTAATGAACTCGATTCTGCATCGTAAGAGAATAACATCTAGATATTACAATATCTAGATGTTTGTTTTAAACTATAAAAAGACCCATTTTCTCCATTTCCATCTTGGGGGAAAGTTTCCTAGAGCCCTCACAGTTGTTGTGGATAATGCCAGGATAGAACAAGTACAGACTACCACTTTCTTGGGCTTCGAGCTGGACCGCGGCCTACAATGGGGATCCCATATCGCTAAGGTATGTTCCAAGTTAGGCAGCGCGTGTTATGCACTCCACCGGCTAGCAAGAATGGTTCCTAGGTTTGCGGTACGATCGTGCTATTTTGCTACAGTCCATTCAATAATAGAATATGGCGCTGAGCTGTGGGGGCGAGCTGCCGATTGTGAACGAATCTTTCGCATGCAAAAGAGAGCGGTTCGCACAATAGTTCAGGTGAGCCAGGACACCTCTGCGAGACCCTTGTTCAAGTCCCTCAGAATCCTAACGCTCCCATCTATAGTGATACTACAGGTGGCCACGTACGTGCGTAGTCACCTGAACGAGTATGTTAAGGCGGGAGACTTTCACGGGCGTAATTTGCGGAACGCGAACAAACTCATGGGGATCCGGCACAGACTCGCGAAGTCTGCGAAACTCACTCACGTCATGGGTCCGACAGTCTACAACAAGCTGCCGGTGCACGTCACGGGTGCGCATTCGCTGGCCAGCTTTAGATCACGTCTCAAACGTTGGCTTATCGAGCACACGTTCTATAGTTATAACGAGTTTATTGACATGCCCAGTACATAGTTTTACTTATGTTTATAATTTTGATTATTATTTGTATTCTCCATTTACCATTACCCTATTGTAGTACTACAAATCTATATTTTTTTGATTTATTTTTTGTTTTGACTTACGCTTTTGCATCATTATAATTTAAATATACTTAAGGAAATATTGACTATTGAATAACCATACTGACATGTAATATGAATTATTATAAAAATAAATGATATGATATGATATGATATGATATCGTCACTACTTTGAAAAAACTTCGTATCTCATTTTTCGTGATGATCGATTTTAAACTTATCCCTCTTAAAGTTTAAGTTTATAATATCGTACGTATCGTACATCACAAAATATGAGATACGAGTTTTTTTCAAAGTATTGACGATATAATACTGTGGCTTCATTTTATTATTATTTATTATTTATTTAATCTTTTTTGCACAGTACAAATATATTTAAAAAGTACAAATAGCGGACTTAATGCCTACAGGCGTTCTCTACCAGTCAACCACATGTTCAACAGAGAAAAAAAATACCGGTGCAATTAGAGAAATGAAGTGTTAAAAACTAAATTAAATCTAAATAGCTACTTAACATTTAAAAAATCTCACTCTACACTCATTCATTCATTCATTCACTTATTCATTCATTCATTCACTCATTCAATCATTCATTTATCATAATCATTCATTTGTTCATTTTACTTAGTAGCACCATACGACACGACACAACACGACACACACGACACACACTACGACACGTTAGCCTAGTTAGTACCCCTGCCAACGAAGCTAGTGGCCCCGGGTTCAAATTCCGGTAAGGGCAGATATTTGTGTGATGAGCGCAAGGATTTTATTGAGTCTTGGATATTTTCTATGTATTTAAGTATGTATTTCTCTATTTAAGTACGTTAATCGTTGTCTAGTTCGCATAGTATTTATTTATTTTATTTATTGGAGAAAAAACAGATATAGACATTATACAGAATACAGATAATATGCTAAAGAGAAATAATAAAGTCTGAATCCTAATACAATTCTCACTAAGACATAATAGCGAGAGATGAAGGTAGCGGTTAAGTACAGCTGTTACATAGTTAGGTAATATATGTTGAAGAAGAACATTGATATACAAGGTGTCTCTGACCATGGGGCTTTAAATGTAGGGATCGATTCTACTCCTCATATGGAACTCCTTTTGTTCTACGACTTAAAAAAATGAGGTAATTTTTATTTTTTATTTTTCATACAAAATAAATCAATTCACTGATTTTACTAGTAAAGTTTTAAAGTTTGATCACGTATAACTTACTGTAAATTAAGTTATTTTCTAAGTCGTAGAAAAAACATGTAGTATTTGAGGAGTAGAATCGATACCTACATTTAAAGCCCCATGGTCAGAGACACCCTGTAGATCGGCGGCAGATTAGAGACCGGCGAAATATTTCTAATACATCATACAACATTGATGATTGACGAAACACAGGCAAAAGTACAAGCCTAGAGCTTAGTTTGGGACTAGGACGACATTCTCCTGGATTTTTTTACATTGCTTTTCTACCTCTGTTTATAATACCATGAAACGATACAACTCGGCCGCCATTAAGTGTCGAGTAAATACACACAATTCCTATAGGTTGAATAGGTCTTTCAAAAATATTACGGACTTGTGAAATTTTTTCGACTAAGAGATCCGTTTAAGAAATAGTTTAAAGTGCTAATTTTTGTTGGAGTCAAGTGAAAGCCAAAACTACAGATACTAAATCTGAAAAAATCTTAAATGAAAGAGCATATAACGAATTATAAAGGAAAACTATCACGACTAAGTAGACATCATTGGTTCTTGAGATACAGGCGATTAAAGTGTTTATACCTACTAAAATCATCTAAGACGGCACCAATTTATTTTAATAAGAAAAAATAGTTATTACTTGTTGATTTTTATGTTTATTAACGACTTCGGAACCCTAAACTGAGCATGGTCCGACATGTTCTTGCCCAGTTTCAATTTTATAGTATGGCACTTTACCACATCGCGGGTCACAGTATAGCGTACATGATAACGATAGGGTGTAATACAAAATGGATCAGAGGCTAGAAAGAAAGCAACATAATTTTTTCTATCCTTCCTAAAGCAGTTGCAAAACATAAAATAATTAAAGGTATTTATATTAAATGCAATGTTTGCTTCGCTTCCATTATAGGTACGTATTTCAGCATCTTATACCATTCTTCGTCAGTAACCTAATAAACTGGCTTACTTTCATCATTCAAGTTGATCGAGTTGCAAAAGAATCGAGTTACGTATTCGATAGACTGCTAAAGCGTGATTGAGTAAACCGAGATCGGTCTCAATCTATCGGGAAATGGTTCCCCTAGGGCTAAGAATATGACACAGAGTTTCCAGAAAAAATTAAGGGAACTGTTTTAACCAGAATAAGTTAAATAATAATAATAATAATAATAATAATAATAATATCACGGGACAATGTCACACAAATTGACCTAGTCCCAAACTAAGCTCTAGGCTTGTGCTATGGGTACTAGACAACGATAACCTTACTTATATAGAGAAAAATATATACTTAAATACATAGAAAACATTCAAGACTCAGGAACAAATACTTGTGCTCATCACACAAACATCTGCCCTTACCGGGATTTGAACCCAGGACCCCTAGCTTCGAAGGCAGGGTCACTCCCAACTAGGCTAGCGTGTCGTCAAATAAAGGATAATCAAACCAATTTGAATCGTGATACCAACCAATTGAGTTTAAAATCAAGTAATATTGTTTGGAGCTTGTTCGTTTTTGTCGAAGAGCGATGTATTTTTGGTTCCTACGTAGTAAACGTTATTGAATCAATTATTATTTATTTTGTTGAGTTATTGACGGTTACAGGATTTTAAGTGCTTTTAGGAGATTGCGTGGACAATGTTTTAGCCTTAGCTCTTTACTTTAAAGAAGAGAAACAAAGAGGCAATGGTATGCTTAAGAATGTACTCGAAACTTGTTTACACAATGAGGGTAATATTGGAATCACTTAAATATTTTGTCCAGTAATTATGGCAATGTTTGTAATATCAATTGTTTTGGGTAAAAGTGTTATGGCATAATACTTCAGGATGGTAATTCATCATTCTATCGAATTTCATTTCATCGATTGTATCATTTTATCGAATATCATTTCATCGAACATTTCTGGTGAAACCAATGGGTTGGAATAATACCACTCCATATCTTCCCGTGGATGTCGTAAGAGGCGACTAAAGGAATAAGAGCTTGTAGTACTTTTAGGCGATGGGCTTGCAAACCTAATACACTACCAGTGTTTTAGTAACATCTCGGCCTGTTTGTGAAAAATGTGGTCACAGAATTATAAAGAAGTCTTTTTAGAGTTTTTGATATTTCTCTCGATCTGCCTAACCCACTCTGGGAATGAAAGCGTGATGTTATGTATGTGTATGTATTAATTATGTAGGTTAGGTTAGACTTGTGACTACTAAAAAAACACCGTGCAAAGAGAAATACCTTTCCATCCACCAGCCATCCATTCCATTCCACCGCCCACCCATCCACCTATATACCACCAAGCAGCAATGTTCGCATTGTTGTGTGGGGTTAAAACAAGCGGTGAAATAACTAGCATAGAGGCATTCCATCTTAGTCCTCAGGGTTGGCAACGCATTTGAGGTCTTGGCTTTGCAGTCTTGAGAATTCAAATGTCTTCGGGTCTCAGATGCCACTTACCATCAGGTTGCGTGAGTGCTCGTATGCCTTCTCCTTTCCATAAAAAATATCATTTTAATAACATGTTTGATGAAATATCTTTAGATAAAATAATAAGAAACATGATACCCTTTAGGATACAAGTTACTCCAAAACTCCAAACTCCAAACTCCCAACCAAACCCAAACCCAAACTCTATCCCACTATTTTGTGCCTCAAGCAGGTTTGTTCACACTGTTCTCCCTTTGTGTAGGCACTTCGTCTGATTCGGTCCCCAGGTTGGGCAATGCATTTTCAGCCATGCAATTGCAAATGGCTATCAGCTTAGACCAAAAATGTGTACGTACTAGTTTGCCTTTTTTAGGGTTCCGTAGTCAAACTAGGAGCCCTTATAGTTTCGCCATGTCCGTCCGTCCGTCCGCAGCCTAGCGCAGAGACTTAGTACTAGAAAGCTGTAATTTGGCATGAATATGCATATTAGTCACGCCAACAAAGTGGTACAATAAAATGTAAAAAAAAATGTTTTGAGTGTACCTACCTCTCCTACACGTAACGTGGGGAGGTAAAAAAGATTAAAATTATACATTAAAAAAAAGGTTGTTTTATACATGTCTATCAATATTACTCAGGTCAAGTTAACTAAATCTAATAACATGTCAGTATTTAAAACTTAAACATTCAAAATTCATTTACGCTATAAAAACAACTGTCACTTAAGATTATGTATTCATTTATTTTAAATTCACTATGGCACAATGTCTTCAATGCAGGCGGAATTTTATTATAAACTTTTTTACACATACGCGCTTTTGTTCCTGAGTACTAGTTCATTATTTTGGTAACGCTAATCGATAACGTCTATGCGGCCTAGTTGTATCCTTTGTCATAAAAATAATAATAATTATTATTATTGGGGGGGTTTAGATGGGCCTTGTGTGCCGCTTCGGCCATTGCTGATTGTGGTAGCCCTTTGTTTAAAGTTCACTGTAAAGGCCCGTTGCGTCCAGAAATTTCCAGATGCTTTGGGCAGTGAGGAGTTGTATCTCTTGTGGGTCCATGACGTGTCGCCCCTGGTAGATACTTCTGTTGCGCAGTAGTGGTCCGTATGAGCATAGGATATGCATCGCTGTCTCCTCTGTCTCCTGAAGGAATCTGGGTGTCGTTTCTTGTTTCATACCCATTAGAAACAGGTGTTTGTTCAGTTTGCAGTGACCAGTTAGGATTCTTGTCTCTACAATTAAATAACAATCTCTTCTTTGAGAGCTGTTATCTTTAAAACGACTTAACCGATTTTTATAAAATCTACCTATGAACCATTCCGTTTTAAAATGCCTTCTTTTAAAATAACCCGCCTCCAAATCGATTCATCCGTTTGGGAGCCATGATGCCACAGACAGACACAAATACACACGTTGAATAACACGTCTCTTTTAGAGTTGAGGGTAAAAAAGTGCAATTCACTTTTTTTGCTGTGCGGTTTCTTCTTTCCCTTTCTCGACAAAGAGTAATTAAGTCAAATTGTAGCCATTATGGTAAATTAAAAACCACTCTTTTATTTATACATATTATTAAATACCCAAAGGTACAGCCAGAGTAATTTGGTAAAGTGAACGAAGTACTTTAAATGTCTGAAAGTTTTAATAGTGCCTGAGTCTCTTTTTGACTCGGCAAAACATTATCGCTTTGATACATTATTGTATAGGTGAATTAAAAGCTTAAGTAAATGATCAGGGCATCTATTATACTTTGTTATAACGATATCGCGTTTGACGTCTTTTAGAATCGTTTATGACTCGGTCGCCATTATTGTAAATGACGTAAGAGTTATCAAAACGTTGACGATACGGAAACACGTTAAAGACGATATCGTTATTGCCGTGTAGAATCCCAGCCCTGGGCCTCTATTCTACAACGTTATAGCGATATCGCATTTGAAGTGTTTTAGAATCGTTTATGTCACAGTCACCACTATTGTAAATGACATTAGAGTTATCAAAACGTTGACAATACGGAAACACGTCAAAGACGATATCGTTTTTACCGTGTAGAATCTCAGCCCTGGGCCTCTATTCTACTGCGTTCTAACGATATCGCGCTTGACGTGTTTTAGAATCGTTTATGACTCGGTCCCCGTTAGTGTAAAAGACATAAGAGTTATCAAAACGTTGACAATACGGAAACACGTCAAAGACAATAACACAACAACAAGACAAGGCGATGTCATATACAATAATTGCGGCAGAGTCATAAACAATTCTCAAACACGTCAAACACTATATTTAAACTTTGACGTAAATTCCAAGTAAATTGTAACTCGGCCGCAATTACTGTTAAGTTAATAAGAATAACGTTGACAATACGCGAACATGTCAAAAGCAATACGGTTATGAGCAGAATAAAACTCCTAAAATCGTGCCAGCGTAGCGCGCTACGATATGTCGTAGCGCTACGAGTGTTACAGCGCAGCGAAACATTTATTGGACTTCACGAACGACCAGTTTTCTCCATATCACGTTTAGCACTTGCAACTCGCTAGTCGGGTTCTCTGGGCCTCTATTCAACTGCGTTATAACGATATCGTGTTTGACGTGTTTTAGAATCATTTATGTCACAGTCGCCATTATTGTAAATGACATAAGAGTTATCAAAACGTTGACAATACGGAAACACGTCAAATACAATATCGATTACCTTGTAGAATTCCAGCCCTGTTCGCTGGTTGTTTTCGCTACAAAGTAAATCGCTGGATTAGGTAAGAAAATGTGATATTGTTCCAAAGTAAATTAAGCACCAAAAGCTTAATTCGAAAACTCGGCTAATAACGTGCCTACTGGGCTGGGATTACGATATCGTCTTTGACTTGTTTCCTTATTGTCGACATTTTTGTAACTCTTATGTCATTTACAATAATGGCGACTGTGACATAAACGATTCTTAAACGTGTCAAACACGATATCGTTTGAATGCACCTGAATAGAGGCCCTTGCTATACAAATCTGACAAGTTCTAATCAGCTATCCCTTTCACAGACTAAACTTAGCAGATTTTAACATCATACGGCCTCAGGAAATAAGTACTGTTAAAGCTGCACAGTGATCGGAAATATATATCTGTCTAGGTCGCTCTAACGGGCCTAAAGTATGCATACCGCGGTTTGCATTACGCCTTTTTTCGATTCGATAAAACCATATCATATTGTCAACGTTACTATAGCTCTTATTTACTCGACGGTAATGACACTAATGACATCCGAGTTAGAAACAAAACGATAGCATTTCACAGCTCACAGGCAATGTTTATTCGCAGTAGAATCTATTCTACTGGACTTTTGAATTTTTTTATTCTGAAATTTTAAGATTCGTCGTATAATCTGCGGGTTTCCAAATGCCATCGTTTTTTTTTAAGTGTATAGTCGACCAAGAAAGTCCTTTACCAAGAAAAATATAGTGGATAAAATTACTGAGGGAGTTTCTTAGCCGGTTTAAATATCTATTTTTTTTTATTAAAATACTTCTTTAATTCACGTATTATTTTAACATGACCCTTAAAAAATTATAATATTATAATCTTATATGCATAAGACATGTTTTTTCTAGACATTTTCTTAGATATGAATAAATATCTATGAAGGTTAATATTATTCTGTAATTTTATTATAATAAATACTTACATCGTATAAAATCATGTCCAGGGTCGCCGTGTCTGTCACTTGTTGCACCGTCAATAACTTTGACGTCTTTGTCTCAAACACAAATCGACTGCAACTGTACAACTTTCACAATAAAAGCACAATATAACGCTAATAATTCTTCTTATTTAAATAAAAACGAATGATTCTGTATGATTTCTCCATTGACTAGAACCAACTTATAATTTATATTTGTTTTCGTGTTTATTTTTTAAAACGCATTTTTTATTCCGGGCAACATTCAATTCCACATTCAAAATTGCACACTATAATTTGGCGGTGTTGAGTAATGTTTTGTTTTTTTTTAACAACGCGACGAGGCACAAGCTTTACCCGCGACAGCCAGAGAGGCACTGGCTGAGAGGCCGTACGGCCCGGGCGGGGCCGCTGATTTTAATTCACTTAGGTACTCCATGGGTAGTCCTGAGAAGATAGAACTCTGTTATTGTTTTATTTAAAAATAGCTTCAGTGCTCTGTGAATTGAGGTTTTATTTAATTTAGGTCCGATAATGGTTTGCGTAATGGTCGTTAACGAACGAGGTTTGTACGTAAAAGTAAAGCGTGCGATACGAACTCTACGTTATTTTTCAGCTATGAGGAAAAACCTCGGAATCTAATTTCGGACTTTTTTTTAAATACTTAGGTGTCCATTTCGAAAGTATTTAAACAGAGAGCTAGTCAAGAAACGGAAATTAAAATGATTATCCTCGAAGTTTTGATGAAATTCGCGTAAATAATAATATATTTTAGCGAAAACGATAGTTAATAATTCGTTCCCAGAGTGGGGTAGGCAGAGCTACAGAAATACCAACAACTCTAAAAAGACTTGTGTATTAGTGACGGATTGCAAGCCTATTGCCTGACAGTACTACAAGCCTTTATTCTCTTGATCGCCTCTTACGACATCCACGGGAAGACATGGAGTGGAGCTATTCGAACCCGGCAACCACACGGGTAGTAATTGTTATAATTTAATAATTATGATACACTGTATTACCAACTTTCGTTAATAATATAATTCAGAAGCCTATTAGCATAGCAGCAGTAGGCAGGCGCCAGGAGTGGAGGCTTTGGTTAAAAATAGAGCCCTTCGGCGACCCTTTTTGGATGCCCATTAATAACGATAAACTTATGGGAGCGGTTATATGTGGCATTAGCTTCTGCCCACACTTCATTTGCATTGACATCACACAATGGTTATATGTATTCAGGAATGGGATTAAAAGCTTGCCTGTGTGTTTTACGAGTAAGTTAATTTTGATAAAGACGTATTTTAATGAAAAACACAGAAGATTAAACCCTTTCTACATAAATCAATCACAGGAAAAATATTTCAAATACCTATTTATACAAGGTGACTCTGACCATAGGGCTTTGCATATAGGTACCGAACCAAATGCCAGGTACTTTTTTTGTTGCACGACTTTGAAAATAACTTAATAAACTTATAAATTTTACGAGTAAAATCAGTGAATGAATTTATTATGTATCATCATCATCATCATCATATCAGCCGAAAGACGTCCACTGCTGGACATAGGCCTCCCCCAAGGCTGTCCACTTAGACCGGTCTTGTGCCTTCCGCATCCATCGCGATCCCGCCATCCTTACGAGGTCGTCGCTCCATCTTGTTGGAGGCCTACCAACAGCTCGTCTCCCGGTCCGTGGACGCCATTCGAGAACTTTCTGGCCCCATCGGCCATCAGTTCTGCGAGCAATGTGACCCGCCCACTGCCACTTAAGTTTCGCTATTCTTCGGGCTATGTCGGTAACCTTAGTTATACTGCGGATATCATCATTTCTGATTCTATCCCGCAGAGAAACCCCGAGCATAGCTCTCTCCATAGCCCTCAGAGTGACTCTGAGCTTTCTTATGAGGCCCATCGTTAGCGCCCACGTCTCAGATCCGTAAGTCATCACCGGCAACACACACTGGTCAAAGACTTTTGACTTCAAACACTGCGGTAATTTGGACGAAAAGACACTGCGAAGCTTCCCGAACGCTGCCCAGCCGAGTCGGATTCGACGAGTGACCTCTTTCTCTTTCTTTATTATGTATAAAAAAATACAATTTGAAATTACCTAGGTTTTTAAAGTTGTAGAACAAAACGAGTTCCATTTGAGGAGTAGAATCGATAACAATATTTATAGACACGAAAAATACAATACAATACAAATACTCTTTATTGAACACGAAAAAAAACAGAACACGGAACAATACATTTAAATTATAGGTATACAACAGGCGGTCTTACCGCTAAATAGCGATCTCTTCCAGACAACCTTGGATAGAGAAAACAAAAGCAAAAGTTATGACTTAAGAAACGATTTTAGTATGACTTTTAACATTACCATTACTTAAGTAATTACTTTTCTTGTCTATAAATACGAGTGTTAAAACCTCATGGTCAGGGACACCTTGTATATTCTTATCAAACAAGTACTACCTAAAGTAAAACGATGTTTTGCATATTTTGGAGCTGCGCATTTAGATACTTTCATAAAAAAAGGTAAAAAACCGCATTATAGAGTTACTGTATTTACAGGGGTTTTATAAGGGTTTATCGTACAAATTGGCCAACCACCGGGGGCTTGGTCAAGATGCAAATCATGGCGGTTTTCGAAGCCGACCAAATACGTGAGATTGACGTTTGCTACATTTCGAGTCGATAAAGATCTGAGGCCCTAGCCAAGATGCAAACGCTCCTAAAGTTTTTCTTTTCTATCGCTCAAAATGTATGGGATCACATTCTTGTGCGTTTCGATAAACCACGTGGTCGACTGTCATCCCATACATTTTGAGCGATAGAAAAGAAAAACGTTAGGAGCGTTTGCATCTTGGCTAGGGACCCAGAAACGATAGCAGCGTTTGTATAGTATAGTAAGCCAGTGTTATACATATAAGTATGTAGGTACCACTTTGTAACAGTTCTTTAATCGCACTTCGGTAGGACAAGGGCAAAATATACAATGTGACTAAAGGGGCAATTATGCCCTTGTCCACTAGAACACAGGCACAATGTACAATGTGACTAAAGGGGCAATTGTGCCCTTGTTCTACCGAAGGTGCGTTTTGTCTAGAAAAACCTACGCGACTAAATTAAAAATTGACGTATTTAAACGTTAATAATGCTTTCAGGGCAAATTTTAGGCTCGCCAGTTAATAATTAATTGAGGAATTGAAAACGAGTTGTTCAAGAATCACCAATCAGCACCAAACCTAGATTCACTGGGGTGGTTTTAGCTAAGTTTCCTAAAAAACGGTTAACCCTATATTCCTATATTCAAAAAGTTTCATTATTATGTTACGTCTCGTTAAAATTTGACACATTTTGTATGAAGCAAATGTACATATTTAACGAGACGTCACGTTTCAACGAGACTTTTTGAACCCAGAGTTAGTCGTATTCGCATTGTAAGGATAACGACGGTTATACCTGGGTCGAGAGGAAGTAGAAGCCCGCCCTGAGGAAAAAAAATAAAACAACAACAAAAAATATAATTGGTCTAGGGCGAAAGGTGGTCATACAAAAAAATACCCAACATAAAGCGGGAGCTTCTAACCTAACATATCCGAGTCGCTTTTGCCCATTAAATCTTGCTCGTTCGCTTAGCTCGCTCGCTGCAACATGAGCAGAGCCTATAGCCGTATAGCGTTTCTATTCGTTTTGTTTTTAAAACAATCGCGTCACTGGTAGATCACATGACTTTTCGTATCACGTGATCTACCAGAGACGCGATTGGTTTAAAAACAAAACGAATTGAAATCCTAGTTAGCGAACGCATCTTGGCTATAGGGTCAGCCCTTTAACCTACTCCAGTGTAAGCAAAAATATGAAAGTTAATACGAAACTTACTATGCCATAAGAGCTGATGCCTATAGTCACTTATGCTTAAAGTTATTATACAATATGGAATTCTTACAAAAAAATGCGCAAGGAGGAACCGTCACTTAAGTACAGTCATTAGCAAGAATAAATGATCCAATATTGGGCTTAAAAATATCTGACGCGTCTTTATTACTGGAGGCATAAGAGCGTGTCAGATATTTTTAACCGCAATGTTGTACAATGTATTATTGCTGGTGACTGTACCAGCAGCCTGAAGAAAGCCTGTGAGGTACCGCGGAATCGATCCAGGTAGCTTTACCATACACCAGCAGGAGGTATAATGAAGAAGAAATCCAAGTAAAATAAAACTTCGCAGTTGTATAATGAAATCACTCTTGACATTGTCTACCTTGGGTAATCCACGAAGCGTGCGAGGTCCCGTGCCGAGGAAGCCAAGTAACGCTGGCTGATCTAATTACACACCGACAGTAAACGTGCGGGTGTTACGTGTGTGCGCGGTTAAAGGGGTGTGCGTGCACGGGAGCTAGTCGAATTTTTTTTAAAGGAGAAGTCAAGCGATCAGGCATTTCATCGACGAGAAGTAGCATCTGAAACCCATATACTCGTACATTTGCATTTCGACGGTCCCTACCAACAAAGTCGGATCTGCATTTTTGACATTTTCGTTTTATTACAGTAAAGTCATTTTAAAAGTGTCTTTTTTCATATCACATTAAAAATTTTATATTTTTCTGTTTACTTTCTATGATATTCAAGGTAAAAATGTCGGATGTTAGTAAAGCTTCCATTTTATATAGTCGGTTGTGACGTTGCGACATTGTTCGCGGGGAACGGAGGGGGAGCGACGCCGCGGAACTGCCAGTTATCACTATGTTACACGGAGGAGACGACGATTTGCACGAAACATCAAAAAAAATGTTTAACTGCGGTTTATACTCTACAATGGCAAGCAATAGGTCAAATAGGATCTTGCGAACGGCTTAAGTTGCAAACCTGAATTCCACGCCGTGGAAAAAGGAAAATCTCAGCATTTAAATTCCAATCGCAACGATCGTTCAAGGAGTTACTTGGTAAAATAATTGTTCTACGTACCGAGTTCGTATTTTTTTTTAATAATTACTGATTGTCTTATAACAAATTTTATAATTTTGTTTAAAAAAAGGGGCTTTCTTTACTTTGGTTTCATTATTGGGTATCTCCAAATAACACTGTCAGATGTGGAAGTTACGACATTTTTGATTATACATTTATTGGTGTTTTATGTCAGATGTGGCACATCCGACATTTTTGCTTGGAAACTATATTGTTCCTAATGCTGGTAGTGGTAGTTATGACTATATTAATTGCACGATAATACGTTTAATACGTCGTAAGTAGTACATCCAACTTTTTTAATTGGACGCTTTGTTGCTGCGTCAATGTCGTAAGAGTAACATACCACAGTTTTGATTGTATGTTGGATTTTTTTTTGGTTGTAAGTGACACAACTAACAGTTTTATTAGTAGGTACGTTGTTTTATAAATGTAGTAAGTGCATTAACCGATGCAGTTTGATTGTTAAGAAGAAAAGTAAATGATTCTTGTATGTATATCACAATAAAATGTTTGTTTGTTTGACAAGTGTAGGCTAAACATACATTTTAAATTAAATTTACAGATAATTAACTAACTAATTAGGAGTATTTTTTGATTCGATTCAGAACATGCTTTAATAATAATTTTAAAAATATTATTTGTTACTTGTTTAAAGTAACCGTGAAAAAGCTATTCTGAAACACAAGAAGGAAGAGTTAATTCAATTACAAGATTTATTGGGCTATGTTTTTAACAACGAAAATTAAGTTTCCGTGCCAGATGAAGATGAATTGGATAATTTTATAACACGAACTTTTTTTCTAAATGCGACACACCAGGAAATCGTCCACGTCCAGAGCCAGAAAACTAACTATGATTTCTGGGTTAATTTCACCAAGTGATGGTAACCAGACCGCAGTGGCGTGATAAAATTTGGAATTGTTGATAGAAAAATTACCCCAAATGTCTTCAGATAATAATATAAGCACCATTATTCAATCACATCTTAACAAAAGTTCTTAACAGTCGTTTGTCGGATGGCAACAAGGTGCGCGCCTTCAATGGGTGGGTGATGCCACTGCTCACTTACTCCTTTGGCACACTAAGGTGGACTCAGACTCAGCTGAACGCCCTGGATAGAAGGGTCCGTCTACTGTTTAAATCACAACGCATGTAGCACCTACGTTCAGTTCGTCTTTTATGCGATTATACAACCCGCGGAAGTGTGGAGGTTGAGGTATTTTGAATGCTAAGAATCTCTATAACTGTGAGCTGTGGAATCTCAGGGATTATTTGGGCAATGAGTATGGGACGCATCGTCATGTGGTTTCAGTAGACAGAAGCCTTTCGCCTCTCTCGTTGGCAAACGAGAACTGGCGCAAGTCAACGGTGCTTAGCACTGAAAACCGCAAGAACGTATAGAAGAGGAAGGATTTGCATAAGCGCTTCTACAGGGCCTGACGTAGACTTTTTAGCGTCCGCGAACTGGCTACGATTTGGTAACACCTTTGGAGAAACCGAAGATTTTGTCTGTGCAATTGCTGACGAGGTCATAATGAAGCTGAAGGTCAGTACAGTCGAAATTTGTCGAGCGTGCCGTCGTCCTGGTGAGTCCCTCAAACATTATCATCTCCGGTTGTTCTCATTTTGCCAACGGCGAATACTTGCACAGACATAACCTCGTAGCGAGGATAACTTGCTCTTCAATATGGTCATGTTGAGTCCGAAGTACCGTAATATAAGTATCTGTTCTGGAATATGGTCTTGCTACGTTCTATTGGGATCGATTTGTCATGACGGACAGGACTATTGTCGCCAATTTTATTTTTGTTTATGTTATTCATTGTCTTAAGTTTTTAAGCTCTTAAGTTATCTTGCTGGGCGCCTTGGCTGACGCTGTAAGTCCGCAAGAAATTGTTTACATAAATAAACCAAAAACGTATTGACAGAGCAATGTCAACATCGGGCAGTGCTCGTCGAGGTCTCGATCTGGCTGACAAGGACAAGCTCAGCAAGAACCTTGATTTGGCTCACGAGGTGACTGCTATGTGGGATGTTGACTCGACGATCATTGTCCCGATAGTTGTTTCGGTGAAAGGTCTTATAGCGAAGAGACCAACACCTTAAGAGACTCTCACTAAATGGTTGGATCAAGGGCCACAGAAAGCAGTACTCCTCGACACGGCACGTTTAGTGAAGAGGTTCCTCTCTCTGCAGCCCTAACCACCGGTAGCTTGAGCCCGGCCCCGCTGCCGGCGGTTTCGTAGGTAAGGTTTTTTTTTCATTACTATTGTTACTTTTATATTTTTATATCTTAATATTAATTGTAAAAAACGTAACCTACTGATTTAAAATAAATATCCAGAATTATTATAATAAGTCAGAAATCGTTTAGTGTAATAAATTAATAAAACAATGCTTATTTCACCTGGAAGTTAAATTTAAATCGTAAGGGCTAATAGGTATTTATTATAGTACAGTCAAGGGTAAAAATAAATATACCCGCACAAAGTCCCAGAAGTATGCGCACGTTAACTTTATTGCTGAAATAATAAGGTCTGTGTACATATTTTTGAGACAAATATCGGTGCCCTTGACTGTACTGTCAGATCTGTCATGGTAGTTGTTTTAAATTTGATTTTACAAAGTAGAATTTAAGTGATCACACATAGTTACCACAAAAAAATATTCACTATGCCCGTGTAAAAATGTCGCTTGTGACACAACCGACAAGTTATACGGTCACTATGTCCATTTCAAAATGTCAATTGTGACACAACCGACAATTTATACATTTTGAAACCCCAACAAAACTGTCGTATGTGTCACTTCTGTCAAATTTTGCTCATGATGTTCCGGTTAAGAATGCAACATATCACGTTTCAACAGCTTCCAAAAAGAAAAACATGTATATTTTTATGCATAATTCACAGTAACCTATCAATATATATTCTCGCCAAATTTCATGTCAATATTACATAAAATGTCCATAATATAGACAAAAACGTCTTAGATTGATCGTACTGAAAAGTAACAGTTTTGCAGATCCGACTTTGTTGGTAGGGACCGTCGATTTGACTGTAGTTGATCCAAAGACTGCAAAAGCGTCGCCAAACCTGTGGACTAGGGAGATAAGATAGTGGTAGCGGTCCGGACCCTGCACAAGGTCCTACCAAAACTACTAGAACTATACTAAAAAGTATTTAAATACATACATACATAACGTCACGCCTGGGATCCTATCATTTCATAACCAACGTTTCACAAATGATTCATTTCACAAACAAATCATTTGATAACCCAGTGTTTTTTTCCGAAACTGTAAATGATTCTGGATTTATTTCAGGACCATCGTGTACAACGCTATAGGTTAGGTTAGCTTTATAAAAATCCTGAAATATTTGTAATTACAGAAAAAAAGCGGGTTGGCAAATGAATAGGTTGTGAAACGATGCATTTTTCAAAAAATTGTCGGCGAAAAGGCAGAGAACCGTCACGCCTTCATTCCCAGAATGGGGTAGGCAGAGCTACAGAATACCAACCTAAACATGTTGATTTTTCTGTAACCACAGTTTGTACAATCATGGATGGGCGACTAAGGGATGGTCCCTTAGTCGCCTCTAACGATATCCACGGGAAAAGTAATAGTAGGCTTAAATACAGTCACGACTGGATAAGGCGTGAGTATAAACAATTATGCCGCCAGTACCACAAAACGTCACATAATCGTTTTCCCTTTCCTCTCTAGACTAAAAACGGTAAAAAAAGGAATGGTGCCAGTGGGCATAGTAGGAGATGTAGTCTGTCCATAATTAGGCGATTGTTTACACTATTGCGGTCGCGGCATGCAACATGCGTCGAACGACTCAGTGTAATTGCCGCTCTAGATCAACAACCTTTGCTTTAGGCTGTTAACAACTCAGTCGCGGGAAGTTGATGATTGATTATTTTATAATTAATTTTGTGACTTTACCCTGATATTCCCGAAGGGTTCTATGGTAGCTCAACATGGTCAGTTCCCGTGAAAATAGATTGACAGCTCCACAGAAGTTGTCTGAAAAAAAGTATGGACAAAAACTGGCAAATGCTACTTAAGACTCTCTCCTAATATTCAAAACGCGAATACTAACACTTGGTTACTTTACGATGAAATATGATAATACACCTACAAAATAGTAATACCTATTGAAAAAGAGCATTAAATAGCATAACATAATAACTCTTACCCTTAACTGATTTATTTATACACCGTGTTTTTTTTTATTTAAGATAACTTCGGCATATTGTTAGGTACACGTATAGAAACTACGTGGTACATTAGATTTTAAAATATTGCAAAAAAGAAAAAAAAAATTGTTTAGAACAAAGTAATTAAATGTTGTGTCTTCAATCATTCTAAAAGGGTCTTTAGAGTTAACTCATAGTTAGTGTCAAATACGTCAAGTCAGCGTGACATACACACACACAAGTAAAGATAACACTTGACAGGTGCACGACCTAACAATTGAAAACTCTTTACTCATAATAGGTAATTAAAAGAAAATTGTTAGGTATCAATTAAGAGCCTTTTACATTAGTTTAACGTGATTAACTGATTAATTTTAATAATTGAATATCTTTATAACCGTACGAGTTATCATATGTCTGTCTTCGGGAAATTAGCTTAATTTGACTTGAAGAACGTGCCCTTAAAGTTATCGTAAATCAAAAAAAACACGGTGTATATGTACAAGAGTGCTTTCATTGCCGCATTGTGAGTCTTTAATGACCTGCCCGTTGAGATCAAATCATTTGAATGTAAACAATTTAAAAATACCTTAAAAGGTTGGCTCATTGATAGTCTTCTACAATTTTAATGAGTTTTATAAAAATAAATCATCCATGTATATGTTGAGTAATAAGTTACTTGTAATGTACGTCCGTGATGGATAAACTGTTGTTCTAATTATGTCCTTGTTACCATCACTGTACACAGTTAATCAATAAACGTTATTCTATTCTATTATTTTTTAATCTGTAGCATTAGTGGATTTACTCTCCGAGGCTATACTTGTCGTTTTGCCTCCGGCTCCTTCTTCTTTTTTATTAATGGCGGTCCACACAGTGATTTCGCCAATGTCAAGTGAGTAGAATAAAACAGTAAAAGAATAAATCAAAATCAAAAGCCGGACATTTTTCAATCGGCCATCTTCCCTCCCCCTCCGGCTCCCTTATTACGCTAAAACTAAATTCCAACAACGTTATCTAGGTGAGGCAAGCTTGCCATCCTTCTCAAAAATACTATAAGTTAGGAAAGGACGTTATGTACTTATGTCTGCCTCGCCTAGTGCCGGTTAGAATGTGATTTAGCATAACATGTAACATGATGTGCATTTGTTAGGTGGCGTTTCTTGCAGTTGCGGCAAAATGTCAAAAAACAATATCATGCCGTCCACGTAGAAAAGATAATTACTTCGATACCAACTTATTTAGAGCATAATAGTAGATTGTTCAACAAGGAACTAAAGTAAGCTTTTAGGACACGTGATATTTAACCTATGAACTTCGAATGTCATTATGGCTTTTAGTCTCGAGTTAAACACTCTGCTTTTCACTTTGATTGCGAGAAAAATAAATCTTTAAACAATATTGTTATTACAAAAAATTAAACAACCGTTGAAAATTTGTTTAGTAAATGTCAATTCATACAAAACTGTCACTTAAACATGTCTACGGTGTGTCTAAGATTTTAGTAATAGTTTTAACATAGACACCTTGAAAAATTACAACTTAATAGCGCAATCATTTTCACTTTCAAGCTTTCAACCCGTCACTGTAATGCAAAACGAGACAGCAACAAGGTTATTTTTGGGGTTAGAACATTATCCATAGACAACATTTCCGAAACGAAGACTGAGGCAGTGAAGGTTGTATGCCCAGCCCCTAGCCTGCCCTGCCCTCCACCGGCTGCACCGCGCACTCCGGCGTCAAGGGCAACATCATCAAATGAGATATATCTGGCTGCTTGTGCTTTTCCAAGGCTTTTATAATTAATTAAAAAGAAAAGTACTTTAGTCCCTAGTGATTAAAATGTCACTTTAATCCCTAGGGATTAAATGCATCATTTAAATCCGCCTAAACATGGCTATTAAGAGTCAGTTTTAAGCGTGAGAAGTGAAAAAACCAAACTATTTTGTACATTTTCTATTCTTTTTTATTATATTATAACAAATAAAAATATTAATTTTATTAAATAATTATGTAATTTGAACCAAAATTTGTAACGCTTCATTATGCAATACGGACCCAAATACTTCTATTATAAAACTTCCATAACTAGCAACACTGTTGCTACAACTGTCAAAGCAATCGTTTTGAAGCTAGTTTGTATAAACAATCAATCGTTTTTATTTAATGTTTCAGTAAATAACGTGACCTTTTTACTATAAACCTAGTGTTAAGTGCTATATTTATAAATGACCCTTGGACGTAAATACCAGCAGCCTTCCGGGTAAGTGAGCACCTTCACGGGCCGGTGGAAGTTAACAATGCATGAGGGACTGCTAACTCCAGGATTGATTTTCCCTATTTATAGGAATGCTGGGGAGGCTCGTAAGGTCTATGCTAGCCAGTCGAAGGTCGGCACTCTCTCTGGCTGCTCATCTTCAGTAAGTTAACGCTTTATTTAACATTTCCAATAGCAATTCCATAACTGGTGTCGTGATTCATTTCCTTTTGGTGTTGTGATTAGAATAGCTAAGCAAATCATTAGGGTTCACTTTTTATTAATACATATATAATTATAAGTTCGTGTAATCTTTATTATATGTAATCATTTGGGTTATTTGATAAGTTGATGAGGAAAGTTATGGACACACTTACTTCTTAGGACAGTTGGGATGCTGGGTCAGATTACTAGTGGCTTTATTCAAGTTTATTTGCTGCATATTTTTAGTTTAAGAGGAGGTCTGAGGTTTTCTTCAGGTTATCTCATCTTCTTGAATCTCTGATTGAATCTTATAAGAATCAGTTTACTTAGTAATAGGGTATTAATAAATGTTTTCCTCATTTGGGCCAGCTTCACGTTTAATTTTAAAACATCTTCGATTAACCCCTCGTATGCTTAAAGTGTCATTCTATGGAACTTGCTAACTATGTAAACAAGCCGCCATACTAAAATTGACATTAGATGTCAATTTCAATATATTGTTTGTTTACATAGTTAGCAAGTTCCATACAATTACAGTATAGGCACGGATCCGTGCTCAAAATTTGGATATCCTTTTGTATTTTTTTAAGCTTAATTTTATGGACTATATCGTAATCAGAAGAAACTAGAACTTGGTACTTTTTTGACCTCCCGCATACTAGGGGTTAATATGTAAGGCTTTACTGGATATTTAATTGTAATTTTACTTTTCATTTGTGCTTAAAAACTAGTAAAATGCAAAGTTTATTATTTTAATAATAAGCTTACACTTACAAAGGTGATATATTTTGTTCTACTGTATAAGTGGTTACCTGGTGGTACCTATTGTGGTGTTAAAAGGACATAGTTGTTGGGGCCTAAATGAAACATAGTGTGATACAGGGTATCCTTAAGAACCATAATTAAAGACCTATAGACAATGGGAAGGCATTAGATAAATAAAAGTTACCCGAAACTTGGAATTGCTGAACACTAAAAGTTCTATGTTTTTTACATACATAACATCACACCTTCAAATCCCGGTAAGGGCAGATATTTGTGTGATGATCGCGAGTATTTGTTCCTGAGTCTTGGATGTTTTCTATGTATTTAAGTATTTATTTTTCTATCTAAGTATGTTTATCGTTGTCTAGTACCCATAGTACAAGCCTAGAGCGTAGTTTGGGACTAGATCAATTTGTGTGACATTGTCCCGTGATATTTATTTTGTTTTATTTTAAAATTGGACCCTGTCTATGATTTGTAAACTTTTTCTGTTCCATACCTACCCACAGATAACTTATGATGCCAGGATGGATAACCTTTAGGACCTAGTCTGTATCAATAGAGAGATAATGAGTGACAAAAAAAACCACTGGCTGCTACTCTGAATTTCAACATTTTAACCAAATTTTAATCATCAACATAACCCTAAACAGATATCCCTCTGCGATATGATCGAGCCACCGGACTATGAAGAGGTTGCGGAGAGGCTGATGGGTGAGCGAGACCCGTTGGCCTACCCGCAACATGACTTGGAACTTACAACGGTGCCCAGGCGCATACGGACTGTTACACACATCTTGCCTGATGAAGATCTGTAAGTACTTGTAACTTTGTCCTCCTAACATGGTCTTAACGGGATGGATTGAATAGGAGCGTTTCTGATTCTACCCCTAATGATTCAAGCTGTGTGGTTATTTTTACTGTGTGCCCATAGGAAAAGATCTAGGCAAAGAGATAGCAACGAATCTGTGAATTTGTCTAAAGCGTTAAGTGTACAATGCCGAAAAGTATTTAAAGTCTGGCTCAGTATCTTTTAAATTGTATTAGCTAGTTGTTTTTCTTATGGAACATGTGTTATAATATAATTATAAAGGCAAGTTTCCAAAAAGATAATAAAAAAATGTTTTACTCCTAACCCTTTTTGTGTTCTATCAAGCAAGTTTACCAAACCGCAACTTTAGTGTGAATATAGTGCAAACATGCAAGTCGAGTTTCACGGAACCCCCAGTGCGGTAGTCCGACATGCAATTGACCGGATTTTTTGGTTACGAACGCGACACAGCTCAGTGCATCCCTGGCTCAGTCTACGGCAATCTCCTAGATTTGTGCCATGCTGATATCCAAGCGTTTTAGTTAGTTTTATAAGATACAAAGTATGCTCAGCATTCATTTTTTTTTTTTTTTGTTAAGCAGAAGGCACCCGAGCACTCAGGCCACCTGATGGTAAGTGGAATCTGAGACCCATAGACATTTGAATTCTCAAGACCATAATCCTAACACCTCAAATGCGTTGCGAACCCTGAGGACTAAGATGGAATACCTCTATGCTAGTAATTTCACCGGTTGTCTTATCCCCACACCGGAACACAACAATGCGAACACTGTTGCTTGGCGGGTGGTTAATGGATAAGATGGTGGTAGCGATCCGGACGGACCCTGCACAGGGTCCTTCCACCACTAAACCGCTTATTCGTATCCACTAAGATTATAACAAAAGATTTTATAGCGTGGACCTATTTGACTGTAGTAAGACTGTGCTTAAGAAACGTGTCACTCTTCTTTTGGGAAATCTTTAGGTGTATGTGTACACACACACACACACGCACACACATATACATACACGTACTAAATACAAATACACGGTCTGTCACTAGCAAACATATCCTTGAGCTAAGTTGTTAAAATTGTTGCTTATATTTTGTATTAACTGTATTTTCGTGGGCATCTTTTATTGGCTTACTGTTTTGTATCATATGTAACTAATTCTCTAACATGTATCGCTGTTGATGACCCGAATAAATAAAATAAAATAAATAAATAACATGCCTACTTATATGTTTACGTGTCAAGTCTCTAACCCCACCCGAATAATTCCAGGAGTAAAGCGCCCATGTTCGTGCGTGACTGCATCCGATGCTACACGTCGGACTACACAGTGATGGAGTACAAGCAGCGTATGTACTCGGGCTCCACGCTGTGCCGCGAGCGCGCCGCGGAGCGCCTCGAGCGGCTCGCCACAGCAACCAGGCACACCTACGAGGTGGACGAGGATGAACCGCAGGTCAGTCTAGCGTAAAAATTACTATAAATACTAGTAAATAACTAAATAATTGATTGAGATAAATTGCGATCATACGCGATCGAGGTGTAAAGCGACTACAAAATATTAGCTAATAATCAAGTTATTAACTGAGACTAACTGCGATCGCACGCGAACGCGGTATAGAACGACTACAAATATTAGCTCATAATCAAATAATGGATTGATACAAACTTGCGATCATACGCGATTAAGGTATAAAACGACTACAAATATTAGCTCGTAATCAAATAATGGATTGATACAAACTTGCGGTCATAGGCGATTAAGGTATATAACGACTACAAATATTAGCTCGTAATCAAATAATGGATTGATACAAACTTGCGGTCATAGGCGATTAAGGTATATAACGACTACAAATATTAGCTCGTAATCAAATAATGGATTGATACAAACTTGCGGTCATAGGCGATTAAGGTATATAACGACTACAAATATTAGCTCGTAATCAAATAATGGATTGATACAAACTTGCGGTCATAGGCGATTAAGGTATATAACGACTACAAATATTAGCTCGTAATCAAATAATGGATTTATACAAACTTGCGGTCATAGGCGATTAAGGTATATAACGACTACAAATATTAGCTCGTAATCAAATAATGGATTGATACAAACTTGCGGTCATAGGCGATTAAGGTATATAACGACTACAAATATTAGCTAATAATTAAATAATGTATTGAGACAAACTGCGATCATACGCGATCGAGGTATAAAGCGACTACAAATGTTAGCTAATAATTAAATAATGTATTGAGACAAACTGCGATCATACGCGATCGAGGTATAAAGCGACAACAAATATTAGCTAATAATTAAATAATGTATTGAGACAAACTGCGATCATACGCGGTCGAGGTATAAAGCGACTACAAATATTAGCTAATAATTAAATAATGTATTGAGACAAACTGCGATCATACGCGATCGAGGTATAAAGCGACAACAAAAATATTAGCAAATAATCAAGTACCTAATGGATTGATACAAACTTGCGATCTTACGCGATTGAGTCATAAAGGGACTACAAATATGTAATAATTAGCGAATAATTAAAAAATGAATTCAGGCAAACTGCGATCATACGCGATTGAGGTATAAAGCGACAACAAATATTAGAAAACAATGGTTCGAAACCAACTGCAGCCTTGGGTCAACTAATATTATATCACTAAATTAACGCCTCGATAAACAAAATTTTTTTCATCAGCTGGAAACCCAATCTCAACCCTCCAGCGGCCGCCAGTCGGTGGCGTCCATCTCCTCGTCCTCCTCATGCAACGAGACCCTGACTCCGCGAGGGTCGTGGGCCTCGCTGGACCTACGCAGCTCTTCGTCAGATCCGCTGCTGCCGGATCTGTTCGAAAGGAGGCCACCAGAGCAGCAGGATGCTATCAATGAGGCTAGGAGGTAAGGTGGTGGTGTCCATTTTATTAAAAAAAAAGGTATAAAGTAGGCAAACAAGCTCAAGCTACCTGATCGTAAGTCGGATCGAATATGTAGTGTTCCTGGATAATGTGCTCAAACAAATAGGTATGGGATGATACAAGTTGGAATTTCACAGGCAAAAAAAAATAAGGAAAATTAATTTCATTTTCTTTTTAAACATAAATTACATTAAAAAAATATTGATTGCTGTCAACCCTATCGAAACAAAGTGAAATATCTCGCCTCATATGAGGCCTATTGTGATTTGCGATGAAAAACATGGTTTTTAATCCTAAAAAAAATCCAGTGTCAATCCAATAAAAATAACCAATCACAATAAACTAGTTTTTCTTCACAAAAGTGCGTTACTTTAAAATATGCCCATATTAGCAATATTATTACTATTATTATTTCACTTTGTTCCGATAGGGTTGACAGCAATCAATATTTTTATTAAATCTTTATAATAAATGGCACCTTTTTTTTTGGCGTTGAAATTACATTTCATTTCATACCTATTCGTTTGTGCACCTTATCCAGGGATACACTGTATCATAGCTGTCTGTGAGACACATGTAATGCCCCTTACGGCAACCCTTCATTGATTGTATCATTTCATCGAACGCTATTTTCTGCTGAAACTATGATGTTTTTAGGATATCTTAAACATTAATTACGTAGGTTAAGTTGGATTTAAACTTAAAAAAAAAACTGTGCCATGATACGTTTGTTGAAACGTGTTTTGATATAATAAAACCTACCCGTATATACATATTCATAGACGGTTGCTCTGCCTTTTCGCCGACAAATCTTTGACAAATGCATCATTTCGCAACCTATTCATTTGCCAACCCAATTATTTTTCTGTAACTACAAAAATTTCAGGATTTTTATAAAACTAACGTAACCTAACATTGGTCATGAGATAAATCCACAATTATTTACAGTTTCAGACAAAAACGCGGGTTGTCAAATGATATGTTTGTGAAATGAATCATTAGTGTAACGTTCGTTATGAAATATTAGGATCCCATACATAGACATCTTTCAAGGTCTACTTTCACCCCATTTAAAGGTACCTAATAAAATAACGAAAGGAAATTCTTGTTCGCAGATTAGAGAACCGACAAGCTGACCTGCTGGGTCTCTACTCACCATACCTGGACGAGGAAGAGGCGGTGGAGCGACGCCTGGCAGCGGAACCACCCACCGAACTGACTGGACACAAGATCTTGGTGCACTGTCACCAGCTCAAGTAGGTCCCCATTCAGATCCTAGACTTTTTGACCATGATTTGTAGTTTTAATGAAGTACATTTATTGATAGTTGTGAGCTGACTACTCAATCCTACTAATATTATAAATGTGAAAGTTTGTATGGATGGATGTTTGTTACTCAATCACGCCACAACGGCTGAATGGATCTAGATGAAATTTGGCACACCGATAGATAGTCTGGATAGATTATATTCCGATTTTTTTTACTGTTTCCGAGGGAATGACTATAAACGTCTTCAACGCGGACGGAGTCGCGTGCAAAATCTAGTATAGTATACAAAAACGAGGTATCACTTCAAAAATGACAAAAATAAAATGAAAATAATGTTTTCAGACTGAAGTCCTTAGTATAGAACGTTCGGTAGTTAGGACTGTTCGCTATTGATAAAACACAGGACTTGCGAGGTTATGACTCCCAGTGCACTCGAGGTCTTATTAAATTCAATAAATAAAAAGAAAACCCATTATATGACAACATGGATTATTCAAGCCCTACCTACTCTGCGTGGTGCATCTTCGTATCGGCGGCGACACGAGCATGCTCGATGAAAAATTGTAGGCGTTTAAAAGGTAAGTAAGAATGAACATAAAAGGTACCTAGGCAAATATCATTCAAGGTATATATTGAGATCGTGGGCTAGTGCATAACAAACTATTGCTATTCATGTGCACGGGTCGGAGAACAATTGGTTGTTGTGCGCACGTTATATGCCTAGTTTCTTTGTAGGGTGGGCTAGGCAAAAACACATTAACAGACGCCCTGCTCTATTTCTTGATAGAATTATACCTAATCGAATCGCTATCCGCCCGCGAAGAATCAATATTGTGGTTAAAAGTAAAAACCGGACAAGAGCATGTCGGACCATGCTCAGTGTAGGGTTCCGAAGCCGTTAAGTACTACAAACATAAAAATAAAAACAAAAAGTACATACATAGATACATAACATCACGCCTTCGTTCCCAGAGTGGGGTAGGCAGAGCTACAGAAATACCAACAACTCTAAAAAGACTTGTTGATAGTTCTGTAACCCCATTTTTCACAATCAGGCCAAGAAGTAATAACTAATTTTATATTTAAACTCAATTGACGACACGGTGGCCTAGTTGGGAGTGACCCTGCCTCCAAAGCCAGCGGTCCCGGGTTCAAATCCCGGTAAGGGCAGATATTTGTGTGATCAGCACGAGTATTTGTTCCTGAGTCTTGGATGTGTTCAATGTATTTAAGTATTTATTTCTCTATCTAAGTATGTTTATCGTTGTCTAGTACTCATAGTACAAGCCTAGAGCTTAGTCTGGGACTAGGTCAATTTGTGTGAGATTGTCCACTGTTTTTTTTTTAATTGGTGCCGTCTTAGATGATTTTAGTAGGTACAAACACTTTCATCACCTGTATCTCAAGAACCAATGTCTACTTAATCGTGATATTTTGCCTTTAATTCGTTATAATATGCTGTTTCATTTAAGATTTTGTTCTGATTTTTAGTATACGTAGTTTTGGCTGTAGGGGGGGGGACACTTGACTCTAACATAAATTAGCGCTTTAAAGCTAAATATTTCTTAAACGGATCCCTTGATCGAAAAATTGTTTTACAAACCCACCATATTTTTGAAAGACCTATCCAACGACACTAAAAAAAATGTTTTTTTACTTTTTATTGTACCACTTTGTTGGCGTGACTAATATGTATATTCATGCCAAATTACAGCTTTCTAGTACTAAGAGTCTCTGCGCTAGGCTGCGGACGGACGGACGGATGGACATGGCGAAATTATAAGGGTTCCTAGTTTGACTACGGAACCCTAAAAACCCGGTTAAGTGCGTTGTGCGTTGTTAGCTACTTGCTAACAAAATAAATAACAATTTTTCTACCGCATTACTTTAACATCAAACATGTGGATAGCTAACGCCATCTATGACCACATTTACCAACTAATTCTGTATGTTGATTTTTATATTTAAAAAAAATTATAAGTCTTTATCCAAACAAAATATTTATCTATTTCAGATTAGAACTCGACGTGGAACCACTCTTCGCCTCAATGGCCCTATACGACGCGAAAGAAAAAAAGAAACTCTCCGAGAACTTCTACTTCAACCTCAACTCGGAGTGCACTCGACAAATGCTCTCAACTCATATTCCCCACGCGGACCTCAGCACAATGGCTCGAAGCGCCATCTTTGATATCTTGAACCCCTCGCATGATGTATTCCTCGTAATCAGGATTGAGAAAGTCTTGCAGGGGGACGTTATGGAGTGCGTGGAGCCTTATATGAAGGATGATAAGGTCAGTTTTTGCTTGTTTTATCTCGCTTAAAGTTTATCATGTGTTCAGCGCTGCCAGATCTACATAAAAATTTGTAGATCTACATATTTCAGCCCTTGACGACAAAAATACAGAATTGATTTCATACATACATACGTAACATCACGCCGTCATTCCCAGAATGGGGTAGGCAGAGCTACAGAAATACCAACAACTCTAAAAATACTTGTTGATTCTGTAACCACATTTTGCACAAACAGGATAAGATGTTTACCAGTGTATTTAGTGGCAGGTTGCAAGCCCATCGCCTAATAGTACTACAAGCCCTTATTGCCTTAGTCGCCTCTTACGACATCCACGGGAAGACATAGAGTGGCACTATTCTAACCCGGCAACCATGTGGAACCAACGACTTATTTGTCGTGTTTTACGTAATCAGATTCTACTTTTACATCGTCGTATTAGTTCTAATTTTTTTTTGGAACCGTATTCAAAACAAAGTTCAATATAATAAAATAATGAATAAAATATTTTATTCAGTAAGGTTAACATCTAATTTTGTATTAAAGGTTAAAGCACTGCAAAATAATTATGCTTTTAAAGAAGTCTGTAGATATACAATTTTTGTAAGGACAATTCATCAATAAATTGTGTATTCATTTGTACAACAGTAAAGCGCTCTTTGATTTTAAGATAATACTTTAATTTATTAGAAAACACAATAAAAGTAACGACGGCGCCACTGGACGCTCGGCGCCCTCTTAAGTAAGTCTTCCTCAAGAATTGTGCGAGTTAACTTGATCCCAGCGACATCTAGGGGCGAGTAGCGGAACCATGTTTTTAGTTTGTTAACCAGAATGTAGATGGCGTACGTAACCAGTATTTAGGTTGTTACAATGGTTTTGAAAATTAAAATAAATCCAACGAAGAACTGTGTCTGCCTAAGTGAGACAAATTTATTTAAGTGTAAGTGTAACCCGATACCTTGTCGTACACAGTTGTTGTGTTCATGAGTTTCAATACACAAAATAATATTTTAAAATTAGGTCTTTTGAACGATTGTGCGAGTTAACTCGATCCCAGCGACATCTAGTACTACACTACGCTGTAATATATTTATAGTTTGTTGACCGGAATGTTGATGGCGTACGTAACCAGTATTTAGGTTCTGTTTCTGGCAAGAAATTCTACGTGATATTAATACGCCCTCTGTGGTTAATATGATGTCTAATGCCTTGAGTGTTGTCATCAGAATCGTGAGAAAGTCCGTGCGGGCGCGCAAGCTGCCTGCTCCCGCCTGGGCAAATACCGCATGCCTCTAGCGTGGAGCGCCGTCTCGCTCCTCAACATACTCAGCGGCAGCGGCGAGCGCGACGAGCGAGATACTCCCAGCACTACTGGGGCCAACACCAACAGTCTCGGTGAGTGTCTCTGTCTCCCCAGGTGCATAGACACCTGGATATTGTGCGATAGAGACCGTTGCTATATCGCATACCACTAGTTTGAAGGGTCCTTCAGTTTAACCTCGTAAAGCCCAACGGCCTAAATTTAGGACATTTGCCAAAGTGACTTCAGACTTTAGTTGACTTACACAAGGTTCTTTTTTGAACTAGTAAAATTTGACGTGGGCCTCAGGAGGTTAAGATTAGAGGATTTCTAAATTGCTAGTAACGAACAAGACCAACTTAAAAATCCATATTTGGGTGAATTTCAACAAGCGTCAAGTTATCCTAATTTTGGTGGTGTTTTTTATTTTGTTAGTACGGTTCGCAATTATACGTTAAAGGTACGTCATTACTCATAATTAAAACGGTGTTGAAATGGCCCCTCATTATACCAAGTAGTTTCTAAGATATAATGATTTCACTAATAATGTAACACCAAAATTGATATTATCCACCAAAATTACTTTTCTAAGAAAAACTCGTATTATTTATTGTTTTAACAATTATGGTGGAATCAATAAATTTTCGTACTTCGAAACAGCTACCAAAATTGTACCACCCAAATAATAAATTTAATTATTTAGTTTTTTTTTTTTTTACTTTAAAACAAATTTAACTTATTAAAGTTAAAAAGACACCATAGTCATACTAGAAATTACTATCACACAATAACGATTTACTAAATAATAACTTACCTAAGTTGTCACAATTTACATAATGTATTCTGTGCCACCAACATTAGATACTTATTTGCTTAGCGGAAAAACGAGCAACTGACGTCATATTTATTTGTTTAGTTCCGGTTCGTTCGATCATAAAATCAATTTCAATATTTACCACCAAAATTGTCTATTTCGCTAGGACAGTTTTATTTACACTGCTCCGACTTTCCTTTTATTTACGAATGCACTAATTGTAATATTTTAAAAAACCTCTACTAATATGGAATATAAGTAACTTAAATATAAATCTAGTTAAGGCTTTATAACGTAATACCACGGTATATAAATGCGACAAGTACGGTACACGACACCAAAATTGATTTTAGATCGAAATCATTTTCTTACTATAAATATATTAAGATGATTTTAACTATGGCTCAACATGCTAGTATGAGTAAGATTATCAAGGAAATAAATGGTTTTCCAATACATATACTTTACACCCCACAATTGTCATGCCCGCCGCTCAAAAATGTGGTCGGGATGATTACCCATTTATAACTTCTGTTATCGGCAGACCGGAAAGCATCTTCAAGCAGCTTGGAGCAGCTGCGACGACGAGCGGGCGAGGTGGGCGGGTCCCTCACGCGCAAGGGCTCCGTGGAGCGTCGCGCGCCGCCGCAGGACGAGCTCGCGCCGGCGCTGACCGCGCTGCGGCCCGTCGCCGTGACCGTCACCAGCCTGTTCCGGCAGGTGTGTACACTATACCCGGGTCAGTCCAGGAGCCGCGAGGAGCTGTGACGACGAGCGGGCTCCGTGGAGCGCCGCAGGACGAGCTCGCGCCGGCGCTGACCGCGCTGCGGCCCGTCGCCGTGACCGTCACCAGCCTGTTCCGGCAGGTGTGTACACTATACCCGGGTCAGTCCAGGAGCCGCGAGGAGCTGTGACGACGAGCGGGCTCCGTGGAGCGCCGCAGGACGAGCTCGCGCCGGCGCTGACCGCGCTGCGGCCCGTCGCCGTGACCGTCACCAGCCTGTTCCGGCAGGTGTGTACACTATACCCGGGTCAGTCCAGGAGCCGCGAGGAGCTGTGACGACGAGCGGGCTCCGTGGAGCGCCGCAGGACGAGCTCGCGCCGGCGCTGACCGCGCTGCGGCCCGTCGCCGTGACCGTCACCAGCCTGTTCCGGCAGGTGTGTACACTATACCCGGGTCAGTCCAGGAGCCGCGAGGAGCTGTGACGACGAGCGGGCTCCGTGGAGCGCCGCAGGACGAGCTCGCGCCGGCGCTGACCGCGCTGCGGCCCGTCGCCGTGACCGTCACCAGCCTGTTCCGGCAGGTGTGTACACTATACCCGGGTCAGTCCAGGAGCCGCGAGGAGCTGTGACGACGAGCGGGCTCCGTGGAGCGCCGCAGGACGAGCTCGCGCCGGCGCTGACCGCGCTGCGGCCCGTCGCCGTGACCGTCACCAGCCTGTTCCGGCAGGTGTGTACACTATACCCGGGTCAGTCCAGGAGCCGCGAGGAGCTGTGACGACGAGCGGGCTCCGTGGAGCGCCGCAGGACGAGCTCGCGCCGGCGCTGACCGCGCTGCGGCCCGTCGCCGTGACCGTCACCAGCCTGTTCCGGCAGGTGTGTACACTATACCCGGGTCAGTCCAGGAGCCGCGAGGAGCTGTGACGACGAGCGGGCTCCGTGGAGCGCCGCAGGACGAGCTCGCGCCGGCGCTGACCGCGCTGCGGCCCGTCGCCGTGACCGTCACCAGCCTGTTCCGGCAGGTGTGTACACTATACCCGGGTCAGTCCAGGAGCCGCGAGGAGCTGTGACGACGAGCGGGCTCCGTGGAGCGCCGCAGGACGAGCTCGCGCCGGCGCTGACCGCGCTGCGGCCCGTCGCCGTGACCGTCACCAGCCTGTTCCGGCAGGTGTGTACACTATACCCGGGTCAGTCCAGGAGCCGCGAGGAGCTGTGACGACGAGCGGGCTCCGTGGAGCGCCGCAGGACGAGCTCGCGCCGGCGCTGACCGCGCTGCGGCCCGTCGCCGTGACCGTCACCAGCCTGTTCCGGCAGGTGTGTACACTATACCCGGGTCAGTCCAGGAGCCGCGAGGAGCTGTGACGACGAGCGGGCTCCGTGGAGCGCCGCAGGACGAGCTCGCGCCGGTGCTGACCGCGCTGCGGCCCGTCGCCGTGACCGTCACCAGCCTGTTCCGGCAGGTGTGTACACTATACCCGGGTCAGTCCAGGAGCCGCGAGGAGCTGTGACGACGAGCGGGCTCCGTGGAGCGCCGCAGGACGAGCTCGCGCCGGCGCTGACCGCGCTGCGGCCCGTCGCCGTGACCGTCACCAGCCTGTTCCGGCAGGTGTGTACACTATACCCGGGTCAGTCCAGGAGCCGCGAGGAGCTGTGACGACGAGCGGGCTCCGTGGAGCGCCGCAGGACGAGCTCGCGCCGGCGCGGTGATGTTCATTAATTTTATCCTTTCATAAGACAAGCTAACCGAAAGAATTTAAATTTATTTTTACCAGGAAACCGACAAACTTCGCGACGAAGATTTGTACAAGTTCCTGGCTGAGATCAAGCGGCCGAGCTCCGCGCCCAAGAAGCTCAAGTGCATCCCGGGCGTGCTCAAGATCGAGGTGGCGCCGTGCCCCGAGGAGATCCGGAATGGGCTTACCCCGGAACTGGCGAAGCTACACCCTTATGGAGGTTGTATACAATTACATACATACATACATAACATCACGCCTTCATTCCCAGAATTCGGTAGGCTGAACTGCAGAAATACCAACAATTTTACTGTAAAGAGACTTGCTGATAATTCTGTCAGCACACAGTATCATTACCTAACAGTATTACAAGCCCTTATTCCCTTAGTCGCCTCTTAAGACATCCACGGGAAGACATGGAGTGGCACTATTCTAACCAGGCTCCACAAGGGGAAATTGTATATGATTAGAGATAGTAAAAAAGAAACCCATTTTAGGGTAACGTAGTCAACAAGGAACCCTTATAGTTTAGCTATGTCCAGCTGTCTGTCTGTCCGCGATTTAACTCAGATACTCTTGGTTCTAAGAAGCTATACTTTGGCACAGTAATTATACATTTACATGACGCCGATAAAGTTGTAAAACGAACTGTTGAAAAAATGGTTATATCTGGTAACTTCCATGCATGTAAAGCACATGTAAAATATTTTATTTTACATTATAACATCGAGTGAGGTATCATTGGATAGCGTTTAAATAATCATTACGTATATGTTATTATCAATTTTTAGATTTGGGGCGCCGTTTAGGAACTTTTGCTTGAGTTGGACAATTACTTTAATCAAGTAGTAAGTTGCGGGTGGTAGGACCTTGTGCAGGGTCCGTCCGGATCGCTACCACACTCTTATCCATTAACCTACCGCCAAACAGCAGTGTTCGAATTGTAGTGTTCTGGTTTGGGGATAAAACATCCGGTGAAATAACTAGCATATAGGCATTCCATCTAAGTCCTCTGGGTTGGCAACGCATTTGCAGCCTTAGGATTGCAGTCTTGTGAATGCGAATGTCTATGGTTCACAGTTTCCACTTCTCAATGCCATAAAAAAGGTAATCTCTTTAATTAAACTAGTCTATTCGCCAAATTACTTACGATTCAGAACTCATATATGCGCTGAAGGCACAAGGTGAAAGTCACTAAATGTTTTGAACGCGTCTGTGCGTTCAAGGCACAAGGTGAAAGTAATGAAAACGCATATAGCGTCGGTGGCAATGAATGCGTTAAACGACAAAACAAATGATGTGCTCTAATATCAGATGACGTGGTCCGGCCGTGCAAGGAGGTGCTCCCGTTCCCGCTGCACGCGGCGGCCGCGCCGCACCTGCACTACCGCAGCCTGCTGTTCCTCGCCGTGCGCGAGGCCAACCTCACCGCCTACACCTCCAGGGTCGGCTCCGCCAGGAACATCACCGTGAGTTTCATCAGTGATCATCACCATGCTACCCAAAACACATCTTCGCTGCTAGAGAGTTTTCACCATTTCAACGGTGAAATTACTAGCATAGAGGCATTTCATCTTAGTCCTCAGGGTTGGCAACGCGTTTGAGGTCTTAGGATTGCAGGCTTAAGATTATGGTTTTGAGAATTCAAATGTGTATTCAGTCGTGTTTTTAAAGCTTGCATTCTATTAGTTATTTCAATCTCTTACATTTGATAATTTTTATAAATCAAACTTAACCTAACGTTACATATTTGACAAATTCTGAACAGGTTACAGCGATATACAAATTATACATACATACATAACATCACGCCATCATTCCTAGAGTGAAGGGGTAGGCAGCGCAACAGAAATACCAACAACTCTAAAAAGATTTGTTTATAATTCTGTAACCGCATTTGGCACAATCAGGCCAAGAAGTGTACTAGTGTATTTATTAGTGGCAGATTGCAAGCCTATCGCCTAACAGTACTATAAGCCTTTATTTCCTTAGTCGTGACTCGACGTCCACAAGAAGACATGGGTAAGCACCAAATAGTTGGACCGTAGTTAAGCGTAGTTAACCATACAAACAACAAAAGTGAAAAAAAGTTCCCTTGTAACACAAAAAGTATCCCTACAAATGTATGACTAATTTTCGTGTCACAACGGAAAAGTTTCATTGACTTAGTTAGCGTGGCCAACATTTTGGTCCCACATGGACACCCACATGGAGTGGCACTATTCTAACCCGGCAACCACACGGGATACAAAAATTATGACACTTAATAATTACATTAACGAAGACATTGTGACAGCTCTTTGGTTTCCTGAAAACACTCAAACTCTACCAATACCTGATGAACTGCCTACTGATTTGGGGACGTTTCCCTTCAGGTGCGCGTTCAGCTGATGAGCGGAGAGGACCAGTCGAGCGCGCTGCCGGCCATCTTCGGCCGGAGCTCGTGTCCCGAGTTCACCTCCGAGGCGTATACCACCGTCATCTATCACAACAAGTAAGAATGACTGTGATGCAATGGTACAGTCAAATAGTTGGAATCATCCAGAACGCTCATTAACATCGACGCAGCCAAGTGATCAAATTGTTAAGGTCATCCACAGTGCTCAAATATACCGCAGCACACTACAGCAAATACTTGATTACATTCAAGACGCCGCTAGTACCGCTACAACCACACTGCCGCTGGAAGCTTAGCATCCGAAGTAACCAAAAGTACGGAATGATACGAATGGGGTCACGGTGACATTTTGATTGACAATTCTTATGATTTGATTTATAATGTCACTGTGACACAGTTCTTTGGTGCGATTGGACCGTTTGGCCACTATGGGACTACGTCACATAACGTAAATACAGAAGTAGACTAGATGCGACGTAATTTTTTGAGGGTGACCTTTATTTTTTCATTGTTGCGTTTATGTAGAGTTCATAGCTTATTACGCAGGCAATCTTCTAAAGTTACATTGGATATCTTTAACTTTCAAACGAATATTAATAAATTATTCAGAAATATTTTGGGGCAGTATTACAGCTATAACGTCCTTGCAAACGTTAATATTTATAATTGCTATGACAGATACATTAAAAGTTATGAATGTATTTTTTATGACACTACTAAATATTCTTGAAGAGTACCCATAAAAATGGGCTTGATTTATAAAATAAAAATAAATAAATAAATATCACAGGACAATGTCACACAAATGAACCTAGTCCCAAACAAAGCTCTATGCTTGTCTATGGGTACTAGACACCGATAAACTTACTTATATAGAGAAACTAGCGACCCGCCAGCGGCTTCGCCCGCTGCAATTTTTTTTTTACATTATTTAGGGGTATGAAAAATAGATGTTGGCCGATTCTCAGACCTACCCGATATACACACAAAATTTTATTAAAATCGGTCCAGCCGTTTCGGAGGAGTTCAATAATGTACACCGTGACACGAGAATTTTATACATTAGACGCGACCCGCCTGCGGCTTCGCCCGCTGCAATTTTTTTTCTTTCATGTCACTTAGGGGTATGAAAAATAGATGTTGTCCGATTCTCAGAGCTACCTGATATACACACAAAATTTTATTAAAATCGGTCCAGCCGTTTCGGAGGAGTTCAATAACGTACACCGTGACACGAGAATTTTATATATTAGATATACTTAAATACATAGAAAACATTCAAGACTCAGAAATAAATACTCGTGCTCATCACACAAATATCTGCCCTTACCGGGATTGGAACCCAGAACCGCTAGCTTCGAAGGCAGGGTCACTACCAACTAGGCTCATAAAAATATAAAAAAGATATATATCATGTTTATAAAGAATAACTTGAGACGTCACCCTGGCAACGAGGTACAAAGAAAAATTGAATGACCCTGGTAATGTAGCTCTGCCTACCCCACTCTGGGAATAAAGGCGCGATGTTATGTATGTATGTTTGTAATATAGACCCGGAGTGTGACATAACATGATTAAGTCGTTCGTTAGGGACGATGTTACGCAACTTTTTAAATGGAACGATTTCATTGTTTTTCATCATACATGCTCGGAAAGGGTGTTATAACATGCAGGCGTATAGGGCAGTTATAGCCTATTTACCTCCCAAGGGAGTTATGGGTTTAGTTTTAAAATATAGAACCCACTAGTACATCATGTCAGACTAAGGAGGTGTAAAATCAGCCAAGGTTTATTTCCTATATTGGAAACTTGGCTACAAACCAATTTTACCGTATATAAAACTTAAACGATACATTTAACTGCATTATATTTATATTTTACTATTGTTTCAGAGACGATTGCAATTATTTTTATTAAATTTTATATTGAGAATTTGTCCACACTAGCAATATGGCCTGTCAAGTTTGAAATCTAATGGCAGTTCTTAACCGCCGTTCTTGGCCGCCTACGGCGTCGGGCTTCTGATACTCTCGTTAATTTATTTATTTATTTCAAGGGAAACAAACAGCAGTAATTTAGCAATCCAAAATAGTTTCCACTAATGGGTAATAAATTTGCTCTAGTGAGAGGTTAATTATAATAACAATAACATTGCATATATCTATAGCCAACTTAACAAGTACTTTTGTATAGGTACATAGCTTTTTAGTTTTAAACTGTAGTGATAAAATATATATATACAACGTGTTACAAAATAATCCGTAAAAAAGAAATTACAAAAGTAGTATCAACCCTTATTAAATAACGTCAGTTCAGTATCTTAGCTATACACTATACTAGGGTTGACACTACTTTCGTAATTTATTTTTTACGGATTATTTTGTAACACATTGTATATAGATATTACATACTTTATCTGTATTTATATACAAATATATCTAATTAACGCTTAAGATTTAATGTATTATAGTGTAAAGTAGTTTCCTTGATGTACAATCTGCCCTGCTAACAGAAAATGCAGTATCTCAAATTCTATGGTCAAAGCAGATGCAATCCTATCTTGTTGGTTATAAGGTTGCATTTGCTACAGGAGTTTTGTTTGAGATTACTGCCTTTTGTGTTAGCAGGGCAGCAATGTACTAATTATTTCTTCTCCTCAGAAACCCGTCGCTGTACGACGAGATCAAGATCAAGTTGCCAGCGGACCTGGGCGACCAGCACCACCTGCTGTTCACGTTCCTGCACATCTCCTGCCAGCGGAAGCCCGTGGCGCCCGAACAGGAGAAGAGCGTCGAAACCGTCGTTGGATACTCGGTGAGTGGTTGCGGTATTAACGTATGCTAGCGGTATTGGATATCGATACCGCTTCGTTATAAAGGTAGAACTGCTGGGTGTATTGCGGGGTATGTGACAAGTGAATAGTGAATAAGGTGGGTAGCTAAGGTCACTAGTAACACGGAACATGCGTGAAAGGTTCATTAGTACGATTAAGGAGAAAACGTAAAAAAGCATATAAACCCGTTTATTAAGATGTTATATACAGTAAAAACTTAATTTACGGTTTAGATTGTTTTTTCGGCATCTTCATTTTATTTAGGTAATATTATAATTAAATGATATTGGCCTAAAAATAGTATATTCTGAAATTAATGCAAATTTCTTTATACAGTCCGTACATTTTAAAGATGGAACAACAACATTCTTGTAGTCGATTTTGTATAGTGTTTTTGCAGCGGGTCTCAACTATGACTTTTTAAAGCTTCATATCTTATAAAAAAATAACATGACAATTGTTTCGCGTGAACACTTATCCTTTTCTTTCAAAGCATTTTCCAGAGTGCATAAGAAAAAAAATGCGCATTTCCCCTATTAACTTATCCCACCCACGGTGTATTTTTTTTTCGCGGTATCGTCCAAAAGTTCACCATTTTGTTAACTTACCCTTTTTTATGTGACATCACAATAGTATTAGTGTTTTTTTAATTTATAATGTACACACACACACAACATCACCCCCTCATTCCCAGAGGGGTCGGCAAAGCTACAGAAATACCAACAACTCAAATAAGACTTTTTTTATGTTAAGGAGAAAGAACACGAGCACTCAGGCCACCTGATAGTTAGTTAGTTATATAGTTGATAGTTTTGTAACCAAATTTTGCATAAACAGGCTAAGCTGTTTACCAGTGTATTATTGACAGGTTGCAAACCCATCGCCTAGCAGTACTACAAGCATTGCATTGCATTGCTGCATTGAGCATTGTTGTGTTCCGGTGTGGGGATACGACAACCGGTGAAATTACTAGCATAGAGGCATTCCATCTTAGTCATCAGGGTTGGCAACGCATTTGAGGTCTTAGGATTATAGTCCTGAGAATTCAAACGTCTATGGGTCTCAGATTCCACTTACTATCAGGTGGCCTGAGTGCTCGGGTGCCTTCGCCTTAACATCAAAAAAAAAAAGTCCTTATTCTCTTAGTCGCCTCATACGACATCCACAAAAAGACATGGAGTGGCACTATTCTTCCGGCAACCACACAGAATAATGTACGCGTATTGTAATGCTGGCGCTGGTGGTGGATGTACTTCCAGTGGCTCCCGCTATGCCGCAACGGGAAGCTGACGTGCGGCGAGTTCGGGCTGCCCGTGATGCTGGAGGAGCCGCCGCCCAACTACTCGTACATCTTCCCCGACGTGCAGCTGCCCGGCACGCGCTGGCTCGACAACCACAAGCCCATATTCAGCGTCGCGCTCGACGCGCACACTACCGTGCACCCTTTGGTGACTATTTCATAGCGCTTTTGTGTCCGCATGTCTAGGGGCCGTATTAAAAAACTCATACTTACCTGAGACGCTCGTCACAAGATACGTCAAAGTAAACGCCATACAAAACTGACACTTTTGACGCATCGAGACGAGGTTTACAGTCGAGATCAATTTACTAATACCGGCCTAGGTTGTGATTGCTTAGGACAAGTGATTTTTTTTATGGCAGACTGGCAAAATAAAGTCTCAGTACCGAATCTTCTATGTACTAAAATGTCCCGTGACACAAATTAACCAAGGAGCGAAATTGCAGGCCGTATATTAGCATTTTTGCCCAATGAAAAAAAAAAACAAAAAGTTTAATTTAATTTAATGTTTATGTTGCGGCGTCTCTTCTATCCAAGGTTGTCTGTTGTCTACCATGTAAGAATTACATGTTTAAGTCTTTCCATGATTTTTTTTTGGGTAGCGCTCAATAAAGCGTATTTGTATTGTATTGCAGAACATCAAAATAGAAAGAACTCAGCGTAGCATAATGTCCAAATTGCATAATGGTAAAAAGCTAATAGCACATTGTCAAACCTTATCAAACTCAGTTAGCCCAAGTATCACAATGACCAAAAAGCAAATCGTTCATAAATCAAAAGGGGTAAAAAGAACTGTGTTCGTGTCATGTGTGCTTCAGTTTTGTGGTCGTCATTAGGTAATTTAAGTGTACAGCTGGTCGACGACATTAGTTAATTAGCGCTTTGAACTTTTAAAATATTTGCTATTTTACATACTTGCTATCTAAGCGTGTCGCATTTTGGAGTATATGCTATAATAATTAATTTTTCACACCACCTGCTCGACAATGCCAAATTACATATCATGCAAACCTTACGCAAACCAACTCATTAAAGCCCTTGGCTTTAGCCGGGGTGTAATGTTGTACTGAATCTCATTATAACCCGCTGGGTTGTAATATTTTCACTTTTCATAGTTCTTATTACAATGGCCTTAAAGTCTAATTTCGTAATAAAAGATCAACTAATACTCGAAGGCCGGGCGCGGCGCCGCCGCCACCGCCGCGTCGAACCTAATTTGAAAATCGAACATTTTCTAAAATCGAGCTGGCCACGGCAAGCTGAATGGAACACATTTGAAATTAAACAAAAGCCGCGAGTATTGTAAGACGCTGCAATAAAATACATTGGTGATAACTGCAAAGTTTTAAATAAATATTGTCTTTCCACAACTGGACTAATGTCTCAAATATCAATTTTCACTTTTAATTTTAATTTACTATAATAAAACGCTGTTTTTAGTAGACTCGCTTTTTTATTGTCTCGCAAAAGGTGAGAAAAGTAGAGTACACTCCTCGGGGATAAAGCTGTTTTCGTCTTGGGCGCGCTTGAACCCCTCACTGCGCTCAGGACTCTTCTTAATTCCCTCGCTTCGCTCGGGAATTAACTCGTAACACCCTAGCTGCGCTCGGGAGTTAAATCTGGAGTCCTTCGTTACGTTCAGAATTCAATATCGCGCCCGTGACATAAAACTGTGCTTTATCCCCTCGGTGTATAATCTACTATTACCATTTAGCCATCTTCACAAAATGGTCAATTTACATAATGCACCAACAATGCGCAAATTGACAATGTACTTCATTGTCAATTTGCGTCACTGGACATTTTGCTACATAGACGATTCATTACTAAGCCCAAAAATATATCGGATACAGAGGCTTTGTATTCTTTTTATGGCTAAAATAAGCCCACCTATCATCGAGTCGCCAGCATGCTCCTCTGCCTTCTCTATGCTATGAAAAGAACGCAATATTCTTATCTGACTGGCCTCTGACTGCCAATAAAAAATAAGTCCCATTTGATTTGTGTTTAACATTACAGCAAAGCGTGTTCTAATTTCCTATCTGTTATATTATATCAATTCTTTTTTGTCTTGCAGTATGTGGTTGTTAAATGACGTCCTCGTAAGACAACACTTATTTAGTAATGTATTTCGTTCTTCTTTTCTGTTAGTAACATTATAAATGCAACCTTATTTTTTTAACTATTGGGTGCCTTTTATATTTGGCATTATGTCCTGAAGATGAAACCAGGGGATTGGGCAGGTCAGGTTTAGGATGTTCTTGTATTGATAGCGGTTGGTTTCCTAGGACGGGTACATCGAGCGGTTCGCGATGGCGTGCGAGGCAGTGCAGGAGGGCAACATCCCCGCCAGGATCGGGCTCGCCAACATGGAGGCGGAACTGCGCGCCAGGTAATTATTGAAAGCCTCTGCCGCACAGGCGAAGCATTGTCAAATTGGCATATGGGTGAACTGCAAAAATATTGTACAAAGTTAAGGACCTAATTGAGGTCAACGTTTAATTGGAACAATTTTTTTTTTTTGTAACGAAAATTAGTCATACAATTGTATGGTTAATCTTTGTTACACAAAGGAAAAATATTTTGTTTCAATTAAACTGTGTTGGCGGCCTGATGTGTAGAAATCACGGGGCGATTTACTTTCGAGCACTCAAAAAGTCGAGTGATAGAAATTTGCACACGAAAATATCCTTTTGGCGAGTAAGGTTTATAAGTTAAAATAAACAGGTATAAAAATGACTAGAAAGAAAATTGGATAGAAGGAGTTATTGACTAAGTATAAAATTGCCGACATTCAAATACGTAGTTATTTGAAATTAGATAGTGTCGATGGAGCTCCTATTTCTGGGTGGTTTGGCCCTCCGGGCCTGCTGCAAAACTGACATAACCGAAAGTCAATAAATACTTATCTTCAATTTTCTTTCTAGTCATTTTTTCTTATAGACCTTAGTCGCCAAAAGGGAAATGATGTCACGATTAATTTCACATGGGCCCACTTTCCCGTAATATTTGAAGCCCTTACTCGAAAGCTAGTGATTGACGTGATATATTCCCGTGTTTCGTTGTACAGTCACCAGCAATAATATATTAACCAATATAGGGCTCAAAAATATCTGACACGTCTTTATTACTGGAGGAGCGTGTCACATATTTTTAAGAGCAATGTTGTATAATATATTAGTGCTGGTGAATGTACGCTGAAACTCTACGAATACCGGTTTTTTTAATCATATTTTAAATATAAATAAACATACATTATCTGTAAAATGTTATTATGACAATAACATTATTATTTATGTGCACTTTCAGTGCTTCTAATACCGTTTATCAAAAACTTTTAATAAAACTTTTGAATAAAACGTTTACCCCGCCAAGGTTGTTTGCTTATGGTAGGTATTTGAAGTTTGTCTGACAATTAACATCTGCGGTTTGTCTTTTGTCAGGTGTTAAAACAATTTTCAAATAAATAATTTGGACCACCGGTTTTTCAATAATACGGGTTCGCAGTTTTTGCTCACTTTCGAGCGCTCGAAAGTCAAAAATCGGGCCGCAAGACTGAGGGTGTCAGGGTGTCAGGTGTTCGAAGAGGTGTGTGGTTGCAGCATATCGGAGCTGCCGACGGCGAACGTGGAGGTGGTGGCGCGCTACCTGCCGGTGCTGCTGGACAAGCTGCTGCACCTGCTGGCGGCGCCGCCCGCGCTGGCCGGCGCGCCGCTCAACATCGCGCAGGACGTCTTCACCTGCCTCGCGCACGTCTTCACCGACGTCGCCGTCAGTACCCACTCACTACACCAACCTATACCAACTTCAATTTCTAGTTTTTTTTTAATAAAACATAACCTTGTGTCCTCTAGAGGGCGCTATATTCAATTTATTGTGGCGTCACAAAAACTATAACCAGCGGACCATCAAAACGCTTCCAACGATACCCTATTTGTTAAATTATGATAAGTAGTTTAGAAGTTATTAGCAGTAATCGGAATAGGTAGTGCAATTTCGGGTGAATGACCTTAAACATTATACTTAATATGGATAAGACCCCAGACTCCGGGACTCGTATTATTTCACAGAATATTTTCATGAAAAAACATGAAAACATGGAACATGCGAAAAATCGAAAAAAATAATGTTATTGTAAATACTTTTTTACTTTTTGTCATTGAAAGTGTCTACGTATTTCGTCAATGCGATATTCTATGCTAGCAAAATAATCGTTAAAATCATATTTAAATAACATTTCTGAATTAAACACAAACTTTAACACTTTGCAATTATAATACCGGGGTTACAAGCTATATCCATACTAAACTAACGCACCGAAGTCTCGCGAAATTGCACTACCTATTCCGATCACTGGTTATTAGGGAACAGATAAACATACATACAGGTTAAAATCATAACCCCCCTTTTTGCTTCGCCCTAGTCGAGTAAAAAATTGATATACGTAGTTATTTAAACTACGGTCGTGATTCAAGTCTAGAATCCTTCGCTTGCTCGGATTTAAAATCAACAGTTGAAGGAAAAACCAACTTTGCTCTCTTGTTGCACAATAGTACATTATCGCCTAGGCCCGGAAAGTAGGGGATTGCGTGATGAGGCGGTTAGCGAGGCCTGCTAAAGACGAGTCGGGCAATCCCAATTCCGCCGAGGCATATATAATGCTTTTCTCAAACAATGCGAGGAAATGATACTAATGCATAATTTTATTATTTATTATTATTTGCAAAACAATATCATCGATCAAAGAGATAATTTCCTTTTGAAAACTACAAGTATTGCACAAGTATTTTAGTGGTGGTAGGACCCTATTCAGGGTCCGTTCGGATCGCTACCACCATCTTACCCATTAACCAGCTGCCATGCAACAATGATCGCATTGCTGTGTTCCGGTGTGGGGGTTAAGACAACCGGTGAAATTACTAGCATAGAGACATTCCATCTTAGTCCTCAGGGTTGGCAGCGCATTTGAGGGCTTAGGATTATAGTCTTGAGAATTCAAATGTCTATGGGTCTCAGATTCCACTTACCATCAGGTGGCCTGAGTGCTGGAGTGCTTTCTCCTTAACATAAAAATAAAATTAAAAAAATGCGATTATTTCACAACGACCCGCCGCCCTCCGCCGCCTCCCTGCGCTGCACCTTTCATTAAATTGGATGTACGGGATTTTACTTATGGTATTTTTGATTTTACAGCCATTAGAGACCATTTTTGAATAAAATATCGCAGCGGACAGGAATGTTTCATACATTTATTTTACTTCTAGGAAAAGAATAGGCTCATTCCATCATCGTTTTTAAAAGAAGCTACCCTTTCCGAGCATATTCGAGAAATAGTTATATGTGCAACTTGTGAACTACACATCTACATCAACACTTCAAGGAAAAACCAACTTTGCTCGCTTGTTGCACAAATAACTATTAATAATTTCTGCTTCTATATTATCATATCCGTGGCCGAAGTCTCTTTTTTTAACAGAATATATAGTTATATATTCACATTAGAATATATAATTAAATTAAAAAAAAAACAAATATTTAAAGGCGACTCTCATACAACAGTCAGGATTTTTTGCCGTTTTTATAGACAATGGTATGGAAACTTTCGTGTGCGAATCCGACTCGTTTTTTTTTATATGTCAAGGAGAAGGCCACCAAGCACTCAGGCCACCTGATGATAAGTGGAATCAGAGACCCATACACATTTGAATCCTCAAAACTACAATCCTAAGACCTCAAATGCGCTGCCAACCCTGAGGACTAAGATGGAATGCCTGTATGCTAGTAATTTCACCGGTTGTCTTATCCCCACACATAACATATATTTTATCCGTCAGAACATGAACGAGGGTGTGACCTGCGACGCGCACGGCCGCAGCAGCCTCATCACCACGTACATCCAGTACCAGGCCACCATCCCGCGCCCCTCGCTAGCTGACCGCGACATTGGCCTGCCGTTACCACCCACAGGTGACAAAAATCAACAAGTCCACAGATCAGCTTTTCATCTGTCTAACGCCGGAATCCCACGTGACTCTTTTGAAGACTATAATCTGAATACTGCTATCCTAAGACCGCAAATGGGTTACGGTTTCCGCCGTGTTGTTATGTTGATTTTATGTTGTCTGCCTTTTTTAAATTTAGTCGTAATTATCACAAGTACTATTTTAATGTTTTTTTTTTACCGATTTTAGCCTAGCCTTGAATATTCGTTACATATTTGAAAATACTATGCTATGCTAATACTACGATTCAAGAATCCATAGAGTCGCCTATTTCCTCTTTATTATTTGACTTCGACCTTCAGATTACTACCTACGGATTTTTGTGTGTACCGGTCAATATACCGCTAGAACTGTGAGTAAGCCTATTCATTTACAAACTCCCAACTCCATCCACTTAACCGAGCAACCAAAGTTTATTTAAATATTATTGAAGTACAAAATCAAGGTTTGTATATAATAATTAAGAAATAGCATCTCCATGGATAAAACCACGGTATTCCACCAAAATCCTAACCCTAATGATGACCCTCGATAATTATGAACACAAATACATTATGCTCAATCGATTCTCAGTAGTGGTCTCCTTTTAGGAAGCGCTGATAGATTTTCGACCAGTTAATTATTATTATTTTATTTCATAAGAGTGTTTATTTTGGTTCCAGTGATGAGCGACGGCTCGTGCAAGATCCTGCACGAGGAGTTGGCGCTGCAGTGGGTGGTGGCCAGCGGCGCCACGCGCGACCTCGCCATGCACAACTCCTGGTACCCTTCATCCACTTATATGTCTACTAGATGTTTCCCGCGAACTCGGTTATCTCACTTCAACTCATGATACGTCCATTTTTTCACAAACTCTCTCCATACCAAACATTACCTTTCTTTAAATTGTTTCCGGGTGTGACTTGTAGCAATGGAAGAGCGGTGCTTCCTGACACAGGTTATTTTGTACCTACTAGGAAGTTCCAACTGTTGATGTCATGTAGACTTAAGTGGAAATAAAATACTTTTATTTTTTTTTTAATTTTTCATCAAATTTCATCTTAATCGGTTCACCGGTTTATCCGTGAAAGCGTTACAAACAGACAGACAGACTTACTTTCACATTTATAATATTAGTATTGATACATGCCTATAAATTTTATGTGTCTACCTATTGCGGTCAAGAGTTACTGCGGGTGAGTATGCCTTTATATTTTAATATTGTTCTTTGTGAAGTATATCTCCGGTTATAGAAATAAACAAATTCTACTCTAAATTAAGTAATTAATTATTTAACAGCCTATAATGTCTTACGAAGTAAATCAAATTGATTTATTTAAAAAAAAATTGTACTAAAACTATTTGTATTAAAAAGATTATATTAATTGCCCTATATACACTCGCGGTGAAATAATACGGGTCAGAGTGCGTTTTTCATACAAACGAGGCTATTTCGAAGCCTTGGTTCCTGGCTGGGGGTTGTTTTGAGTGAGGTTTAATGGTGGTACTCCGAGGTTCAATAGAGGTGGTCAAAAGTTCTTAAGATACCTAACTGATCGCACAATCAGTTAACACCACAGCGAGAGAGTTTGGATCAGCATTTGGATTTCCTTACATTTTATTGCCATTTTAGATGTTTTTCCGAACATGCACAATTCCGGCGTTAGCCGAAGATTCAATCAGCTGGGTTTCCTAGGCACTCTGGAAGTCCTGTATCGATGCTCGGGGTATCCATCATCAGATGTCACTAAAAGCATCCCCTGGCGAGGAACCAAAGCTTCGAAATAGCCTCTTTAGTATGAAAAACGCACTCTGACCCGTATTATTTGACCGCGAGTATATTTTATGCTATCAGAATTTCCCATACTAAAAATCCCCATTCTCTCATTAAAAAACAATTATAAAACGCATATCAAAATCCTAAAACGACGGCTATCAATGTCGCTTCTATATGTATGATAACTATTTAGAAGCGAGATAGGACTAAAACGACTTGAAATAGACCCAGTCACAAGTAAAACAAATCCAACCCTAACACACAGCATGCACAACGAACCGGTCTTCAATGTTCATAAATCATAATAATAATAACCAAAAAATGCTTTAGGTAATACTAATATTATAAATGCGAAACTGTGTTTGTTTGTTGGTCCTTCTTTCATGGCTAAGCCTCTGAACCGAATTCGATGAAATTTGGTATGGAGATTATTAAGGTCCCGGAGAAGGGCAGTTCCCGAGGGAATAGGGATAAACGGTTTCTACGCGGACGGAGTCGCGGGCAACATTTTTTGTGCATTTGCGACTCTTTGTCGTGTAAACGACAAAAAAGAGTGTAACCTGCTTTTTTATCTACTAAAAGTTATTGTTTAAAAGCATTTTTTTTCATAAATAAATTTAATCAAAAAATCCTTTTCCCGTAGGGCCCTGTTCGAGCTGATGATAAAGTCCATGTGCGAGTACTTATACTGGTCGGGTGCGCACGAGGCGCCGCGCAAGGCGCGCTTCCCCGACCAGTTCACCGACGACGTTACCACGCTCGTCAACAACATCACCACCGAGATCATCTCCAGGTTAGTGCGTGTAACACAGCCTGCAACGTGGGGTACACTGGGTGTACTGACCTGGGTCAGCGCGTGTAACATAGCCTGCAACGTGGGGTATACTGGGTGTACTGACCTGGGTCAGCGCGTGTAACATAGCCTGCAACGTGAGGTACACTGTGTGTACTGACCTAGTTCAGTGCGCGTAATGTAAGCCTGCAACGTGGGTTACACTGGGTATACTGACCTGGGTCAGTGATTGTAACAGACTGCAACGTGGGGTACACTGTGTGAACCGACCTGTTTCAGTGCGTGTAACATGGCCTGCAACGTGGTGTACACTGTTTGGTGTTTAAGGTATACAGAATTCAAATTTACGTCAGATTATAGGGGACTCAAGTGTGGAGTGCACCAGGCTTGTAAAGTGTACTCTGTCTTATTTTTAAGATTAAAAATGCGCATCATACCTTAAAACTGGTTGTTGCTGGTTTTCAATCCGAAAAGGAGTTCATTTTTAACCAGCTTCAAAAAAGGCGAATGTATGGTTTTCACCGTTTAATTGTGGACTATCAATTATGGACCGATTTTCAAATATATTTTTTTATTCGAAATATACTCCTGAGGTTAGTCCCATTGTCACCGAGGAAGGATTTTTGGGATATTCGGTGTGTGGCAAATAATGCGCTTGATGATCGGATTGGAATATTTTATTACTTTAAGGGTTCATATTTAATATATACAGAGTTGCACACTTAGTTACTAAAAGAGCCAGGTATAAATCAATAATAAAATAATATTCTTAAATACTAATACGCAGGTGGGTAGATAGAAACGTTGACTTTCCCGACTACCCCACTGCGCACTGCATAGGCGCTCGGCCCGCGCCTGCACAACGGTATATAAACGGGCTCCGGCCGCGCGCGTTCCTTTCGCCGCCGGACGCCGACCAGTAAACATCGCTGCCGCTGCTGCATTCAGAACGCATGCGAACCAACTGCTCTTCTCAGGGCAACCATCCTTGTTTCCATGTCAACGTCAATCATGTCCTTCTCAGGACAACTTCCTGGTTTCCTTTAATCAACGTCAATCAATCAATCAATCAATGTTTCACAGCTATATGGACGCCGGCTACAGTGCTCCCCTTCAAGCGAAGCGTACTGGTGGTTTTATGATTCGGCCACTTCGGGTTTTCTTTGGTAAGTTGGTACTTGAGAGTGTAATTGTTTGATTTTTGTTTTCAGGTGTCTTCTGTTGTTTTCTGTTGTTGTTTTCTGTTGTAGCCGTTTCAGGTTCTTCGTTGAGTACATAGGCTGGTTTCAGACGATCGATTGAGATGTTTGCTTGTCTTTCCGGTAGTTGTATTGTATAAACCTTGTTTGTTCGTTTCAGCACGCGATACGGTCCCTCGTATGGAGTTTGCAGTGGTTGTTTTACGGCGTCGGTGCGAACGAATACTTGGTTGCAGGTAAGTAAGTCACGGTGTACGAAAGTAGGTCGATGGCTGCTGTGTGGTTTATCTGTCGTTGGTCTCAGTTTCCGTATCGTATCGCGTAAGTGGTCGACGTAGGCAGTGTCCATGGTGACGTCATCTGTTGTTGATGTTAGGAATTCACCGGGCAATTTTAAGTTGCAGCCGTATGTGAGTTGGGCAGCGCTGACGCCCGTGTCGCTGCGAATGGCAGCGCGCACTCCTAGTAGCACGGTAGGTAACTCGTCTAGCCAGGTATGGTTTATTTGGAGTCTTGTTTTCAGTGCTGTCTTTAGCGTGCGGTGCCATCTTTCTATCATGCCGTTTGATTGGGGATGATATGGTGATGAGCGTGTTTTTTTGATGCCGAGTAGATGTGATAGTGATGAAAATACTCTGCTTTCGAACTGGCGGCCTTGGTCCGTTGTCATTGTAACTGGACACCCAAAACGCGCGATCCAGTTTTCGTAGACTGCTCTTCCGACTTTTTCAGCTGTTATTTCGTCGAGTGGGCACGCTTCCGGCCATCTAGTGGCACGGTCAATTATCGTGACACAATAGCGATGGCCGTCGGGCGTAGTTGGTAGTGGGCCGATGATATCTATATGTATGTGGGCGAAACGCTCGGTTGCTTGGAACGCAGATAGTGGGCTAATTGTATGCCGCTGTATCTTCGCTCGTTGGCATGGTATGCATGATTTTGCCCATTTTCCAGTGTCTACATTCATAGAGGGCCAAAAGTATTTTTCCGAGGTCATTTTGCGAGTAGTTCGTATTCCAGGGTGACTTATATTGTGGATTGATTCAAATGCTGTTCGGCGAAACTCTTCTGGTAAGTACGGTCGTTGTTTGGAAGTTGAAGTTTCACAGTAGATGTCGATGTTTTGCCCTGGTATTGTGACTTTTGTCAGTGTGAGGTTGCTTTGTTGTTGTAGTTTTTGTATGGCCTTGTCATTTGCTTGCGCTTGGGCTAACTTGCTGTAGTCAATTGGAGTAGGGCAGTTGATTGATTCGATCCGTGAGAGTGCGTCAGCTACTGCATTCTCTGTCCCGCTTACATAACGTATATCCGTTGTAAATTCGCTGATGTATAAAAGTTGGCGGGTTCTTCGCGGCGATTCGTTGTCGGTGTTTTTCTTTGTAAATGCGTAGGTCAATGGTTTGTGATCCGTGTATATGGTAAGCGGTTTTCCCTCGAATAGTTTGCGGAATTGCTTCGTTGCCATGTAGATAGCTGCAAGTTCGCGATCATAGGTGCTGTATTTTCTTTGTGCTTCAGTAAATTTCTTTGAGAAATAGGCAAGGGGTTCCCACTTATTGTTGTTATACTGCTGGATGACAGCGCCTGCAGAGCTGTCAGACGCGTCACTGAAAATTGCTAGCGGTGCTCGGTTTGATGGATGAGCAAGTAAAGCGGCGTTCTGGATGCTCACTTTGCATGCTTGAAATGCTTTTGTTGATTCGTCGGTCCACTTAATCGTCGTTTTATCCTTCTTTTTTGCGTTGTGCAAGTATTGGTTTAATGGGGCTTGTAATTTTGCTGCATCCTTGATGTTTTCGCGGTAGAAATTCAGCATTCCAAGGAAACGCCGTAGTTCTTCTACGTTTTGTGGCTTTGCGTAGTTGACTATTGCCTGCACCTTGTCCTCTGGCGGCTGAATCCCATCTTTAGATACATGGTAGCCGAGAAATGTTACTCGTGGCTGACCAAAAACGCACTTTGACGGGTTGATGGTTATTCCATACTCCTCTAAGCGTTGTAGTACAGTGCGTAGATGTATCCGATGCTCTTCTTCATTCGTAGATGCCAATAACAAGTCGTCAATGAACGGGAAAACGTAGTCTAGGCCTCGTAGAACTTCATGAATGAACCTTTGAAATGTTTGTCCCGCATTGCGTAGGCCTGGGCACATGCGAGGAAATTCGAACAGGCCGAAGGGGGTGATAATAGCTGTTTTTTCCACGTCTTGCTGGGTCACTTCTAATTGTTGATACGCTCGATTGAGGTCGATTGTGGTAAATATTTGTTGTCCCGCGAGTTGGAATGTGAAATCGCGAATGCGCGGTATGGGGTATCGATCCGGTATAGTAATGGCGTTGAGTCTTCTATAATCTCCACATACGCGGAGATCTCCATTTTTCTTGGGGACTACATGCAGTGGCGATGACCATGGACTTTTACTCGGTCGGCAGAGTCCTTGTTGCATCATACTCTCGAACTCTTTTTTTACTTTCTCGTAGCGATGAGGTGCGATCGGACGGGCTCGACAATGAATAGGCTGGCCGGTGGTTTCAATGTGGTGCTCGACGGTGTGTTTGGGGCTAAGCTTCATCGATGTCAGTCTTGTTATGCCGGGGAAGTCAGCTAATATGTTGTGGTACGCCTTATTTACATCAATACTGCACACGGTAGGAGTATTTGTAGTGCAGAGCTGGGCGACTGTTGTTAGGTCAGTTTTTCCGTCGATCAGTCTTCGATTCTTGATATCGATTATAAGGTGGTGATATTTGAGGAAATCTGCTCCTATGATTGGTCTTGACACAGCGGCTATGATAAAGTGCCATTTAAATGGGCGGCGAAGGTTAAGGTCGAGCTCCAATGTTTTTTCGCCGTACGTTGGTATGATCGTGTTGTTAGCTGCGTAAAGTTGAAATGGCAGCGGCTGCGTCGATTCGCCTTTTCTTTTTGGTAGGACAGAAATGTTTGCCCCTGTGTCTATCAAAAATGACAATCCTGTTCAAATAGGCGGTGTGATTTTTCTGATACGCTGGATTCCGCCGCAGCCAGCGTTGTTTCTAGTTTTCCGAGGGTCTTATTGGTTTGAAACTGCACGGAGGTGTGCATTTTCTTGCGTCCATGCCAAATTTGAAGTGATAGAAACAGAATGGCATCGGTGAGTTGGTGCGACTTCTTCCACGCGACGCGCTGCGTGCGCGATCTTGAAAGCGTCCGCGCTGATAGCTACGGCTGGTATGACCAGTTTGGGGCCTTGACCTCAATTCTGCGACCTCTAGTGAGAGTTTTCTTATCTCACTTATCAGATACTGTGTGTCGGCATTAGGTTGCGGTTGCTGGTATGATGGCTGTTGCTGGATGATTTGCATGGGTTCGGAAACTGCGGCGATCTGGTGGGACTCCTCCATCATCTTGTCGGCGAGTCGAGCTAATTCATCGAGCGTAGTTTTTTCTTTGAATGTTTCGCTGACAGCGAGGACTGATCTTATGTGCGGTGGTAGATGCTTTATCCACATAAGTCTTATTGTGTCTTCAGGAAATTTGTCACGGGCAAGTTCCCGCATTCGGCGCAGTAGTTGACTTGATTTCTGATCGCCAATGTCCATTTCAGATAGCAGCTTCCGCAGTCTCTCACTATCAGATTCCTCGTAAAGAGAGATGAGTCGCTCCTTGATTGCTTTATAATAATCGTTTTTCGGTGGCTGGTATAGAAGATCTGTGATTTGTTGTATGTCCTGTTTTTCAAGCCGTGCGATTACCATTTGAGCAAGCTGAGATTGATTTTTTTTCAGATCAGCGGTGGCAGCTTCAAAGGTGATAAACCATAGGCGTGGTTGATCACGCCAAAAAGGTGGTACGCGTAGCGATAGAGATATCCCAAGAAGCTCTCGCGTAGGAGAACTTGATAATTCTTGTTTTGTAGTTGGGGCGGTGGTTTCATCTTCGTTAGACATGATCACGTCGGGGTCACCACTTTGGGATATTCGGTGTGTGGCAAATAATGCGCTTGATGATCGGATTGGAATATTTTATTACTTTAAGGGTTCATATTTAATATATACAGAGTTGCACACTTAGTTACTAAAAGAGCCAGGTATAAATCAATAATAAAATAATATTCTTAAATACTAATACGCAGGTGGGTAGATAGAAACGTTGACTTTCCCGACTACCCCACTGCGCACTGCATAGGCGCTCGGCCCGCGCCTGCACAACGGTATATAAACGGGCTCCGGCCGCGCGCGTTCCTTTCGCCGCCGGACGCCGACCAGTAAACATCGCTGCCGCTGCTGCATTCAGAACGCATGCGAACCAACTGCTCTTCTCAGGGCAACCATCCTTGTTTCCATGTCAACGTCAATCATGTCCTTCTCAGGACAACTTCCTGGTTTCCTTTAATCAACGTCAATCAATCAATCAATCAATGTTTCACAGCTATATGGACGCCGGCTACAGATTTGATGATGGACTCTTGGTGGCGGTTTTTTGTTTTGGATAGCTTCAAAATTATTTATCGAACCCTTTGGTATTGTCGTTTTCTTGGTTTATATGTATTTAACCGTCGAGGGCTAACATGCAAACATCTGTGACATCGTGCCTCCCAAATTTATGGATCGATTTGGATGTTTTTTTTAAAGCTAGCTATGTTAATCCGGGTGGATCTTAGCTAACTTTTATGAAAATCGATTGAGCCATTTAAGAGTTGTCAGTTGCAAAAATAGGGTTCGGTGTGACATTAAAGTTTGCTAACAGATACAGATATAGACAAATAATCGTACAGTTATTGGTAAAAACAGAGTACTTATCCAATTGTAGGCAAACGCAGCATGCCTGTGATATTAATATCGTTGAATGGGAAGCAGCTTAATTTACTAAGTTAGAAAAAAGACAATAGTAGATGAAGATAACTAAAACATTAATAATTGCTGTTATCATGAAATTTTAACCAGAAAAAAACTTAAAGTGTGTACAGTCTCACTGTACATTTTTCCGTTTACGTTGCGCCCTACTTTGGGCCGCCCGATAGCATTCAATATAAGGTAACGTTTTAGGTAATAATTTAGTGCATAACTAACTAGCTTACAATACGCATCAACTATTAACTATTTTACTGTAACTTTTATTACGTCAATAAATCAACATAAAGTGATCAATCTTTCTCTCCACTCCAACAACTATCTACATTACTAAAACAGCAGTGTACAGTATAAGCTTAGCTAAGTTTTATAAATTATGGATTACTACAAATCAGCCTGGTATTTATACAGGAACTACTTTGGCAAGTGAAAGTGGCATCATGTCCAGGGTTTGTATCTATTTAATTTGTTAAAGTTTTTTGCCTCAGATACGGAAAGAACAGCCGCCTCACTCAAAGCCTGAACAACAGCCTGGCGTTCTTCCTCTTCGACCTGTTCAGCATCGCGGACCGCGGCTATGTCTTCAACTTGATCAGGAGCTACCACAAGCAGATGAGCGCCAAAATTGCTTCCCTGCCGGACGCGGTGCCACTAGTGCAGTATAAGGTACAGTACACGCAACAGACTACAATTTAATTTGTTCCTCATTAGTTTTTACTCGTAAACTACATGTTTTTTTATTGCATAGAATCAGAATCAGAATCAGAATAATCTTTATTCAAGTAGGTTTACAAATAATAAACTCTTTTGAAACGTCATAGTAGCGACTTAGCCTAAATTGACTGCAGGTTCAAATCGCGACCGATCAGAGAAGAACCTGTAAGAAACTCTGTCGGATGACTTTGTTTTTTTTCGACGTTCGCAACCTTTTGTCGTAAGGACTAAACATTTTATTACAAGCAATTCAGTCCCAAGCATTGTTATCATTAATATAGTCTTTAATACTATAATATGCTTTAGAAATTAGTTTACGCTTAACGTAACTCTTAAATTTATTTACTGATAGTTCAGTAACATTACTTGGGAGCTTATTATAGAACCTAATACAATTACCCATAAAAGAGTTTTTTATTTTATGGAGCCGCGTGAAGGGCACTGCGAGCTTATATTTATTTCTGGTATTAACATTATGTATGTCACAGTTCTTTCTAAATTTAGCGATGTTTTTATGAACATAAATAATGTTTTCATAAATGTATTGACTGTGCATGGTCAATATATTAATTTCTTTAAACTTATCTCTAAGCGAGTCTCTCTGGCCCATCTTGTAGACAGCACGAATAGCCCTCTTCTGCAGAACAAAGATGCTATTTACATCAGCAGCACTACCCCACAGTAAAATACCATATGACATAATACTATGGAAGTAACTAAAATAAACTAATCGAGCGGTATCTAAGTCTATTAATTGCCGAATCTTATTAACTGCAAAAACCGCTGAACTGAGTCTACCCGCCAATCCAGCAAGATGAGGACCCCATTGGAGCTTGGAGTCTAACGTTATACCAAGAAACACTGTATCATTAACTAGGTCTAGTTTGTCATTTTTAATAGTTACAGTAGTTTGACTATTTTTCACATTAGTAGTCATGAACTTTATACATTTCGTCTTTTTTTCATTCAGTAATAAATTATTAACACTAAACCAATCGACTACTTTTGATATAGCATTGTTTACATCGACATTAAACTGCTGTTGTCGTTTAACTTTGAACACAAGTGACGTATCATCAGCAAACAATACTATATCATGGTTGTCCTTTATAAGGTAAGGTAAGTCATTTATGTAGATGAGGAATAAAAATGGACCCAATATTGAGCCCTGTGGTGCACCCATTGAGACCAATGACCCAGGTGATCGTACTCCATTCACGTCTACCCTTTGTATTCTCCCGTATAAGTACGTTTTTATTAAGTTTAGCGCAGTACCTCTAACTCCATAGTGGTGTAGTTTCCTGATCAATGTGTCATGGTTAACGCAATCGAAGGCCTTGGACAAATCACAAAAAAAAACATACTAGCTGTTCCCCGTGACTCCGTTCACCTTGTAACGGGGCGCTTTGGCTCCACGTCAACATTCACCTCGTCCTGGGCAAATCTACTACTGGACTGGAGGCATTTATAGATAGCTCAGGGGGATCAGGAATTAAGGTTTTAATAGTAAACACAGTTCAGTATAATATGAAGGCTTTATGCCTGTTTATTCAATAATAACAGTAGCGGTTAGTGCTCAATTGTTAGTACTTAATTCTAAATAGGTCGGGAAGCTTCCCGGTGCTCACACGCTGCGTAACAGCACCGCACCCGGTCAGCAGGACCGCTTCCTAGTGCTCAAGACGCTGGGTAACAGCACCGCACCTAGGTTACGGGGGATGGGATACCTCCCTGTGCTCAAGACGCTGGGTAACAGCACCGCACCAGGTCGGTCGGATCGCTTCCTAGTGCTCAAGACGCTGGGTAACAGCACCGCACCTAGGTCACGGGATTTAGGATACCTCCCTGTGCTCAAGACGCTGGGTAACAGCACCGCACCAGGTTGGTTGGATCGCTTCCTAGTGCTCAAGACGCTGGGTAACAGCACCGCACCTAGGTCACGGGATTTAGGATACCTCCCTGTGCTCAAGACGCTGGGTAACAGCACCGCACCAGGTTGGTCGGATCGCTTCCTAGTGCTCAAGACGCTGGGTAACAGCACCGCACCTGGGTTGCGAGAGGGGAGGAGGGAGGAGGCGAGAGGGAGGCACTACTTAGTGTTCTCAAGCTTCAGGGACGCCCGGAGAGGACCCTTCGACCATCAGAGCACACTACGCAGTGCTGGTTAGTACGGGAGTGCCTCCGCTTATAAAGGCCGTCGGGCGAAGCCGGGGGGCGCGCGCGCGGGGTGGCGGCCGTACACGGTGCCGTGGTGTGTGGAGGCGCGCGCGGCGTGTGACGTCAGCGGTGCGTTCGGTGCCCGGCGGCGCTCGTTACAACCTAGAACTCGTTTATCGCTATTCGTATGTCCTTGCCCGGGATTCCAAACGGTTCAGCGGTTTATCGGTGAAAGCGTATCAAACAGACAGACAGACAGAGTGACTCCGTCCGCGTAGAAGTGGTTTATTTTCTCGGGAACTGTCCCATTTTTAGGGCTATAATCCATATGTGTGCCAAAGTTTATTCAGATCCATTCAGCCGTTATGGCGTGATGGAGTAACAAACGTCCATCCGTTCAAACTTTTACATGTATATTAATATTATAAAGAGGTAAAGTTTCACTGGATTTTCAGAACCGATTTAGATGAAATTTGGTATGGACATAACTAAGGTACCGGGAAGGACATAGCGCATGTTCAGAACAATAGTGACCCAATTCAAAATTTCAGCTGTCAAACTTCAAGTCATAAATTTATTACTATAGAGACCTAATAAGAAATTAAAAATTTCTGAATTAGGTCACTATTGTTCTGAACGTGCGAAGGATACATTTTATCCCAGAAAAAAAATAAACTGACGTTTTGTCCCCAGCTGGCGTTCCTCCGGATAATCTGTTCGCACGAGCACTACGTCTCCCTGAACCTGCCGGCGGGTGGGACGGGCGCGGGGTCCGGCGCGGCCTCGCCCGCTCCGTCGTCTCACTCGCACGCGTCGCACTCGTCGGCGCCGCCGGCGCACGCGCTCAGCCACGAGCACCGCTCGCGCCACTACCTCGCCGGCCTGCTGCTGCACGACCTCACCGCCGCGCTCGACCTGCAGTCAGTATACCGACCTCACTCATCACACACATACACTTGCACTGACGTCACTCATCACACACATACACACACTTGCACTGACGTCACTCATCACACACATTTGCACTGACGTCACTCATCGCTCACACTTGCACTGACGTCACTCATCACACACATACACATACTTGCACTGACGTTACTCATCGCTCACACTTGCATTGACGTCACTCATCACACACATACACATACTTGCACTGACGTTACTCATCGCTCACACTTGCATTGACGTCACTCATCACACACATACACATACTTGCACTGACGTCACTCATCACACACATACACATACTTGCACTGACGTTACTCATCACACACATACACACACCTGCACTGACGATACTCATAACACTCATCACACACATACACACACTTGCACTGACATCATTTATCACACACATACACACACTTGCACTGACGTCACTCATCACACCCAAAAACACTTATACTGACGTCACTCATCACACCCAAAAACACTTATACTGACGTCACTCATCACACATATACATACACTTTCACTGATGATACTCATCACACACATACATACACTTGCTTTGACATCACTCATCACACACATACACACACTTGCTTTGACATCACTCATCACACACATCTTGATAGTAACATAGATATATTTTTTTGTCGCAAGTGTCTTGTTACCTCACTTTAAATAGTATTCGTGCTCCTATTGAGCACACGCCTGCTGATGACACACATAGACACATTGACATTGTGGTATCTGGCAGAAGCCCAGTGCTGCAGTGCGCGGCGGTGAACGCCGTGCTGTCGCTGCTGACGGCGCACGACGCGGACCCGCGGCTGGCGGCGCCGGCGCAGCGCGCGCGCCTCGCGCAGCTCTACATGCCGCTCCTCGGCATCGTGCTGGACGCCGCGCCTGCGCTCAGCCGCTCCGCCTCGCGCGGTATCTATACTCTCAACTTGTTCACTCCTGTCTTAACTAGACCGCTTTGAGTATAACGTCTGCTATTCTTAACGACGTTTAAACAGTTCTTGGAGTACCTGTTCGTTACTGTAACTTGATATTGGTCGTAACCAGATATATTGGGAGCGAAATTGAATGACTCGTAGGGAGTTCCTATATCGATAAACTTACTTATCGATGGAACGATTACTAGTATAGAGGAAAAGCATCGATATAATTCGGGACTTATTATTTAATTTCGCTCCCACAATTCCGTTATCTGGTCATCTTTATCCAACCTGTCATTTCCGATGGTAATAGACATAGTATTAGATACTAGGATTAGACAGACCTAGTACGTCAAGTCGATTTTATTGGTCGACTAATACCACGTCGCAATTTTTTTTGTCACAGATGTTTTGCAATTCGACGGTGAGATGGGACAGTTCAGTAATCTGTACAACAACTCCAATAACGATCCTGATAACAAACAAGTAAGTTACAGCTTTGTTTCGCTATAATACTTGAATTTTTCGCAGATACTATTCCGATATAGTGTAACGTTCCGAATTCCAGGCAGTAAGGGTAACGTTATAGTAGAAATATCAATAACGTTTGCTGCCTGAAACTTGGCAGATTTTGACACTCATTGATACTCAGTTGACGTTAAGTGATCTGTAATTTCTCTCTCCAGAGCGGACGCCCCCCATTCAACAGCGAGACCCACCGCAACCTGCTGATGTGCCTGGCGTGGCTGCTGAAGAGCTGCTCGCGCGCCGCGCTCAGCGCCTGCTGCGCCGCGCTGCCGCCCGCGCGCCTGCACGCGCTGCTCGCCCTCATCCACCTGTGCTTCAGCGCCCACGAGTACAAGGTGGGTCCTGCCTCGTGCTGCTCCACAGATACAAGAGCTGCTCGCGCGCGCTAGCTGCCCCGCGCGCCTGCACGCGCTGCTCGCCCTCATCCACCTGTGCTTCAGCGCCCACGAGTACAAGGTGGGTCCTGCCTCGTGCTGCTCCACAGATACAAGAGCTGCTCGCGCGCGCTAGCTGCCCCGCGCGCCTGCACGCGCTGCTCGCCCTCATCCACCTGTGCTTCAGCGCCCACGAGTACAAGGTGGGTCCTGCCTCGTGCTGCTCCACAGATACAAGAGCTGCTCGCGCGCGCTAGCTGCCCCGCGCGCCTGCACGCGCTGCTCGCCCTCATCCACCTGTGCTTCAGCGCCCACGAGTACAAGGTGGGTCCTGCCTCGTGCTGCTCCACAGATACAAGAGCTGCTCGCGCGCGCTAGCTGCCCCGCGCGCCTGCACGCGCTGCTCGCCCTCATCCACCTGTGCTTCAGCGCCCACGAGTACAAGGTGGGGCCTGCCTCGTGCTGCTCCACAGATACAAGAGCTGCTCTGCTCGTACAGAAATACCAACAACTCTAAAAACACTTCATAATTTAAATTCAAATGCAGCACAAAAAAAGCATTCAAATTCAAATCATTCTGAAACCACAATTTGCATAATCAGGTCAAGATTACCAGTGAAAAAAAAAGTGTTGGGACATGCTTTTGTTGCCGACTGTACTTCTTTTTGCAAAGTCAATTACTGCTTATCAAGACCAACCTAATGAGTCCAAACTTGGTGGATCTACTCTTATAGTATAGCGGAGATTCTGTCATCACTTTTCGACTCCATCATCAGCCCAGCTCGATGATGCCATGTTATTGTATTGTCATCGAAGTTACATAGGTATACCAAATTTCAAATCTTCCTTGCAAGATTTGACCTGAACATTACATTTGCAAATTAATAAAAAGATTCTAAAAATAAATGAATGCATATTTTAAAGTAGTAATTATCTGGATTGTAGAGAATGCGTTCTTTCACAGGGTCGCAAGGAGCTTTTGAAATGCGTGCAACAGAACGTGCGCAAGACAACCGACATCAAAGCCAAGTTGGAAGACGTGATCTTGGGACAGGGTTCAGCACGCTCCGACTTCATTATGCGAAGAAAGGGTAACTAAATAGCAGGGCTTTTTTTGTAAATATGACGGCTAATGGCTCAGACAGACAAAGTTACATTTACAATTTTAATATAAGTATGGATAATTCGAAGTTGCTTTGCGTGTCTGTCTCTATATCTGCTTATTTCTTCTAAACCACGCAAAGTATTTTGATTCGGTTTTCACCACGAGCCCCCTAATTCACCATAGTGACAATGACACGTGACATTTCTGTATACATCGCAAAGTTAACTCGCTGATACATCACTGGGTTTCATATAAGCTGCGCCATGTACACTGAAATGTCAACTGTCACTTGCCGTTGGATGGTGGAATAGAGGGCAGTTAGATATTTTTTCATGGAAATTCTAGTTTATTTACGGGTGTTGTAGAAAACTCGCATAAACCGAACCGAAGCGAATGCGGGTCGCTTGCACGCTATAAAGTGGTATGTTTAAAGCTGGGTACGAATCTGAGCGGTTCAACCTGAGGCATGCTCGCTCCGCGCGGCGAGCTGCTCGCGAGCCAAATTGTTCCACATAAACATGCGCGGGTGAGCCAGCGTCCTCGATGCGAGCCGACATTTCAAAATGGCGTCGGACACGATGACAGCCGCGGCTGCGTTTATCACAATTCATCGAATTATTAACAAATAGAAGAAGAAATCGCCTCGGTAGTGGAACGGTTCGGCAACTCTATCAAATTTGTACTCGCCTCGCCCACAGACAAGTTAGAACTTGTCGTTTTGTCCGCGGCACGCTCGGATACACGTCCAATTTACGCGAGGCATTTACACTGAGGCGCCTTTGAGCACGGTCAAAAGACCGACTCGATTAAAACGAAACTTAGCCATACATTGGTTAAGGATAATTTTCCTGTCACAACGCAAATTCACTTTTGTTATTTGTATGGTTAACTACGCTTAACTATGGTCCAACTATTCTCCTTACCCGTACGAATTTGAGCACAATAGGTGTCCCGTGCGTGCCTCAGCCCGAGGCAGGTGTAATGCGCCGGGGGCTTAAGCTAGCTTGTCCGGCAGGCGGGTCGAGCGCGTGCCCCGGGCGGCGCGAGCGCTGGCGCAAGGACTGGCGCGGCGCGCGGGGGGACGCGCCCCCCTCGCCGCCCGCGCCGCCCGCCGCGCTGCCCGCCGCGCTCGCCGCCGAGTGCTCGCTCACGCTGCTGCACGCGCTCGAGACCATCGTGCAGGTAATCTTCACTCCTCATTACATACACACATAACGTCACGCCTTTATTCCCAGAGTGGGGTAGGCAGAGCAACAGAATACCAACTACTCTAAACTTGTTGATAATTCTGTAACCACATTTTGCATAGTCAGGCTAAGATGTTTATCAGTGTATTAGTGACAGGTTGCAAGCCCATCGCCTAACAGTACTACAAGCCTTTATTCCCTTAGTCGCCTCTTACGATATCCACGGGAAGACATGGAGTGGCACTATTCTAACCCGGCAACCACACGGAAATTCACTCCTCATTCTCTGTCTAAATTTTAAAAAAACATGCCGCCAAATTTAATTAGTATTTTTACAGTACTATTTGGAGACCACACAGATCTCTATATATACACTAGCGGCTCCGCCCCCTGCAAATTTCTCACATTCCTGGTAGATTTTTCAATTATTTTCGCACCTTTTAAACCTTCCCTGGACTATGACAAACATTTTAAAACCAAAATCAGCCAAATCGGCCCAGCCGTACTCGAGTTTTAGCGAGACAAACGAACAGCAATTGATTTATATATATAGATTTTGGAAGCAATCAGTTGAATAATAAAAAAGTTCAAGATGGCGGCTGTTCCTTTTTATTGTGGTAACGGATTCTTTGTTGGAGATCACACAGATCCCCAGATATCATTTTCGGCGGCTACTTTTTCTTTATCTGTTAACGGATTCATTGTCGCAGACCACACGCGATGTCCATTTACACCAACTAGCCGAGATACATTTTTCTCAATTTTAGTAAATTTTATAGGACAACCCTTACACTCATTTGGAGGGTAGGTATTTATCTTGAAAAGTAGGTAACTTATTTACTGTTCAGATATTTATGGGATCCTATCATTTCATAACCAATGATTAATTTCGCAAACATATCATTTAACAGCCCGCGTTTTGTTCCGAAATTTATTTCAGAACCATCGTGTAGAACCCTATAGATTAGGTTAGGTTTGCTTTATAAAAATCATGAAATATTTGTAGTTACAGAAAAAAAGCGGGTTGGCAAATAAATAGGTTGCGAAACGATGCATTTGTCAAAGATTTGTCGGTGAAAAGTTCTGTGTTAAGCTTGTATGTATGTTACATACAGGCTAAACACAGAACTTTTTATTGGAGAAATCTTTAAATAAATACTATGTCCGCCCGTTTACTGTTGTTTTCATTTCAGTCTTGCAGTAACTTGGAGATTGGGCAGGCCGTGTGCAGTGCGGCGTTGCAAGTTGTGTTGCGTGCCATGCAACGCAACCAGAGCACCATCGTGTTGCAGCACATGTTCGCCACTGTCCGCTCGCTCATCGTCAAGGTAGGCTGACTGGTGCGGCGCGTGTTGTATATGGTGTTGCACGTCATGCAGCGCAACTAGAGCGCCATGCAGCACAACCAGAGAGCCGTCGTATTGCAGTCCACGTTCGCCGTCGTCCGCTCGCTCATCATTAAGGTAACTGTTGCGGCGAGTGTTGCAAGCGGTGTTGCTCGCCATGCAGTGCAATGAGAGCGCCGTCGTGTTGCAGCACATGTTCGCCGGCATCCGCTCGCTCATCATTACGGCAACGCATTGTTGCGGCGCGAGTTGCAAGTGGTGTTGCGCGCCATGTAGTGCAACGAGAGTGCCGTCGTGTTGCAGCACATGTTCGCCGGCATCCGCTCGCTCATCATTACGGCAACGCATTGTTGCGGCGCGTGTTGCAAGTGGTGTTGCGCGCCATGCAGTGCAACGAGAGTGCCGTCGTGTTGCAGCACATGTTCGCCGGCATCCGCTCGCTCATCATTACGGCAACGCATTGTTGCGGCGCGTGTTGCAAGTGGTGTTGCGCGCCATGCAGCACAGTTAAAACGTAATGAAATTCTAATTAACAACTTGTGAACTATACGTTGTGCTTTAATCTTTTTATATGTAATTAAATAAGATATGCCTTAAGCTTTATTTTGCGACAATACAATACAAAACACTTTATTATCCACCAAACAAAAACATTACAGAGAAATAGCACAATTTAAAAGGCCCAGGTAAACAACAGGCGGTCTTTTCGCTGATTAGCGATCTTTTCCTGACAACCTTAGAATTGATAAGGTGTCAAGTTAAAACAATTTACACAGTAGGTGGTGCAGACTAATTTTGGACAATAACAAGGGACTATCCTAGCTATAAAATACAATATACTTATAAATACACGCTAACCAAACTAATAAATAGATAATCAAATACATACTAATACAAATTAATACATTATACAGACTTACATACTTAAATAAATACATAAATTAATATCAAAACATCCACATCAGGGAAAAAAAACAGTCACACGACAGAAATGCATAGTGAAATGTACTGAGACAATACAATTATAGCTGCGACAAAAAGTGCTCATGGAGAAGTTTCTTAAAGATAGGTAATATTCATGGTAGAAAGTTGATATTGGTCAGTAAGGACAGCTACTAACCCTTGCCGCCTCACGAAAATGACTAGGAGAGGATCACTAACTTGCTCGCTGCTCCAGAGAGGTTGAAATCTCAATATTTAAAGCATATTGCCAAAGTTTCTACACGAGCAGCCTGTGGGTGAAGTTCACGCAGAGGACCCTGAATATGTTAAGAGTGCAATATAAGAACGCTTTCAGGATGCTAAAGGGGCTGCCGCGATATTGTAGTGCGTCCGGTATGTTTGCGGAGGCGCATACCGATGGCTTCTTCTCGTTATTCGAAAAAGGGCCGCCTCCTTGATGTCTCGTGTACGTGGCAGCCCTAATAGCATCATGGCCGTTGTTGGCAGCAGCCAGGAATGTCCTCACCAGAGGCATTGGGTGCCCGTGCGTGTGCGGGGGGTCTGGGGTAGTCAGGGCTGTTGCGCTGGCTATTGTTTATTTTTCTTTAGCTTTTTGTGTTTTGGTGTTTTCTGCTTTTTGTACCGTATTGACCTTAGTTGTTAAGTATTTTGTAAAACTAACACAATTATGGATCAATGATCGGAAATAAATGATTTCAATGAATGAATGATAATTGATTGACAGATAAAAAAGATAGTTGATTGTAGTTGCTTCGTTCTGATAAGAGTGTTATTGTTGTTAGTGATGTTCAATACGAGTCTGACAAAGTGTTAAATAATAATATAATAATAATAATATCATGGGACAATGTCACACAAATTGACCTAGTCCCAAACTAAGCTCTAGGCTTGTGCTATGGGTACTAGACAACGATAAACATACTTATATAGAGAAATATATACTTAAATACATAGAAAACATCCAAGACTCAGGAACAAATACTCGTGCTCATCACACAAATATCTGCCCTTACCGGGATTTGAACCCAGGACCCCTAGCTTCGAAGGCAGGGTCACTCCCAACTAGGCTAGCGTGTCGTCGATGTCAGTTAATGTGGTGTTGTTGCGTGCAGCTGGGCTGGTCGTGCTGCGGCGAGGAGTCGGGCATCTGCCGCGTGCTGCTGCGGCACTGCGCCGCGCTGGGCGCCGCCACGCGCGCGCACGCCGCCGCCGCGCTCTACGCGCTCATGCGCCACCACTACCAGCTCGGGAACGTGAGTGCACCACACCACCACGCGCACACGCCACACGGCACTGGGTGCCACGAGTACATCACTTCAACCATCCACACATTTCAATTATACAGGGTGTTAGGTAATGAGTGGATAATCCTTGAACTACGGATAGAGGGCACTTAGGACGTTATGAAAAAGCCAAAATAAGTCTAGTAAAAGTCGCACGGTTTTCGAGATATTTGGACTTTTAATCGGATTTTTTGTCATATTTCCTTATGTCCATGTTACGAAAAACCCTTAATTTCATGTATTAATTCATATTTATTTCACTTTTTTCTTGCATGGTTAGAATCACTATGAACTAAGGAAGTTTTTAAAGCTACATGCCAAGTTTTTTTCATGACAACTTTTTGAGTAAACTCACTAAATTACTTTTTCCATACTAAGAAATCCCCGCGTTTGTTTTTCACGTAGTATGGAAAAACAAACTTTGTGCGTTTACTCAAAAAGTTGTCATGAAAAAAAACTTGGCATGTAGCTTTAAAAACTTCCTTAGTTCATAGTGATTCTAACCATGCAAGAAACAACGAAAAAAAAATTGAATTAATACATAAACTTAGGGGTTTTTCATAACACGGACATAAGGAAAAATTACAAAAAATCCGATTAAAATGACCAATATCTCGAAAACCGTGCAACTTTTACTAGACCTATTTTAGCTTTTTCATAACGTCCTAAGTGCCCTCTATCCGTAGTTCAAGGATTATCCACTCATTACCTAACACCCTGTATACTACATTAACTATTATTTTATTTTATTACCACTGTTTTTTTTAAGAAGGCACTCGATGGTAAGTGAAATCTGAGACCCATAGACATTTGAATTCTCAAGACTATAATCCTAAGACCTCAAATGCGTTGCCAACCCTGAGGACTAAGATGGAATACCTCTATTTTAGTTGAATGAAAGTGGCATAGTACTAAAGTGTAAACATATTTATGACTTCAACTGTACTATATCAAACTGCTAAACATTCAAGTTCCTCGATAGTACATACAGTAAGAAGTATACATACATACCTACGTATTTACTTTACTTACATGCTACTCAGAAATTATCTGACATCTTTAAATATTAATTTTGGCCTCCTCCAGCTCTGCCCATTTGGACTGCCCATGTAAACTTAGAGACAGAAAAAGAAATTAAAAATTCAGCACACTCATACCAAAAACATCCTACTAAGTGTGTAAGTGTAAGTGACACTGAACAGGAAGATCTTTACGAATTTTCTAATTTAATCCCTACAGAACTTTAGCCGCGTGAAGATGCAGGTAACGATGTCGCTGTCCTCCCTGGTGGGCACGTCCCCCACCTTCAGCGAGGAGAGCCTGCGGCGCGCGCTCAAGACCATCCTCGTGTACGCCGAGCGGGATCCGGACCTGCAGCAGGGCAGCTTCCCGGAACAGGTCAGTCCGCATACGCACTACCTAAAGTGTTGATGACTGATGGCCTGACATAAAAGTTTTAGTAGGATGAACTAAGGGTTTCCTGATGAAATGATATTCATTTGTTCTCATGTTCTTTGTGAATTTACTAAAGTGAGTCTTTATGTTTTAATGTATCAAGGCAGTAAATCAGTTTATAAGTATAATATACCTACTTATTTGTTAATTATTATGTTGGTACACTATTTATTTATTTATATACTATCGCATTGGGTGTCCTGTAATGATAGTATAATGTAAACATTTATCGATAACTACTTTTATCAATCAATCAATCAATCAAATCAGCCCGTATCTTCCCACTGCTGGGTATAGGCCTCCCTTTTGTCGTGCCACTCACCACGGTCCTGTGCTGCACGAATCCACTGTCTGCCCGCCGATCTGACGACGTCATCCGACCAGCGGGCTGGTGGTCTGCCCACTGATCGGCGTCCCTGTCTTGGCCACCACTTGGTCACT